>LR738714.1:37163962-37391046 GCA_902687465.1 Secale cereale | reverse complement strand
TTTTTGAGAGTATGATGCTCGAGCCGATGATAATATGAGACAAGGATGTAAGATATGCACGGGGGGACTTATGGCACTAAGATGATATGATCACTACGGTGCACAAGAGCGTGGCCCGGCAATACTCAACTCGCTAGTCTCGATAGGTAAGCAACGCAAAAGGCTCGGGCTATCAATGCAAAAGCAAAAGTTAAGTGTCGTCGAGGTTACCGTCCTTGCTTACGGTTAGCGGTGAAGATGATTCCGAGGCGATGATGTCGAAGTCAAACGCTCCTAAGTAGCCGAAACATCTTAGGAAACGCCAAATCGCAACTCGAAATAGGTCAAAAACGGAAGGGGAGAAATTTTTGGGTGGAGGCGGTAGTACCGCTTGGCAAAGCGGAAGTAAAATTTTAGTGCCGCTTGACGAAGCGGTAGTACCGCTTGGCAAAGCGGAAGTAAAATTTTAGTGCCGCTGGACTAAGCGGTAGTACCGCTTGGTAATGCGGTACTAAAATTTTAGTACCGTGGGTAATGCGGTAGTACCGTTTGTGCTAGCGGTAGTACCGCTTGTGTCGGGGAAAAACTGTAGCTCGAGTTTAGGGCGAATTTGGGCGGAAATGGATGGATTCGGGGGTAAAATTGGATGAATTTTTGTGGGGGAAGAGTGGGGAAAAGTGGTGTAGGGGCTAGATCCACGTGCCAAACGTCAAATTCGTAAACCAAAACAACCAAATCTCACAAAAACCAACAAGTTGCAAGAAAAATTTTGGGGCTATTTTTGTGGGGATTTTCGAAATTGGGTAAAAACACAACAAAAACAAGCTAGAAAGTGGGGGGAATGGGACTCCAAGATGTGAATCAACCTTGCTCTTGATACCAAGATGTTGTAGGGTGAAACCCTAGGGGGGATCTTTTCACACTTGGAGGGGGAAAAGAGGAAGAACACACAAGAACACAAGACACAATTCACTCGAAACAAACCCAATATCACATCCACTAGAGTAGCACACAAAGGATCCACGAGATTACAAGAACAATCCAAGGAAACAAGCACAAAGGTAAGGTTCTTCCCACTCTAGGTGAGGTCTTGCAATCCAAGAGGATTCTTCTCCCTTGGGAGGTCTTGCAATCCACAAGGATTCTTCTCCCTTGGGAGGTCTCGATCTCCTCACGGAGGGGATACAAGGAGCAAAGCTCTAAAGGTCTCTCAATATCTTTGCTAACCCTTCCAAGGAAGTGGGGAAGGTCTATTTATAGTTTATCCTACGAAGGGGTACGAGAAGAGAGGGATACATGGCCAAGGGCCGAGGGCTGCTCGCAGGCAGGGCGGTAGTACCGTCCACTCGAGCGGTAGTACCGCTTGTCGAGCGGTAGTACCGCTTACGGGGCGGTAGTACCGCTGGTGCCGGACTGTCCAGGTGCGGTAGTACCGCTTCGGTGTAGCGGTAGTACCGCTAGGTCCGGGTTGTGCAGGTCTTCGTTTGCTTCCACGCGATCCGGGCTGAATGAGCTCTCCTTTGCGTCCATGGGATCACCTCCTTGGTAACTGAGGATGCACAACATCTCCTTGTGAGGTAGAACCCAATCCTCATGCGAATCCAAACGAAACTCGAAGAGGAGAGAATTCACCTCGTGCTCGATGGCGCGTGCGCGTGCTCTAGTCATTGGTCCTTTGAGTGCTTGTGGCGATGATGGGGTGTCCATGGGGATGCTTGACGGATGCTCCGCATCAACGACTCCACGGCATCGTCGGATCCACGAGCCCGTCGCGATCAACGCCAAGTCCTCGACGACATGCGACAAGAAGACGCTCGGACTCGCATCGAGCGTCGAAGAGAAGCGCGACGACAGTCCGACCAGCGCGCTGGGACCGCTGTCGACATGCACGCGCCCGGTGAACCAGGCGACTTGCCGTACGCGGCAGGTTGCCCTGCGTTCACCCGAGAGCTGCGGCAAGTCCAGTGGCCCAGCATGAAGAACTTCAAGCCCGACGTACCCGAGAAGTACGACGGCAAGACCCATCCCTCAGAGTTCCTTGGCATCTACACCATTGCCATGCAGGCTGCCGGGGGACGGGATGAGAAGATATTAGCAAACTACTTCCCGCTTGTGCTCAAGCCCAATGTTAGATCTTGGCTCATGCACTTGCCGGAGAACTCCATCTCTTCTTGGGCAGACCTGTGCCACCAGTTTGTCGGCGCCTTCACGGGCGGCCACAAGCCCCACGGCCAGGAGAGTGACCTTCACATTCTAGCCCAGAAGGAAGGAGAGTCCCTGCGGAAATACATCCAGAGATTCAGCCGCGTCCAGCACAACATCCCGGACGTCCACCCTGCCGCGGTTATTAGCGCGTTCCATCAGAACGTGCGTAACCGTCGGATGAGGGAGGAGATGGCGATGTGCAAGATACGAGACGTCAGTGAGCTTTACGCTCTGGCTGACAAGTGCGCACGCGCTGAAGAGGGGAGGAGACTCCCCGGAGAGGATGTTGGAGCAGGAGGAACGGACAGTGAGGATGCCGCCCCGGCAAGGAAAAACCGGCGGCGGAACAATAAGAAGAAGAAGAACAAGGAAGTACTAGCTGTCGAGCAGTCCGGCAAGGAGGCTGGCGCCAAGAAAGCTCAGGCTGGTGGCTCCAGCAAGGAGGCTGCCACTGTAGCCGCCGCCGACAAGCAGGATGGCTCCGACAAGTAGTACTGCAAGATCCACCGTACCAAGGGCCACGATCTCCAGAACTGCAAAAGGGTCGAATACCTCGTCGAGCAGCAGAAGGCTGAGTACGAGTGACGCGACAAGGAGAAGGCCCAAGGAGGTGGAGGAGAGTCCGGCAAGAAGCGGCCATTCAATGGCCGGGGAGGACGCCGTGGCAAGGCCAAGCAGCGGCAAGGAGATAGACCTCCTCGTGGCCGTGACAAGGACGAAGACGAAGACGACGACGAGGACATGGATGACGGAGACAACAGTGAGCAGGAGTTCCAGAAGGCCACATAAGTTCTGTGCGTCGATGGAGGTGCCTCTCTGCATACTTCCCACCGCCAACTCAAACAATGGGTGCGGGAAGTAAATGCAGCAGAGCCACCCGTCGAGTCGCGCAAACTTTTGAAGTGGTCCAGCACGCCCATCATCTTCGACATTGAGGACCACCCTGACCGCACAACCGCGGTCGGGTGCTTGCCGATGTTGGTTTCGCCAACCATCCGCAACCTCAAGGTCACCAAGATGCTGGTTGACGGCGGGGCCGGCCTGAACCTGATCTCCTCCGCTGTGATCCGGAAGCTGCAGATCCCCAACAGCGAGCTTGAAGAAACCGGCACGTTCCAAGGGATCAACCCGGGAAGGAGCAAGCCGAAGGGGAAGATTACACAGCCAGTAACCTTTGGCGGAGAGCTAAACTTCAGGACTGAGAGGATCACATTCGACGTTGCCGATATCCCATTGCCATACAATGGGATACTTGGCCGTCCAGCGCTCGCCAAGTTCATGGCAGCCTCTCACTACGCCTACAACATGCTCAAGATGCCAGGGCCAATAAGCGTCATCTCTATCCCCGGCGACAAGAAGGACGCACTTATCTGCGCCGACAAGATCTACCGAGATGCAGCAGCCGCGGCAGACAGCAAGACACTTGCCGCTGAAGCTCCCGGGGGGAAGAACAAGACCAAGTCCGGCAAGAGCTCTGGGGCCCACTCCGGCAAACGCACCTCTTCGGAGTGCTGCGCTGCCGTCGTGGACGCACCATCGAGCTCCACCGGCAAGTGCAAGAAGGGAATGGCAGCTCCACCTGCAACCAAGAAGGTGTCCGCCAAGGAGGACGGCACTGGTGGTACTTTCACCATCAGTGCCACGCTCGATCCTAAATAGGAAAGCGCGCTCGTTGCTTTCCTGCGGGCGAATGTCGATGTGTTTGCATGGCAATCGTCTGACATCCCCGGCGTTCCCAGGAAAGTAATTGAGCATAAGCTTGCCGTTTGTCCTCACGCGCGGCCCGTCAAGCAGAAGGTCAGGAAGCAAGCGGTGGAGCGCCAAGAGTTTATAGCTGAAGAGATCAAGAAGTTGGAAGCAGCAGGCCTTGTTAAGGGTTTACTTCATCCCACGTGGCTGGCCAATCCAGTTGTCATGCGCAAAGCTAATGGGAAGTGGAGACTTTGTATAGACTTCACTGATGTGAATAAAGCTTGTCCCAAGGATCCATTTCCCTTGCCGCCCATTGACCAGATCGTTGACTCCACGGCTGGATGTGAGTTGCTTTCATTTCTTGATGCATACTCCGGGTACCACCAGATATTCATGGCTGAGGAAGATGAAGAGAAGACCACGTTCATTACTCCACGTGGCACTTATTACTTCATACGCATGCCCTTTGGATTGAAGAATGCGGGTTCAACGTTTGCAAGGGTAGTCCACACTGCTTTTCAGCCACAGATACAAAGGAATGTAGAAGCTTACATGGATGATATAGTGGTCAAGAGCAAGGACAAGGATACCCTGATTCAAGACCTAGAAGAAACCTTTGCAAACTTGCGCAAGATACAACTCAAGCTCAACCCCGAGAAGTGCGTGTTCGGAGTCCCCTCCGGCAAGCTTCTCGGGTTCTTTGTGTCACAAAGGGGGATTGAAGCCAATCATGATAAGATCAAAGCCATCGAGCAGATTGAAGCCCCGAAGCGCGTCAAGTATGTACGGAAACTTGCTGGTTGTGTGGCTGCCCTCAGCAGGTTCATTTTTAAGTCTGCAGAACGCGCCCTGCCGTTTTTCAAAATCTTGAAGAAGGCAGGTCCAATGAAATGGACTCCGGAAGCGGAGGCAGCACTGCAAGACTTGAAAGGGTACCTGTCCTCTACTCCAATACTTGTCGCACCTAGGCCACAAGAGAAGTTGCTGCTGTACTTAGCAGCGACCAATCAAGTGGTTAGTGCTGCGTTGGTAGCGGAAAGGGAGGCAGATGAGGAGCCCACAGCCCCGGCAAGCACATCCAGTGACAAGCAGGGGGCTTCTCCGACAAGCTCTGGCCCCGACAAGGACGAGTCTGCGCAGATGCAAGGAGAAGTGCGAAAGAAGATGGTGCAGCGCCCGGTTTATTTTGTAAGTTCCCTCTTGCAGGGGGCTAGGTCAAGATACTCTGGGGTGCAGAAGTTGCTTTTCGGCCTCCTCGTGGCCTCGAGAAAGCTGCGCCACTACTTCCAAGCACATGAGATAACAGTGGTCACTCTCTTTCCGCTGAAGAGGATATTGCAAAATCCAGAAGCAACATGAAGGATTGTCGAGTGGGCACTGGAGCTGTCAAGCTTTGGTCTTAAGTTTGAGAGTACTTCAACTATCCAGAGCAGAGGATTGTCAGAGTTCATAGCAGAATGGACACCAACGCCAGACGAAGAAGTCCCAGAGACAAGCATCCCCGCCAAAGAAGCAAGCAAAGAATGGATAATGTACTTCGATGGTGCCTTCTCGCTGCAAGGCGCCGGTGCTGGTGTGCTGCTTGTCGCACCCACCGGAGAGCACCTCAAGTACGTTGTCCAAATGCACTTTCCCAAGGAGCAAGCAACAAACAATACTGCAGAGTATGAAGGTTTGCTTGCCGGCCTCAGAATTGCAGCAGAACTTGGGATCAAGAAGCTGATTGTGCGGGGAGATTCGCAGTTGGTTGTCCGACAAGTGAACAAGAGCTACCAGATCCCATTGATGGAAGCTTACGTTGACGAAGTGAGAAAGCTTGAAGAGCACCTTGAAGGCATACAGATGGAGCACGTTCCAAGAGCTCAAAATGACATCGCAGATGGTCTGTCAAAGTGTGCTGCACTGAAGCTACCTGTGGAACCAGGAACCTTCATGCTCAAGCTAACTCAGCCATCCGTTACACCATCAATTGGGCAAAGCAAGAAGAGAAAGTTGGTCTCCGGCGACTACTTGCCGGCGGATCTTCCTGAAGCCGCCGCCAAGGCTCCCAAGATCAACGACCAAGTTGCTGAGGAACAGTCTGCTCCTGCGGACCCTAGGGTTCATACAATTGAAGCAGGTGTTCCCGGCAAGTCTTGCCCCGGCGAGCTTGACGGGGAACGTTCAGCTCCGGCAGAGCCGCAGGTTCTTGCCGTAGAAGCTGACGTTCCCGCAGCAGCACTGGTGCCTTTAGTCCTTGTTGTTGAGCCTCA
This sequence comes from Secale cereale, assembly GCA_902687465.1. Lineage (NCBI taxonomy): Eukaryota > Viridiplantae > Streptophyta > Magnoliopsida > Poales > Poaceae > Secale > Secale cereale. The sequence continues at coordinate 37,384,918 of LR738714.1, read as the reverse complement.
AGCTCCAACCTAGGCACAGCAAATTTTCCGTTTTCTTCAAACTGGAGAACTTCCCGAAGAGCCAGAAGAGATAGAGAGAATAACCAGGCAGTCAAGTATGTACCAGTTCGTCGGCAATGAACTGTACAGAAGAAGACTCAATGGTGTCAGATTGAAGTGCATTTCCCGGGAAGATGGACAGAAGCTGTTGGCAGAGATACATGGAGGCATATGTGGCCATCACATTGGCGCAAGAGCACTTGCCGGAAAGGCGTTCCGGCAAGGTTTCTTTTGGCCAGAAGCCCTCCAGGATGCAACTGCACAAGTAACCAAGTGTGAAGCGTGCCAGTTCCATGCCAAGCAAATACATCAGCCAGCTCAAGCTCTCCAGACGATCCCTTTGTCCTGGCCCATTTCGGTCTGGGGGCTCGACATCCTCGGCCCCTTTCCCCGCGCAGTCGGGGGCTTTGAGTACTTGTACGTCGCCATCGACAAGTTCACGAAGTGGCCGGAAGTGGAACCAGTGAGAAAGGTGACCGCACAGTCAGCAGTCAAGTTCTTCAGGTCAATCGTTTGCCGTTTCGGAATCCCTAACAGGATCATCACCGACAACGGCACACAATTCACAAGTCGCACCTTCATGCAATACGTCCAAGACCTTGGCGCCAAGGTCTGCTTCGCTTCTGTTGCTCACCCAAGGAGCAACGGTCAGGCGGAGAGGGAAAACGCTGAAGTGCTGCGCGGGCTCAAGACAAGAACTTTCGACAGGCTGCACAAGTGCGGAAGAAACTGGATTAAGGAGTTGTCGGCGGCTCTTTGGTCAATCAGGACGACGCCAAATCGAGCCATCGGGCAGACACCCTTTGCTCTTGTCTATGGAGCAGAGGCAGTTCTCCCCACGGAACTCGTATACGGGTCTCCTCGAGTGCTCGCTTACGATGAGCTCGAGCAAGAGCAGCTGCAGCAAGATGATGCACTGCTCCTCGAGGAGAACCGTCTTCAGGCTGCTGTACGAGCTGCTCGATACCAGCAAGCTTTGCGCCGCTACCATAGCTGCAAAGTTAGGGCCAGAAGTCTCGAGGAAGGCGACCTTGTTCTTCGGCGCGTTCAGTCCGCCAAGAATTCCAACAAGTTGACGCCGAAGTGGGAAGGCCCTTATCGGGTGAGACAAGTCACAAGGCCCGGCGCTGTCCGCCTTGAGACCGAACAAGGCTTACAGGTGAGCAACTCCTGGAACATTAAGCATCTTCGCAAGTTTCACCCATGAGGCGCAGTTGCCGTGATCCGCGACTGTGGTATGGACCAAGTGCCGTTCAAGAAAGGAAAGCCTTGCCAGGAAGCAAACAACCCACGAAAGCTAAGTTGCCAAAGTTTGAGCATTCAAATTTTTAAAAATCTTAGTTATCTTCCTTGAACGACCACGCTTTGTATGGAAAACCTGTGCGCGGAGGAACCTACCCGTGGCTAGCCGCGCCCTTACTTTGTTTCGAGCACGCTCAACGGCCTAAGTGAGCTGCGACAAGTGTCACGCCCTTACTTCGTTTTCGAGTTCGCTCAACAATCTAAATGTGCTGCGACTAGCTGCGGTAAGGTTTCTTGCCGGCAGGGGCATTGCCAGCAGGCTGCTGAAGTTCCGCACTCGGCGCTCGCGGCAAGGGTCCCTTTGCCGGCAAGTTCCCTAAAAGCGAAGGGTGAAAGCATACAAAGTAAAGGAGTTGAACAAGGAAATGACTCTGCATTAACTACCCAAAATAAAGTTATATTACAAGATGACTTGTCGCTGTTCTAACAAACTACTGTCCATGACTTAATTGGCAGCGACAAGGGAAGCAGAAAGAAAACAACCTAGTCTACACGGTCACCGTCAACCCTCCTGATCTTCCCCACCTTGGCCACGATGTGGGCAACTTGAGCCTTCAACGCCTCCTGGTCAGCATCGGGCGGCAAGGTCCGGAGGACGTTCTCAAGGTTGATCCCGGGGTTGCGGTAGACGATCTTCGTCAACACTCGCTCCACAGTACCCGTGCAAAGCCTGCGCGCCTCGTTCGCCAGCTGTGTGGGGAGCCTTTCCCGTAGCTGCGCGAGGGCCGGCGCCACTCCTCTGAAGAACAAGCTCAGCTTGGCGCTGTGGGGGAGGTTCTCGTCGGGGGAGTACACGAGGTGCTCCGTCCCTAGCGCCACCATCTCCTTGTCTATGTTGGCGGCGGAGGCGACGAGCTCCTCGGTCCACTGCTCCACCGTCTGCCTGAAGTTGTTCTGTGTGAGGGCGGCGTTCTCTAACAGCGCCCTCTCAGCCCGGAGATCTTCCTTCAGCTTCGTCTCCCTGTTCCGGGATCCGTCAAGCGATTCTGTGAGGGTGGACAGCTTCAGCTCCAAGTCCGCGATGGAGTCCTTGGCGGCGGTGAGTTCCTGGCCCTTGTCGGAGAGGCGGACTTGCAGCTCCGAGTGGGTGTGGGCGTCTTTCTCCCACGCCAACATGAGCGCGGCAATCCTCTCATCGCTCGTCTTCAAGCTCGTCTCCAACTGCGCCACCCTCGCCTCCAAGTCCCTCTTGGCGGTCTCTGCGGCAGCAGCGGCGTCCCTCGCCTCCTGCAGAGCCCCGCCAATGGACTGCTCGCGCGCGGTAAGGTCGTCCTCGTGGCTATCGAGGTCGACCTTCCGCTGCCTGAGCTCTCCCTCCCGCCGAGACAGATCCTCGGCGGCTAGTCGTTGCTGCTCCTCAGCCTCGGCCTTCTCGAGGATGAACGCCTGGTGCGCCTCGGCGAGCTCCTCCCGCTCCTCCGCCAAGTTCCGGAGAGCCGCTTGGTTGGCGGCGGGGAGCTCCTCGGCGCGCTTCTCCAGATCGACGCCAGCCTTGGCAGCCAGAGCCTCTCGGGACTCCAGCTTGGCCTTCCTGGCACGGTACATGGCCAGGAGCCAGCGCAGAAGCTGTTCCTCCTCGGGCTCACTGCTGCTGCCGGGCGCAACGACAAGCCTCAGCCCGGCGGAGGCGAGGACTTTTCCATCGAAGCTCTCCCCCTCCACGGGCGCCCTTGACGTAGAAGCCCACGGGACTTGGATGAAGACCCCGTTGGCGGCCTCCAGATAAACACCCGGCCCAGTCGCGGCGGCGAAGGGGTCGGCGACCGGTGCAGCGTCCGGCGCTCCTGCGGCCTCAGGGCCGTCAGTGCGGTCGCCGGTCCCCTCCTCAGCTGCCGCATCAGTGGCCGCGGCGGACTCATCGACGGTGGCCTCCGTCTCCATCGGCTCCGGGGCGGACGAGTCTGCGGACAAAAAGAAGAAGAAAGAAAGAAGAAGTGTCAAGCAAATATCCAAAAAGGAAAATTCGAGAGAAGAAGAACACAAGGGTTACCTGCGCGAGCCTCTTCTTCGACGGGGTTCCTCGCCGGGGGGTCTTCCCTCGGCGGCGTGGTGGTAGCTCCCACTGGTGGAGGGCCGCTGGCGCCTTCCCTTGGCGGAGTACTCGCTCTTGGCGGAGTACTCGCCCTTGGCGGAGTGCTCGCCCTTGGCGGGGTACTCGCCCTTGGCGGAGTATTCTCCCTCGCCGGGGAGCTCCTCCTTGGCGGGGAGGCTGAGACGAGCAGCTCTTCGGGGGCAGTCTCCTGACGCTCCTGAGGCTGCGGCTCTACTTCTGCACAAATCAGCAAACAAGCAAGACGTTAGCAAGGACGAGAAACCCACGCGCACCCAACAAGCGAAAAAGTAAACAAAGGACTTACGCTGGGGGCTGCCCTGCGGGGCAGCTGGCTGGTCCGGCAAGCTCGTTGCGGGCGCACCTCCTGCCGTGGCGACGGGGTCATCCTCGAGGTCGACCACCGGGATCTTGGCCCTCTTCGCCACTCTCTGCGCCAAGGTCCTGAAGGGCAGGCATCGAACAAAATTAGACAAGGAAGATTCAAGACAAGAACAGCAAACTGAAGAAAAATAAGAGTTGCTCCACTTACTCTTCCTCCTCCTCGTCGGAGCTGAGGACGGAGAAGTCGAAATCCGCCTCGCGCGCTCCGGCGCGAGGAGCTGGAGGGGAAGTCTCCCTCGGGCGCTTGACGGGCGCTGGGTCGGTGGTCTGCGAAGACCCCGCTCCGATCGTCGCCGAGGCCCGGGGAGCGGAAGGAGCCGTGGAACCAGAGCGCGAAGACCCTCCTCCAGCTGTTGCAGAGGCGCGGGGCACTCCCTTGACGGCCTTGCCCGCCGCGGTGGCGCGCGTCGGGCGGTGCTGCGGCCGCGGGGCCGCCGGACGCTCCGCCACGACTGCAGCTCTGCGGGGACGCCTCCTCGCTGGAGCTGGGGGACTTGGTGGTGGCGGAGAATTCTCCGAGGATGAGGAGGCGTCGTCGAGGCCCAAAGACCCGCCTGAGTCTTCCGAAGGGTCGCCCGAGTCGTCGCCCGATTCGGCGTCCTCCTCGGCGGGCTCACTTGACTCTGTGCCCTGCCCGGCAGCCTCGCTCGTCCCGGCAGGCTGCCCGGTAGGCCTCAGCAGTTTGAGGATCTCTTCCTCCTCGGCCCGGCTCACCACGTCCGCTGCGTCCGCCTCGTCCAAGGAATACCCGAACTCGCCCACGGCCTCAGCTGCGGCCGCCTCCTCCATCCTGGTGGCGATATACGTCAAATCCCGGTCGGTGGTGTCGCGGGTGAGACCCTTCTTCTCATCAAGATTGATCGGCAGCTCAACCAAGTTGTCGAAGAAAGTTTGAGCAGTCTCGTCAGAAGGCGCCAACCAAGTGGGATCAACCCCGTGGGAGTTGCACAACGGCATTGCCGCGCGGATGGCACTAAGAGAAGAGTTGTTACATAGTGGAACTACTCCCCGCGACGGGGCAAACCACTCCGGGTGCTTGGGGTCATGCTTGAATAGCTCCCGGATCATCCCCTTGAGCTCCAGGACAGTAAAGTTGTAGTTGAGGCCGGGGCGTAGCCTCATACAGTCTGCCACGTTGCCGAACTCCCAAGCAGACCGGTTCCTCTCCTGCAAGGGAGCGATGCGCCGGCGAAGGAAATCTGCCCCGACCTCCCCTACAGTAAGATCGGCTTGCCGGAGGCGGAGGATCCTAGTGAGGGCAACCTGCAGCTTCTCGTCCTCCGGGGCCAGGTCACTCCAATCCTTGCCGCGCACTATTGCAGCTCGGCGCGGGGAGGTAAATTGCTGAGGTTCATCTTCCATTACCCAGCACCAATCAGCCCTCCACTCCCCCCACTTGCCGCGGAGCTCTCCAATCAAGTACGCCTCTTTCTTGTTGAGCCTAAAGATCCAAGAGATGCCACCAGATAGAGGGGACCCAGACTCTACTCTAGGTGTGAAGAAATGGCGGAAGAGAGCTACGTTGGGGGTGACTCCGACAAAGTTTTCGCACAGATGTGCGAAAACGGCCAAGGTTAAGACTGCGTTCGGGGTGAAATCTAGAAGGTGGAATCCATGCGTGTTCATAACGTCGCAGAAGAACTCGGAGTACGGAGGACAGAGACCGCAATGGAACAACAGAGCAAAATAAGGGTAACCTCCCAGGAACATGTCATAGGCTTCAGCGGGGAGGACCCTGGTGCGCGGGTGAGCCTTCGTCTCCCTCGACCAGAACAAGTAGTACTTGTCCCTCAGCTCCCTCGCGCCAAGCCTCGGCGGGAAGACCACCATCTTCTTCCGCATTGCTGCTAGCTTCGCCGCCCGCTCGGACTTCGCGTTTTTCGCCTTGTCGCTCTTCGGGGCCATGGCGGGGACGACGAGTGGGGTCGGCGGCACTGGGGAGGCTGGCGGCGGCGAAAGAGGGGTGGAGCTCGGCTCTCTTTCAACCTTTGAGGAGGAGAAGAGCGGTGGGGGTTTCTGGAGGTTGAAGACGCAATGAAGCAATGGGGGAAACTGCCCCTGTTTCCTCTGCTTTTAAGGGGGAGTGGGGGACGTTCCGCATTTTTCCATTAAAGAAACAGGCCATGATCTCTCCCACGACGCCGCAATCGACGCGTGCCGTTAGGGAGGGATGCGGCGGATACGGAGTGGGATACGGCGCGCCATGGGCCGCGTGTGTCCGTGCACTGTTTTGGGCCTGGCCCAACAGCGCTCGGCACCGTGTGTGGCCCAGGCCCGGGGGCTCCTATCGGTGTACTAAAGTAGGGGTACCTTAGTATCCCGACTTGTGCATGGGCGGTAGCAGCGTCCCCGTGGCAGGGCTTACCACGCGCTCACCAAGGCCCACCCTAGTTCCTTTTGAGCCATTCAAGAACAAAGTATTCAAGTTAAGAAACAAGACCCCGGCAAGAGGAGTTTGCCGGGAAGGCCGCTCCAGGCTCAAGACCACCCTATTAGTACAAGGCCCTGGCAAAAGGAGCTTGCCTGGAGGGCCAAGGAACGGCATTTCAGAAGACTTGCCGTGGCGCATCGCGCGCCCCGGCAAGGCCCGGAGAGCGACAAGCTTCCTGGCGCGGCAAGGTAGCGACCGCGGCAAGGTGCTTGCCGCGGCAAGCTTGCACCGTGGGCCTGCGCTCCAGCTCATCTGGCCACGCATCGCCCTGGGGCCCTTCCAGGGGCACGTGGCAGGTGGCTATGCAGCCTGGGGTACACGGTGGCTAGCCAAGATGACGAGGCCACCGTCGTGGCGAACGGAGACGCCCGGACGGACGCTTTTTACACTATTTGGGGCGACGGCGACGGGCATTCAATGCCTTTGTCCCCCACCGTCTAGGTTAGGTACAGAGCACTGTACATCCACTGTTACAACTACCACCATTTTTACACTTTTACCCTAACCTACGTTGCCACCTGTCGGTGACCCCTTGAACTATAAAAGGAGGCCCATGCACAACGTAGGGGAGGTTCCGAAGTTTGATCACTCCCACGCTCGGTGTAGCCGGTACTGTAGATCTTCTTGCTCCCGAGCCAAGAACTCAATAGCAAAACCAAGGCAGGAGTAGAGTTTTACGCATCCGTGCGGCCCGAAACTAGGTAAACTGCCCGCGTGTGCGCCTCGATCCGCTCTTTGTGCTCCCTCCGCTCCCTTGCCGTACCGAAAAGGGGCTCCGGTCCCATAGGTGTTCGTGGGCGATCAGTTTCCCCGACCACCCTATTAGTACAAGGCCCTGGCAAGAGGAGCTTGCCAGGAGGGCCAAGGAACGGCATTTCAGAAGACTTGCTGTGGCGCATCGGGCGGCAAGGTCCGGAGGACGTTCTCAAGGTTGATCCCGGGGTTGCGGGAGACGATCTTCGTCAACACTCGCTCCACAGTACCCGTGCAAAGCCTGCGCGCCTCGTTCGCCAGCTGTGTGGGGAGCCTTTCCCGTAGCTGCGCGAGGGCCGGCGCCACTCCTCTGAAGAACAAGCTCAGCTTGGCGCTGTGGGGGAGGTTCTCGTCGGGGGAGTACACGAGGTGCTCCGTCCCCAGCGCCACCATCTCCTTGTCTATGTTGGCGGCGAAGGCGACGAGCTCCTCGGTCCACTGCTCCACCGTCTGCCTGAAGTTGTTCTGTGTGAGGGCGGCGCTCTCTAACAGCGCCCTCTCAGCCCAGAGATCTTCCTTCAGCTTCGTCTCCCTGTTCCGGGCCCCGTCAAGCGATTCTGTGAGGGTGGACAGCTTCAACTCCAAGACCACGATGGAGTCCTTGGCGGCGGTGAGTTCCTGGCCCTGTCGGAGAGGCGGACTTGCAGCTCCGAGTGGGTGTGGGCGTATTTCTCCCGTGCCAACGTGAGCGCGGCAATCCTCTCATCGTTCGTCTTCAAGCTCGTCTCCAACTGCACCACCCTCGCCTCCAAGTCCCTCTTGGCAGTCTCTGCGGCAGCAGCGGCGTCCCTCGCCTCCTGCAGAGCCCCGCCAAATAACTGCTCGCGCGCGGTAAGGTCGTCCTCGTGGCTATCGAGGTCGACCTTCCGCTGCCTGAGCTCTCCCTCCCGCCGAGACAGATCCTCGGCGGCTAGTCGTTGCTGCTCCTCAGCCTCGGCCTTCTCGAGGATGAACGCCTGGTGCGCCTCGGCGAGCTCCTCCCGCTCCTCCGCCAAGTTCCGGATAGCCGCTTGGTTGGCGGCGCGGAGCTCCTCGGCGCGCTTCTCCAGATCGACGCCAGCCTTGGCAGCCAGAGCCTCTCGGGACTCCAGCTTGGCCTGCCTGGCACAGTACAAGGCCAGGAGCCGGCGCAGAAGCTGTTCCTCCTCGGGCTCACTGCTGCTGCCGGGCGCGTCGACAAGCCTCAGCCCGGCGGAGGCGAGGACTTCTCCATCGAAGCTCTCCCCCTCCACGGGCGCCCTTGACATAGAAGCCCACGGGACTTGGATGAAGACCCCATTGACGGCCTCCAGATAAACACCCGGCCCAGTCACGGCGGCGGAGGGGTCGGCGACCGGTGCTGCGTCCGGCGCTCCTGCGGCCTCAGGGCAGTCAGTGCGGTCGCCGGTCCCCTCCTCAGCTGCCGCATTAGTGGCCGCGACGGTCTCATCGACGGTGGCCTCCGTCTCCATCGGCTCCGGGGCGGACGAGTCTGCGGACAAAAAGAAGAAGAAAGAAAGAAGAAGTGTCAAGCAAATATCCAAAAAGGAAAATTCGAGAGAAGAAGAACACAAGGGTTACCCGCGCGAGCCTCTTCTTCGACGGGGTTCCTCACCGGGCGGTCTTCCCTCGGCGGCGTGGTGGTAGCTCCCACCGGCGGAGGGCCGCTGGTGCCTTCCCTTGGTGGAGTACTCGCTCTTGGCGGAGTACTCGCCCTTGGCGGAGTGCTCGCCCTTGGCGGGGTACTCACCCTTGGCGGAGTATTCTCCCTCGCCGGGGAGCTCCTCCTTGGCGGGGAGGCTGAGACGAGCAGCTCTTCGGGGGCAGTCTCCTGACGCTCCTGAGGCTGCGGCTCTACTTCTGCACAAATCAGCAAACAAGCAAGACGTTAGCAAGGACGAGAAACCCACGCGCGCCCAACAAGCGAAAAAGTAAACAAAGGACTTACGCTGGGGGCTGCGCTGGGGGCTGCCCTGCGGGGCAGCTGGCTGGTCCGGCAAGCTCGTTGCGGGCGCATCTCCTGCCGCGGCGACGGGGTCGTCCTCGAGGTCGACCACCGGGATCTTGGCCCTCTTCGCCACTCTCTGGGCCAAGGTCCTGAAGGGCAGGCATCGAACAAAATTAGACAAGGAAGATTCAAGACAAGAACAGCAAACTGAAGAAAAATAAGAGTTGCTCCACTTACTCTTCCTCCTCCTCGTCGGAGCTGAGGACGGAGAAGTCGAAATCCGCCTCGCGCGCTCCGGCGCGAGGAGCTGGAGGGGAAGGCTCCCTCGGGCGCTTGGCGGGCGCTGGGTCGGTGGTCTGCGAAGACCCCGCTCCGGTCGTCGCCGAGGCCCGGGGAGCGGAAGGAGCCGTGGAACCAGAGCGCGAAGACCCTCCTCCAGCTGTTGCAGAGGCGCGGGGCGCTTCCTTGACGGCCTTGCCCGCCGCGGTGGCACGCGTCGGGCGGCGCTGCGGCCGCGGGGCCGCCGGACGCTCCGCCACGACTGCAGCTCTACGGGGACGCCTCCTCGTTGGAGCTGGGGGACTTGGTGGTGGCGGAGAATTCTCCGAGGATGAGGAGGCATCGTCGAGGCCCAAAGACCCGCCTGAGTCTTCCGAAGGGTCGCCCGAGTCGTCGCCCGATTCGGCGTCCTCCTCGGCGGGCTCACTTGAGTCTGTGCCCTGCCCGGCAGCCTCGCTCGTCCCGGCAGGCTGCCCGGCAGGCCTCAGAAGTTTGAGGATCTCTTCCTCCTCGGCCCGGCTCACCGCGTCCGCTGCGTCCGCCTCGTCCAAGGAATACACGAACTCACCCGCGGCCTCAGCTGCGGCCACCTCCTCCATCCTGGTGGCGATATACGCCAAATCCCGGTCAGTGGTGTCACGGGTGAGACCCTTCTTCTCATCAAGATTGATCGACAGCTCAACCAAGTTGTCGAAGAAAGTTTGAGCAGTCTCGTCAGAAGGCGCCAGCCAAGTGGGATCAACCCCGTGGGAGTCGCACAGCGGCTTTGCCACGCGGATGGCACTAAGAGAAGAGTTGTTACATAGTGGAACTACTCCCCGCGACGGGGCAAACCACTCCTGGTGCTTGGGGTCATGCTTGAATAGCTCCCGGATCATCCCCTTGAGCTCCAGGACAGTAAAGTTGTAGTTGTGGCCGGGGCGTAGCCTCATACAGTCTGCCGCGTTGCCGAACTCCCAAGCAGACCGCTTCCTCTCCTGCAAGGGAGCGATGCGCCGGCGAAGGAAATCTGCCCCGACCTCCCCTACAGTAAGATTGGCTTGCCGGAGGCGGAGGATCCTAGTGAGGGCAACCTTCAGCTTCTCATCCTCCGAGGCCAGGTCACTCCAATCCTTGCTACACACTATTGCAGCTCGGCGCGGGGAGGTAAATTGCTGAGGTTCATCTTCCATTACCCAGCACCAATCGGCCCTCCACTCCTCCCACTTGCCGCGGAGCTCTCCAATCAAGTACGCCTCTTTCTTGTTGAGCCTAAAGATCCAAGAGATGCCACCAGACAGAGGGGACCCAGACTCTACTCTAGGTGTGAAGAAATGGCGGAAGAGAGCTACGTTGGGGGTGTATCCGACAAAGTTTTCGCACATAAGTGCGAAAACGGCCAAGGTTAAGACTGCGTTCGCGGTGAAATCTAGAAGGTGGAAACCGTAGGTGTTCATAACGTCGCAGAAGAACTCGGAGTACGGAGGACAGAGACCAAAATGGAAGAACAGAGCAAAATAAGGGTAACCTCCCGGGAACATGTCGCAGGCTTCAGCGGGGAGGACCCTGGTGCGCGGGTGAGCCTTCGTCTCCCTCGACCAGAACAAGTAGTACTTGTCCTTCAGCTCCCTCGCGCCAAGCCTCGGCGGGAAGACCACCATCTTCTTCCGCATTGCTGCTAGCTTCGCCGCCCGCTCGAACTTCGCGTTTTTCGCCTTGTCGCTCTTCGGGGCCATGGCGGGGACGGCGAGTGGGGTCGGCGGCGCTGGGTAGGCTGGCGGCGGCGGAAGAGGGGTGGAGCTCGGCTCTCTTTCGACCTTTGAGGAGGAGAAGAGCGGTGGGGGTTTCTGGAGGTTGAAGACGCAATGAAGCAATGGGGGAAACTGCCCCTGTTTCCTCTACTTTTAAGGGGGAGTGGGGGACGTTCCACATTTTCCCATTAAAGAAACAGGCCACGATTTCTCCCACGACGCCGCAATCGACGCATGCCGTTAGGGAGGGATGCGGCGGATACGGAGTGGGATACGGCGCGCCGTGGGCCGCGTGTGTCCGTGCACTGTTTTGGGCCTGGCCCAACAGTGCTCGGCACCGTGTGTGGCACAGGCCCGGGGGCTCCTGTCGGTGTACTAAAGTAGGGGTACCTTAGTATCCCGACTTGTGCACGGGCGGTAGCAGCGTCTCGTGGCAGGGCTGACCACGCGCTCACCATGGCCCACCCTAGTTCCTTTTGAGCCATTCAAGAACAAATTATTCAAGTTAAGAAACAAGACCCCGGCAAGAGGAGTTTGCCGGGAAGGCCGCTCCAGGCTCAAGACCACCCTATTAGTACAAGGCCCTGGCAAGAGGAGCTTGCCAGGAGGGCCAAGGAACGGCATTTCAGAAGACTTGCCGTGGCGCATCGCGCGCCCCGGCAAGTCCGGGAGAGCGACAAGCTTCCGGGCGCGGCAAGGTAGCGACCACGGCAAGGTGCTTGCCGCGGCAAGCTTGCACTGTGTGCCTGCGCTCCAGCTCATCTGGCCACGCGTCGCCCTAGGGCCCTTCCAGGGGCACGTGGCAGGTGGCTGTGCAGCCTGGGGTACACGGTGGCAAGCCAAGATGACGAGGCCACCGTCGTGGCGAACGGAGACGCCCGGACGGACGCTTTTTACACTATTTGGGGCGACGGCGACGGGCATTCAATGCCTTTGTCCCCCACCGTCTAGGTTAGGTACAGAGCACTGTACATCCACTGTTACAACTACCACCATTTTTACACTTTTACCCTTACCTACGTTGCCACCTGTCGGTGACCCCTTGAACTATAAAAGGAGGCCCATGCACAACGTAGGGGAGGTTCCGAAGTTTGATCACTCCCACGCTCGGTGTAGCCGGTACTGTAGATCTTCTTGCTCCCGAGCCAAGAACTCAATAACAAAACCAAGGCAGGAGTAGGGTTTTACGCATCCGTGCGGCCCGAACCTGGGTAAACTGCCCGCGTGTGCGCCTCGATCCGCTCTTTGTGCTCCCTCCGCTCCCTTGCCGTACCGAAAAGGGGCTCCAATCCGATAGGTGTTCGTGGGCGATCAGTTTCCCCGACATATTTCCCTTTAGAGAATTTTTGGATTGACTTGGCACATGCTTACACATGTTTAAGACTAAAAAGTCTACTTTGCCTTGATGATCTTTGAGTTTTAGAATAGTTATATCACTTTCATGCCCGATTCAATGTTGCTTTGTCGCTCTGCATGATTATGACCGTTATTGCTCTCTAGTTGGTCGCTTCCCAGTCTTTTGCTAAACCTCCACCTGTACTAAGCGGACTGACTGCTTGTGCATCCAAAATCCTTAAAACCAGTTATGCCATATGAGTCCACTATACCTTCCTATAGATGGTATCTACCTGCCATTCCTAACGAAGACTTTCATGTACCATCTCGAAACTAATCAAAAGCATTTCTTTTTTGTGCCTATGTTTTAGCTCATGAGGAAGTAGTAGTTAATTCATGATCTTTTTAAGTTGGCAAGTTTCGCCCCTGGATTGCATGTATAATGTGCAAACCCCTAATACGAAAAGGAACTGGCATTGAGTGCGCCCGGCTCAAAAAGATAATATAACAAACAAACCCTCCTTCACGCTTTGTTCATGAGAAATCAGAAAACTTTGGCAGTGATAAACAAAGGAGATTAAGAGGATGTGATCGTCCTCATGCGGGAGCCGTTCCTCGAGACTTGTCCACTCAAAAAGTGATTGAGTTATCTGCTAGCATTCGTTGACGAAATATGCACTTCTCAAAACATGTTTATCTCTGTTTTTAAAACCAAGAGCTTTGGTACATGTTTAGTTTTTGTTTCCGACCACGGGTTTTCAACCTTGCCAATAAAAGCCACGGTTCGAGAGTCTCACCTTCTTTCTTCAAAGCACCGACTAGGAGAGCATAATTGTCATTCTGAGTGTAATGTGCATTGTCCCAAAGTATTACATTGTCTTCTGCATACTTGTGATATGATTTATTCTGAAATTCTTAGTTCTAGTCTCCTTTAAAACTTTGGAGGAGTCTATGCATTTATGTTTTGCTTCACTCATGGAGGCTAGCGAGATACCACCCTAATATGCTCAAGCTATGTGCAATGTAATCTTGTCTTGATTTTCAGTAATATATTATTTACTTTTAAGTATTTGTGACTGGTCACTTGAAAGAAGGATTGCTCCTTGCATTGTCCTCATAAGTACTGTTTCAATACTTGCTAAACTCTTTTCGTAGTACATGCTTATATACATCTAATGAAGCAAAAGAGTTTGTCAAAGTTTTCTTTGTCAAGTCCAGTTCGTTGAACTGAATTGCTTGAGGACAAGCAATATGCTAAGCTTGGGGGAGTTGATACGTCTCAAACGTATCTACTTTTCCAAACACTTTTGATATTGTTTTGGCCTCATTCTTGCATGATTTGGACTAAACTAACCCGGACTGACGCTGTTTTCAGCAGAGCTGGCTGTATGGTTTATTTGTGTGCAGGAAAACGGATTTTTAGGTATCTCAGAAAAATCCACGAAAAATCACAGAAAATCCATGCACCTGAAGGAACCAGGAGCCAGAAGTGGGGCCAGAGGGGGCCAGGGGGTGCCCAGGCGCCCTGTGGGCGCCCCCCCCTTGGGCTGCGCCGGGGGGCCGCCTGGGTGGGTCCCACACCCCCTGGTGCCCTACTTTGCCTCGTATTTTTACTCCCGACGCAGAAACCCCAGATCAGAAGTTCTTTTGCAGTTTTCCGTCGCGGAGCCGCCGCCACCCTCTGTTCTTCCTCGGGAGGGCTAATCTGGAGGCTGAATTAGCCTCCGGAGAGGGGAGATCGTCGCCATCGTCATCATCATCACCACTCCATCATCCCTCCATGACTTCCCCTTTCATGTGTGAGTAATTCCCCTGCTGTAGGCGAAGGGGATGGTAGGGATTGGATGAGTTAGATCATGTAATAGTTTATCAGATCGTTGGGGGCATGTTGCCTATCATCTACTATGGTGTTTATCATCTTTGCTACAACTTGTTATTCTTAATGCTTGAAACTTAGGGCCCGAGTGCCATGATTTCAGATCTGAACCATATGTGTTTGCATGAATATATTTGTGTTCGTGATCCTATCTATGAGTTGTTTGCACCTGTTACGGTTCGGAACCGGCGATCCCAAAAGTGACAGCTTGGGACACCAAAGGGGATGGTCCGTAGTTTGAGGATTACATGTATCCATTGAGTTCATTGCTTTGTTCCGGTGCTCTTTGACAGGAGCACCTTAATATCCATAAGTTCCTTTTGGCCCCGTTCGTAGCGGGATGGTAGGACAAAAGATGTTGTGCAAGTTCTTATTGCAAGCACGTACAACTACCTACGGGATACATGCCTAATGTTTGATATTTGCCTAGATGATCATTACTTTTCCGTGTGCCGTGCCCCAAGTTAGAATCTATCTCATCCATGCAGCGCCCAACCATCCATCTCCCTAGCGTACAGTGTTTTGAACCCTGCTTGTCACTACTTGCTACTTTTGCCATTTACTACTGCTATTTACTTTTGCTGTTTACTTTTACTATTACTATCATCACTATCATATCACTGTTACCACTTATCTTTTGTTGCAAGTAAGTATATTTCAGGTGCGGTTGAATTGACAACTCAACTGTCAAAGCTTATAAATACTCTTTGGCTCCCCGTGTGTCGAATCAATAAATTGGGTTATTCTTACCCGCGAAGACTATCTCGATCCCTTACGGTTGAGGGTTATCAGCGGCCGCTGAACAGCAAACCGTAACTTCCTTGATGATGAATTTGCGAATTCTTTCCAATGTTGGTTCTTCTTCTCCCCGTCAATCGCGGGCTTCTAGATCCCTGAGAGAAATCCCTTCAAGAAACTCAACACCACCGTGCGCTGGCCCCACGGTGGGCGCCAACTGTCGTGGAATTGGCACGACAGATGTACGGTTAACAGACTTAGTCGTGAGGCCGCGCATCTATGTAGTAGCTTGAGAGGGGTTAAGCGGAATCGAGAGACGCAATGCAAGACAAGGGATTTAGACAGATTCGGGCCCCGGGAAACATCATCTGGTAATAACCCTACATGATGTTTGAGGCTAGATCTCATTATGATCCTCATGGTGTCGCCGGTAAACCGGCTCTTGGTGTTTAGCCCTAGAAACTGTTTCCTCTAACTTGTCAGAACTTGTCTAAACTCCTCTCCCTTTGGGGAGCCCTGCCCCTCCTTATATATGTTGAAGGTGCGGGTTACATGACTAGTCCTAGTAGGATTAGGATTGCTTTATTACAAGGAGTCCTAGTCTTGCTTCCTTTGTAAGAGAATATTCCTTGTGCTTTCTTCTTCATAAACCGGCCCACCATAACATGAACCGGCCTTCTGGGCCTTGGGCCTTGTCATCCGTGATCCATCCTCCGGGTTACCGATGAGTGATATTATTTAGGCAGGTTGCTTGTAAACCGTCTGGTGAGGGCGGGACGCTAGTGAATCGCCAAGTGTAAACCGGCTCTCAAGTAAACCGTCAAGTCCGGCCGAGTCATATTTCCGGCCGGTTCATACCGCGGGGTATATCCCCGACACCCATGGTCGCACTATCCGGACCTATTCCAACATCCGTTGCAGGCTATTCTGGATGGATACTAGTGTACTAGCGCCAACACCTCCTTCTCCCTGGTACAATATTGATAGTCTTGGAGAAAACTCGCTCTTCCTTGGACAAAACTATCCAATGATGGTGAAAGGCGATCCAGCTGTTGTTGACACAACGTTACTACCATTTATGAGAAGCAACTATATATACACCTTGGACATTGCTTTGTTTCCCTACCCTGGCTATCACAATATGTATCCTGATATAGGCCGCTTCAGCCTGGATGATCAGTCCTGAGTTGGTCTCGAGATTAACAATAGTTGACCCTTCCCAGAGAATCAGTTATGGTTCAAAGCAAGCATTTCCAACGCCAAGGATTGATTGAGCAGAAGTTCATTTCATCGCTTTGTTATTTGTTGTGTGAGAAAAACTTTACTTTACTAGAATGTTTTGTTGGCAATAATCTATAATCCAACATGTATCCTTGCTGTAGTTGCGTGTTGATGACTTGTTGTATGTAATGAATGGTACATTTGCATATGCGTCCCATCAACTCACGCATGCTCGCACGGCACACGGGTCGCGTGGCGGCACATATATTATTTTTCTATTTGGATGACAAAAAAGTACAATGCTACTTTGTATTGGTGTCCATATGAACAGTGCTAGTGATTTTAGTTGCAAAAATTAGATAGTGCTAGTGATTTTTAGCTGCATATTTTGACAAATCACAGTGTTACAAGGTTGACAAATGGCAATGTTACTAGATAAACAAATGTGAAGCTTTCCAGTTTGACAAATGGCAACATATCCAAAATGGCAGATATGCAAATCTTACCCAATTGTTTGTACGTGGTTGCACACGGGTCATGCAAAACAACCGTTTGCATTGAAGGGGTGCAAAAATCCTGCTCGGCACATTTTCCCTTGGCTTCCTGGGGAAGCTGTCGGTTTGCACCCGGGTGTCCTAACTAAAACGTTTGCGATGAGTGTTTTATATTTGAAAACCATTGATGTTTTTTTTAAAAGAAAATTGTTTGATAAGTTTATACATTAAGAGAAAAAATGCAAGTTCGTTCAAACCATATCTTTCATCCAGTCACACTGTGAATTTATATTCATATGATCGAGAATTCGAGATACAGTATTAAACCCCAAAAAATCTATTTCCGGCGGCGGCGGAGGCGGCGTGCCGCGCCATCGTTGTCGTTGTTGTCCTCCAGGACGCCGTTGTTCAAGTCTTCAAGGCAGCACAAAATGTTCTTCACTTGTAAATCAAACATAATGTCGTCGCGTGATCGACGCGCGGGGGCGCGGGAGGACGGCAACTGGTGCCACTAAGAGGTAGCGGTCGACGACAGCGTCCCATGCCGCTGAGGGGGGCGCGCGCACGGGCACGAGCACGGGCGCGGCGGGTGCAACCAAACGTACGAGGGTCGGCGCCACGGTGGGTGGAGGGGCGCGCACGGGCATGGGCACGTGCGCTGCCATGTACACGAGCTCGCGCGGGTCCGCGGAGACCCCACTGATGCCCGTGGCTTCCAGCTCTGCGATAGTGCTCGGCGACCAGCCTGTCAATGCTACGGGGATGGTCACTGGCGCGGGCGTGGGGATGGGAGCTGGGACGAGAGAGGGGGCAGCAACCGCCGCGGCCAGCTCGTTCAGGGCCATGTCCATGAGGCCCCATACCTCCTTATTTTCTATCTCCTCTGGCTCAGAGTCTACTTCACCAAACTTGAAGACTAGTGGCAGATGATCGTTTTGCGCCATGGCGTTGATGGAGGTCTGCGGGAGGGAGGGGAATGGGAGGCGAACAGTAAGGCCGCCCATATTAAACAGCGGGTCAGGCGCCATTAATGGAGAGGAAGGCGGGCGACCATGGAAGTCAAAGGGCTCGCTTCACAGTGAGCCTGCACAGCGTACAGCTCACACGCTTCCCGGTGAGCCTCGCATTGGAGGACAGCTTGCCCGCCTCTCGGTCAGCCTGCGCATCGGACTGCTGTGTGGACCCCGACTCATAAGTCGTGATAACCGAATGCACGTGTACAGTGATCCTAGAGATCAATGCTCACTGAACAAACAGAAGCTGAATAACAAGAGTCTTACATCCATACATACCGTTTTACAAAAATTGTGACCATAGTGGTCAAGTCTTGAATTATAAATCATCACAGCGGAAATCTTCAATGACAACATGGACCCATGCCATCTGCCTTAACCCTACAGGCATTCTAACTGGGAAGCGTCCTAGCTCGCATGTTCGTCACCAAGAAATCTCCATCATATCCTGCTCTCTCATGCCTGGCCAATAAAATAACCAGTGGCAAGCCAATGAGTACTTTGAATGTACTCGCAAGCAACCCAAGTGTGATGATAGAATAATTATGCAAGGCTCTACTGCTAAATTGGCAGTTTTGCGGAAAGCTAGTTTTTCATATGCAAGTATGATCAACGTAAAACAAGGGCATGCATGCGTCTGCAACAAGTATCAGGAGGTTACAAACATCAATATCGAGGAAGAGTTGTAATCAACTCATGCTCAATCTCGTCGTGACTTCCTCAAGAATCACATCATCAACGTCACTGAACCGTGTTGTTTTCCTCTCTCACACACACACACCAGGTTTCGCAAATGACGTAGCCCAAGAGCGGTTACCCAACTGTCCTTGACCGTGGACACTCTGTAGAGGTTGCACACTTTACCCACTAAATCTGGGGAACTTCCGTGTCGTCCACGACCCGCGGTACCTCAAGTACCCGGGGTAAGCACCCGATCACTATCTTTCCCTAGACGACACTAACATGGAGTCCACTCGATTGGTAGCAACCCCCGTGCCCAACATTTCACATCTTAAAAAAAATTGTGGAGCCTCGCTCCCATATTCATCACATACCACTGACACGGGGTACCAATGGTGTGTTCGGTGCCCTGTGAAAACAGTCATGGCCGCCTATCCAAGCACGACCCCGTCCCGAGAGTGACCTCATGTCACCCTCGCCACTAGTAATGTGGGCACCATGCTAGTATCGACCTAGGTAATCAATAATGCCCTTTCCCATATAAGGGTAGAGTGGTTGCGCATGTAAGGTTGGAATAACGGTCGCAACTTAAACCAATCCGTTTTCAAAACAACACACACACTGGCCTCAGTACACCACCTCGTCATCAAGTGGTTACCCAACTCATCATCTCCCTCGGGCATAAATGGCACCTGACGGGGTTTTCAAAAAGCCTTTTGAAAGTACTCTGCCTCCATCACCATGCATATTCCCGTCCCATTTGCGTAGCCACTACTATAGAAACATATCTACTCCCACCCACATAACCCTCATAGGAAGGTAGGGTCATGCTTGATGCAAGTTTCAATAGTAAAGTAACGAAGGCACCAACCAAAGTGGTCACCACCTCAACATGATTCCGATGCATTGATAATAAGGTGCTATGAGACATGCATAAATAGGTTTCTCGAACATGGTCAAAGGGCTGATTGCCTTGTCCTTCCGAGTCTTCAAACCTTCTGGTCCATCTCCAAGTACTCTGTTTATTTCGTCAACTAACGATGGAAACAATCATAATAAGCAACACAACAAGGCAAAAATAAAAGTGCTCTAAAAATAGGAGTTGGACTTTTCTAGGATACCTCTGGTCATATGAGAAATGACCAAGGTGTTGTCATAGGTATTGGATCAATGGATAGTTTGGAACATTTCAATATGATGGAATCAAGGGGTTTATGGATTTGAAAGAAGTGTACAAAAATATATTTTTGAAAAATGAGCAAAGGCACCCATTTAACAAATCATGATTTTAGAAGCATCTAGGAGTTGGTTTCACTAGATTTGGAGTTCAAATGAATTTCCTAGGATTTTGCAAAGTTGACAAATATGAAGAAATGGCTCATTATTTGGTGGTGTACAAAAAATATTAATAAAAATGTTCATAAACTAAGTTATGAACTTAGAAGCATCTAGGAATTTGAACCATTGCATTTGGATCAAATTTGAGCTCTCTGCGATTTTCTATAGTTTATCACAGAAATAGAAAAATAGCATTTGATAAATATTAGTGAAGAAAAGGTCTATGGAAAAATGTGCATGTTGCACCAACAGGTAGATCAGGATTTTAGAAACTCCTAGAAATTTGAATCATCAAATTTGGAATCCATTTGATTTATTTATGGATTTTTGAAGTTTACAGAAAAAGAAAAAGGGAAAGGGTAAGGGTTTATACCCTTATACTGCGCACTGAGCGGGAGATAGCCGTATCGCAACTGGGCAGGCCCAACGGCTCGACCGCGCGCACAGGAGGGGTAGTGACGTCGGAGGCGTCTTTGCGGAGTACGCTTTCACGCCGGGAAAGCGACTTCCTGCCGCCCCGCCTCCACTTAAATGATGTGGCGGCTGGCGGGGTCGCTGACCCGCGGGGCCCAGCCGCAGGTCGTCCCGTCGCCCCTGGTCATCTTCTTCGGCCCGACGCTTGTCAAGGGAGGGCTCGGCCGCCGGTGCAGTCGTCGCCTGGCGACGCGGGAGGGCCGGCCGACGAGCCCAGGAGCTCCGGCTCTCCTTCCCGCACCCGAGGGTGGCTGCGGGCTTGCCCAAGGAAGCCTATAGCCTCACCACCACAGGGAGGCCGCGGCAGCCGCGGAGCTTCGGCGGCGTCACGCCGGGAAGGCTTCCCAGGCCAAGAGGAGGACTGGTTCGACCTTGGGATTCTCTGAGGAGGGAGCGGACCTGGAATAAAGGAAGGGGAAGGAAAGAGGGGCCGAGGTGCCCGAATCCGAGCGGCGGTTGGCGGCGACACTTCGGCCATGGAGGGGGTAGGAGGGCACGGGAGAGAGCTCGAGGATGTTTGGGGAATGCACAAAACATTTACAAAAAAAGATAAAGAAAATGTGTCCTGTGCACTGGGCCAGAGAAGGCCACAGTGCACGGACCAGGCGGTCCAGCCCAGCCGCACGGGTGCCTGCGCGCGCACGTCAGGTTTTTGAACCTGACGGGCGGGGCCCATGGGTCAGTGGCAGAGAGGAGGGGGAGAGAGGTGTGGGGATGACAGGCGGGGCCCGCCTGTCATCTCCAACCTTGCGGCCACGGCGACAGCGAGCTCACCGGCGATGTTTCCGGCCACGGCGACGTCAATGGAGGGTGGGAATGGGTCCAGCTTCGAGTGGCGGTTGTAGGGGTGGTGGTGCGGCACGCCGGGGAGGTCAGGTTCGCCGGCGGCGAGGTGGGACGGCGGAAGCTCGTCGGGAGGTGGTTGCTGTGGTTGTTTCCGACTGCAAACGAAGGGGGAAACAGGGGGGAAATGGTCAGTGAGGCGAGGGGGTTCCGAATCAGGCGAAAGGAGGGGCAGGGGAGGCCCGTACTGCGAGATCGCCGGCGGCCCGACGCGGCGGAGCTCCGGTCGATCCCGAGCACTGGGACGACCTGGGGAGGAATGGATGGTGCTGGGGGACTCAGTGGAGTGATGTGAGGCTGCTGATGCTGCTGGAGAGGCTCGGGAGGGGCTATTTATAGGAGGTCGACGGAGGCCCGTGGTCCAGTGCGCCGGCGAGCTCCGGCTCGAGGCTACAGCGCACGGGAGGCCAAGGGGATGAGTCCACAGAGTTCCTGGACGATCTCTACGTCCAGTAGAAGTGAGAGGAGGCGCGGGGGAGCTTCTGGAGCGTGCGCGCGTGCGAGGCAGAGGAGTGGCCGTTGCGGGCGGCCAGCGCGCGCGCGGCGACGACCACTGGAGGGCGCAGGAGGAGGGGGGACAGCGCCGGGGAGGTTGCGGATGTCGAGAGGCCTCGACTGGCACGAAGGAGGAGCCCGAGGCTGTCGGGGAGGCTGATTGGCTGGAGCCACCGTGCGGAGGTGCACTGTAGCGCGCTCCAGAGCGTGCGTATTGATGGCATCATCGCGCTCTTGCCGTTCTGGTCAAAAACCAACGTGCCACAGGGTGTCTAGAAGGTTGAGGGAGGAGTAAAGAAATGGCCTGAGGCCTTGGATTCCCTGGAGATGCTGAGAGAGAGGGAGGATGCTGGTGACTTGGTGAAAACTTGCTGTCCAGCAAGGTAAAACAGGGTTCTTACCCCTCAATCATGGAGCTGGGGTGCTGGGGAAGTTACTGGAGGTAGCTAGTAACTCAATGATCATGTGGTAAAAAGTTGAGGCCATGGAGAAGAGTAAAAGTGATCAAGTTGGAAGTTTTAGTAAAAAGCCAGAAGGTGTTTGATCAGTGTTTGGTCAAGTAAATGACCTCCACTTGACATGGCACTTAACAGGGTTGTAAGACATGAGAAAATAGGGCGCTTCACCAAATTTGGGCTCATTTGGAGAAACTAGCCAATGCAACTTTGGTGAACCCTAGAAATCAGCAGAAACAGCTTCATCTTGTTTGAGTCAAGCTAATCATCTCCCCTTGATACACCACTTGGTGTAGCATCATCATTTGGGGTATTGATCATGCCCACAAAGTTTGAAGCTCCAGATAAAAAGTTGGTAATGTAAAGTTGTTCAAATTTGCATTTGAACAGAAAGGGTTTTGAGGTGATCTGATCAAGTTGCTCTATTCCAAATCTTGTGCCATTTGGTCTAGATGCCTTATTAGGCCATTCTAGCATGTGCACCAAATTTGAGAGCAATTGGACAAGTTTGGCAATGTAAAGTTGCTCAAACTTCAAATATGGACAGAATGGTTATGAAGGGGTTTGAGGATGTTTTCTTGCTTCCCAAGGCATGGGACTTGGCAAGATCATCAAATATGTCATATATGACATGATATAATTTCCCTGGAATTTTTGGAGAAAAATTCCTTTGTAAATATTTCAAAAGCTTGAAATATCCAGAAAGGGTTTTAGAGGGTTTAGCCCACTATTCTGAACATGACCAAGTGTTGAAACTCTTATATATGGACAATATATGTCCTCTGAGTCTCTCTGAATTTTGGCAAATATTTTTGAAGCAGTTAAATAATTTTTCCCTATTAAAGATCATTTCTGGCCTTAAGAAAAAGCTTTTAAATAAAATAGGAAAATAACTTTTAAAATTATACCTTTGTGGTTTCTGGGAGTCCTATGACTACTAGGTCTCAAATAAACCTTTTGAAATAATTTTCTCACCCTAAACCAAGTACTTGCAGTGCAAATGTCAATTCAGGGGTTTTTGGAAAACTAAATTTATAAAATACCTTTTGGCCAAATTAATTTTGTAAGAAAATACTATACTATTATATAACACTTGGCATGATCATTGGGCAGAAGTTTTGGGTATGGAGATGAATTCTACAAGAGGTCATAGTTGACTTTAATGAGCACAAGAAAAAGCACATGAAGAAAACTCAATTCCAAATAAAAGCCAAATGATGCTAAAAAAATTTGCTGGTCCAAATTTTCATGCTTCAAAGGTACAAATAACATGTTACAAAATGCAGGGTGTGACAGGTACCCTGGGTACCACGCCGCTGCTGGTCCGGCACCTCCTGAGAGGGGCGCGATGCGTGCACGGACGCCGAAGTCTTGGAATGGGCTCGGTCGTCCGTCTTGTCCTTGGACTTGGCGGCGCCGTGAGTTTCCTCGCTGGCGTCCACCCGTCCGCCAGCGTCTACCGCACCAACCGTTGGTTCTGGTGGTGGTGGGATTGACGCGGACGGGCCTCCGACCTCCGAAGCTTTCTTCTTCGGTGGCATGTCGATGTGGTCGATGAAGCTGACGAAGTTGGAGAAGGTTGCGCCCGCGTGAGCGCCGGATCAGGTTCGCACAACCTCGACGCCCCCTACCTGGCGCGCCAAAGATGTCGAGGAAACTGATCGCCCGCGAACACCTACGGGACCGGAGCCCCTTTTCGGTACGGCAAGGGAGCGGAGGGAGCACAAAGAGCAGATCGAGGGGCACACGCGGGCAGTTTACCCAGGTTCGGGCCGCACGGATGCGTAAAACCCTACTCCTGCTTTGGTTGTATTGAGTTCTTGGCTCGGGAGCAAGAAGATCTACAGTGCTAGCTACACCGAGCGTGGGAGTGATCAAGTTTCTGGAACCGAACCCCCTTTACGTTGTGCATGGGCCTCCTTTTATAGCTCAAAGGGGTCACCGACAGGTGTCAACGTAGATGAGGGTAAAAGTGTAAAATTGATGGTAGTTGTAACAGTGCATGTACAGTGTATGTACAGTGATCTATACCTAACCCTGACGGTGGGGGACAAGGGCATTGAATGCCCGTCGCCGTCACCCCAAAAGCGTCCACCCGGGCGCCTCCGTTCGCCACGACGGAGGCCTCGTCATCGTGGCTTTCCACCGTGTACCCCCAGGCTGCACAGCCATCCGCCACGTGCCCCAGGAAGGGCCCCAGGGCGACGCGTGGCCAGGTGAGCTGGAGCGCAGGCACACAGTGAAAGCTTGCCGCGGTCGCTACCTTGCCGGGCCCGGAAGCTTTCCGCTCTCCTGGTCTTGCCGGGGCGCGCGATGCGCCACGGCATGTCTTCTGAAATGCTATTCTTTGGCCTTACTGGCCAGCTCCTCTTGCCAGGGTCTTGTGCAGAAGGGATGATCTCGAGCCTGGAGCGGCCTTCCCGGCAAGCTCCTCTTGCCGGGGTTTTGTTTCTTAACTTGAATACTTTGTTCTTGAATGGCTTCAAGGGAACTAGAGTGGGCTTTGGCAGGCACGTGGTGAGCCTGACCACGGGACGCTGCTACTGCCCGTGCACAAGTCGGGATACTAAGGTACCCCTACTCTAGTACACCGACACATGCTTTGTGTGAATGCCACCTGTTTAGTGTCTAGTTACCATATATGTGAATTATGCAATACCATCTTGTTGCAAGACATTATATATGTCAATTATGCAATGCTATCTTGTCGCAAGTCATTATATATGTGAATTATGCAATGCCATGCTGTTTAGCTAAGCATCATATATGTGAATTATATCATGCCATCCTTTTTTGTATTACGTATTCCATTTGCCTACAATGTTTATATTCAACTACTCTTCTTGTGCATCAGCCATTTGAATTGGTGATGCAAAAATCTGGAGTGAAAACAAGGTCCTCAGAGTAGACAATGCTACCTGCTGAAGTGGATATCTTGCTGGTTACAGATAGCTCCTCAGAGGAGGATTCAGAGACAGATGACCAGTCCTATTTCCCCCCTAAGGTGTATGCTCAAACTTGGCAAGGTTATATTACTCATATCATGCATATGTTGTCTTGCAACGCTTAGTTTTTACATCATATACACAATATTGAATGCCATCTGCTTAGTTAACACATCATATATGCGATTGCCCTCTGCTCACTTGCTTAGTATATAAACCATATATTTGAATTATATCATGCCATGATGTTTACATAGACAACATGTATCTGAATTATGGCATGCCGACCCATATTCTAAAGAAATAATATAGTTATGTCATCTCATCCTGTTTACATAGTCATCATATTTTGAGTTATGTCATTCTATCCGTGAATTATATCATGCCATCATGTTTCCATCCATGTATGTGAATTATGGCATGCCAACCACTTTAATAAACACATCATATAGTTATATCATGTCATCCTTTTACATTGTCATCATTTTGTGAAGTATGTCATTCTATCATGTTTAGTTAGCCATCATATATGTGAATTTGTGTCATGCTATCCTGTTTAATTAGCTATCGTATATGTGAAATTGTGTCATGCTATCCTGTTTGGTTAGACAACATTAATGTGAATTATTTCATGCCCTGTTTTCTTCCCTACTATCCGTTGCACCTATCTATCATACAATGTTCGTACATTCAATTACTTTTCTTGTTTATCAGCCATTTGAGTTGGAGAGGGTGATGGCAGTATCCATGGGAGTAAAAACATGGTCTGCAAAAAAGATCGTGCTAGTCGATGCAGGTAGAACCACGGTTATACTTGCCCAAGAACCTGCCCCACCACACATAACCCAAACTCACGCAGATTGTACCCCTACCCAGTTGGACAGAGAACCAAATACACCCCATCAAACCCCAACCCTAGCAGACAATAACCTGATTCCAGTTGACACATCACCGTATCCACCATAGAGCACCCAAACACGAGCAGTTAGTAAGGCAAGTGCAGTGCCCAAAGCACGAGCACTACCACTCCAAACCCCAAGTCAATGCTTAAAGCAGAAGAAGAATTGTTCTCAGGTCAGGTTCCGTAGCTATGGTTCATACTCCTTTGCTCTAGCATCACTATATTTACTCATACCAACTAATTTCAAATTTGAAGGATGCAATTGAAACTCCAGTGGTGCAAATAGTATCATTTAAACCTGTTTCTTTAACTAGTTTTTTGTTGTAACTTGCTCTATGTTGATTTCAGTTTCAATTGAATAAATAGTTATGTTCTCATGGCATGCACATTACAAGTGTTGTTAGTGCAATGTAGTTTCCCACACTTATATTCTGTCTTTGCTGCTTTGTCTTAAACAGATATGATTTGAACTTTCTCTATCTTGATTTGGCAACATAAACTAGAATGATATAGACCATACAGTGGCCATACTACATAGATATATGTTTGTTTCATGATGTTATCCTGTCCACCTTACAACTGAACTAATTTACCAAAATGAGTTTCATATACAACATGGTAAACCTATGACGTGTCTTCTTGTTCCTCTTGTAGAATGTTGACAGAATATTGGAGAAGAGCACCCCATTATGCAATGGTACAGAAAGTAATGTAGATAAGGTTCAAGATAGTGAGACAACCCTGTTGGTCTCCAAGAAAGCTGATAAAAACTATCTTGTGGATAGTGATACAACCCCAAAGTCGTGCCTTGATGTAGTCTTTGAGTTACTGGCCACTACTGCTAGCACAAGCTCTTCGAACTCGCTGCCTGAAATAGTTCGGTTTCTTGAGTCTCAACTTCAAGTTGAAAGACATCAATCAGATGTGCTACGATAGGAAGCCGAAGGACTGAGGAAGTCTCTGCAGAATTCAGATGCATACTTTCTGGTGCAACAAC
Source organism: Secale cereale (assembly GCA_902687465.1). Taxonomy (NCBI): domain Eukaryota; kingdom Viridiplantae; phylum Streptophyta; class Magnoliopsida; order Poales; family Poaceae; genus Secale; species Secale cereale. The sequence continues at coordinate 37,358,217 of LR738714.1, read as the reverse complement.
AAGTGCTGGAGGATTTAAGTGCCAAACAAGAGAAAGATAATAAGCTTGCTAAGCGTCTTGCCAGCATGGTTGATACCCATGATATTGTTTCTTGAGCTCTCGTGAAGTGGTTTCAGTTCTGGACTTGTTTTGCTGTGGCGTTTATTTGCACTGGTCGCCAACTTTGACAACAGTGTATGTAATATGCTGCTTTCTTCCCCATATTTATAGTGGTGGCGAACTTTGATGCCCAGTGGTTGTAATATGTGTAATAGCCGTAATAGCCTAGCGTATGTTGCTTGCTTATTTATTTCCCCATTGTCTTGTTTATTTGTTTGCTTGTAGTTTGTGCAGTTCTTTTTCCGTGGTTTGCTAGTGGCCGCAATAACCTATTATTCAAAACTTGGCCACAATAACCATGGGCAACATGCGGACCATTGTCACCATGGCCTTCTACGGGCCGTAGAATCAATGGGCCCTCTACGGGCCGTAGAATCAATGGGTCTTCTACGGGCCGTAGAATCAATGGGCCTTCCACGGGCCGTATGATCGATTGGCCAAACAACGGACCGCATTATGGGCCGTAAACGGGCTAAATAGGCAGCCGTCCGTTCATGGGCCAACCATAACGGGTCTTTAAGAGGCCGACGAGTATAACAGGCTTAATTCCATCGACAGGCATAACGGGTCGTTAATGGGCCGTTATGAAAATGACCCAACGGGCCAACGGGCCGACTTTAACCATGGGCTGAATTTGGCCCACAAGTGAAAAAGGCGAGTGACCGTAAGCTATCGAATGCTGCAAATCAGACCAAGAATAAATGGGCCCTTAAAGGCCGAAAGATAACACGGGCTTGGAATGACTCAATGGAGTAATGGGCCATTAATGGGTGTGAAGCGATATAGTGTTCATTGTGGGCCGCTTTCACTACGGGCCGTTAATGGGCCAAGAGTTACAAAGGGCCTCATATGGGCCAAAAGACGTCATGGGCTGTTGTAACACCCCAATATTTTATCTTGCTTAAGTAGTAAAAATTTGGCTAGGAGTTACAACTTTTCTTTTTCTGGGTTTTTCTTTCATTGTCAGAACTTCCCTTCTATGCTATTGTGGAGTTTTTGCCCTAGTAGAAGATTGGGAGTTTGTTGATTGGAATTAATTGCCCTAAGCCAAGAAGAACAACATTTCTAGTTGTAGGATCATCTGCATTATTTTTCTCCCTGAGCTTTATTTATTTTAAAGTGATTTCCTTCTGTTTTAGGGCCCTGTTTGTACTGCAACCCTTTGATGGAATTGTCCAAAAATTCCACCAAAATTCAGGGATGTCAAGTAAAACCCCTATATCACTTTCATGCAAAAATCCTTGAGTACCTTTTGGAAAAGTTGAGCAAAATATCATCCTTTTCTCTCTGATCCAGAATGTCAATTTCTACTGCTGCCCTTTTCTAACATGCTCATTTGGCCCTGAGCTTTTTTCCAACTTGTTGTCCTTCCTACCAAACCCTTAAGTCCAGAAGAGTGGAACCATTGGAAGATTTTTGGTCCATGAAATTATGCCATTTACTTTCTGTCGAGAACTGGGATCTTGCAAAACTTGCAATAACAAATTTTTGCTTTTGATAAACTAACCTCACCACCTTCCTACTCATCCAAGGAGACAACCATCTGGTAAATTTGGCCACCCCAAGAGTTAGCTAGATGCCACTGGCATTTTTTCAAACACCCTGAGTGCATGACCAGTCTTGGCTTAATTTCTGGTTTAGGTTATGAGTTTGATCCCCGGACTAGACCAGCATGTCTCATAGTTTTGTCCTAACCTATAGGCCCACCCTGCTGACCCCCTTGCGGTTTGGAGCTCCCTAGCATGCCCTGGCATATCGCCGAGCACGTAGCATGCGTGCTCCGGACGCGCCCAGCGTGCGTGTTTTGCACGTGCGAGCGCTCGGGTCGCCGCGTCGCGCCCCTGGCCCCCAACTCACCTGCGGAGCCGCGCCCGGCCTTATCCGCACACAAAAACACGCCAAGCCGTCGCTGGGACTCCACAGCGCCGCCGTCAGAGCACTTTTGGCGGCACGCCGGCGATCACAGTGGATCTCTGCCACGGTCGGCGCCGCCCAAGCCACGCGCGCTCGCCAGCTATCCCCTGGAGCAGTGCGAGCTCATCCGCAAGCTCATCCGCAAGCGTTCGTCGCCGCCACGTCCCCTGCTGCTAAAGAATGGCGGTCGCCGGTGATCTTATCCCCGGCGGCCGCAGAACCGCCATTGCCCGCCTTTATAAGGAGCCCCCGAGCTTGTCAGACCCTCTAGCAACCTCACACGATCCCTCACTGATCCGCCCGTAGCAGTAGAAAGACCAGAGAGGTCATCCCCTTCCTCTCCGGCAAACTCGGCCGCCGTCACTTCCTCGAGCACCCCGGCGCCACCAGGGCCTCCCCCGCCCATCCAGCGCCGCCGTCGCCTTCCCCTCGACCTTGCGGAACTGCCCAACCCCTCGAACGCGATCAAAACCCACCACAACACGAATCCCCAATTCTGCCCGAAGCTCCCTCCGCCGTGGAGCTCGCCGCCGACGATTCCCTCTGTCCCCGTCGACCAGTCAACTACCGGGAGGGCCGCCTAGGAATGATGGATCCATTCCTGCACTCCGAGTCCCTCTAGGAGCCTCCGTTCGCCGGCGACGATCGCCGGAGTCCCGCCTCCGCTCGGGCAGAGGAAGAGGAGGGAGAAGCGACTGGTCAAACCTGACTAGTGGGCTCCCTGGACCCACTGTCAGTGACCCAGCTTCGCCTCCACACGTTTCTAAGTGAAGGCGTAAAACACAGAGTACGTATTCCCTAGCTCGAAGGCATATTCTCCGCCGAAAAGTTTTCTTTTCTGTTTTAGTTTAAAAATCAGAGTTTGACCAAACTTTGACTGGCTTTAACTTTTTAACTATAGCTCCAAATGAATTGATTCTTTTTCTGCTGTTCCTCAAATTTGGTCTAGTTTATTTTCAAATTTATTTAAAAAATTCCAGACAACCTTTTTGTGCTGTTGTGATTGTATGTATTAATTTCATATTCTTTCTATTAGGATTTTGAAGAGGGAGAAAACTTCCAAAAGTTTTGGAATGCATTTCTCCTCGCCTCTACTTGAAGGCAAGCATTTTGAACCTTGGTCTAAAGCATGTGATTACGACGATATGGATGCTTTATTTTCTTTCATATGTGATGATTTGATCCTACCCATGAGTACATGAGGTAGACCCCTTGCGGCGAAGGTTTAGTATGCATGACGGTATCCCCTCGTATGATTCCCATGCCTAACGGAAGAAAGCCGTGGAAGTCGTGGTCTTGTGTAGACACGAGCTTGCCATTAGTTCCTCGTTGAGACGACAGAGTCCGGTATGGCTTGGTGAGGTATGACGGGTGGCGAACCCGATTGTGGTTATGGTATATAATGATTATACTAATCATGCTAATGATGTTGAAACCTCCTGAGTCGACCATAGATCGAGTCTTGTTCCAGTAACCCCCATACTCGTTTTTCGTACTACCACTTGTCCCTACTACAGGTAGGGTACGGTTCAGTAAATTGGTGACCCCTGTTCTAGCACACACCGTACAGAGAGGCCATGGTGGAAGATACCGGCTGCATCCGGTAGGCATGCCACCTGGTCCGGGGGCATTGGTTTCGGTTGTAGCCGAAGGGGGTAGCTTCCCCAGTTTGCGCGCGTTATAAATTTTTGTGATCCCATGCTAGTCGAGGTTGTAGCCTCCCCACTTAGAGTTTGGCTTGACAGGTTTCTAGGGTGATTCCAGACACCGATAAGTTAAGCTGGTGTGTGCGGCCAGATGTGTCCTCAAATTAAAAGACCGTAAATGGAATTAGTCCAGAGGGACTAAAGGAATCCGTTATTCGTGGGTAAAGAGTACACCCTCTGCAGAGATTAAATCTATTCGAATAGCCGTGTCCCTAGGTTAGGACTACAGTTTGGGAAGGGCCAAGTGTCGGTCTTAGTGTCGATCTTTGGAGGAGAGAACTGCTAAAAACCAGAACATTAATTATGACATGTGGCATATGGTGACATTGATTATTATTGTGAACTAACCATTGGTATTTTTTTGTTTATGAGTATCCCTGGGATGGTCCTACCTCCTGGATATTCACTGTCATCCGTATTTTCGTTATAAACCCTTTATGTGATGTCGCTCAGACGTCCGACTGTGGCATTTTGTTATTTACTTTTCGTTATAAGCCCTTTATGTGATGTCTCTCAGACGTCCGACTGTGGCATTTTGTTATTTACTTTTCTTTACAAGCCCTTTATGTGATGTCGCTCAGACGTTCGACTGTGGCATTTTGTTATTTACTTTTCTTTATAAGCCCTTTATGTGATGTCACTCAGACATCCGACTGTGGCATGTTTTCGCTTTTTTTTTATTATCTCTCCCTGAACGCATATGTATTTTTTTTATACAGATGAATTACTTGCATCATGGACGGTTATATCAAATTTAACATCGTGATCACCAAATATTATCGAGCATGATTTTAGTTTCCTCTATGTTCATAATGTTTGCGAGTACATTGAAAGTATTCACTGGCTTGTCCCTGGCTATTGTCTTGGCCAGATTTCTTGCGTGGAGAGGAGCGCCACGACGACAACCCGGAAACTATACAACAGTAATAGCAGCCTCGCGAAGATAGGAGTGAACCTGGTCAGCTGTTCCTCTGGGAAATGGAGTCCCACGCACGTCAGCGTGTCACAACCGCTTCCACCATTGGCCACTAGAAACCCCGTGTTGTACCTAAGGGCTAGACTGGTCTTGTACTACATATTTGTACATCTGCTTGGAAATTTCTGTATCAAGAGGTGCCTCATCAGCTAACAGTAATCCTGGGGCTGGTGAGCACAAGGGCCAATTTTGGGAATTTAATACCCTGAAAATCTGGTCCTGACAACCTTGGTATCAGAGCCAGGCTGACCATTGGCTAATCCTATCTTAGCCAGGTCCAAAAAACTAGGTTAACCACCACACCAGACCATATCCCAACCCCAGCGAAGCTTCCCGTGTAAGATACCCACACAGTGGACCGACACCTTTGGTAGTCGGTGCCCAACCTATCAGTCTAGCATGTCAATCACCCGCCAGTGACCAACGCCTAAACTTTTTCCCCTCCGCAAGCGTGCGAAGGAAGACTCCGTCCTTTCCTATAAATAGGGCACGCTATCCCCCAAACCCAACACCACGCAGCCTCTACCCCCATACCGAGCTAAAATGCCAGGACCCATTGTCCACAATGAAACCACAGCAACCAACCTTGGAGGTTTTGTGACCGTGCTCGCAAACCTCACCTGTCGTGCCTTTGCGTTAGAAGAGCCCCCAGAATATGTTGTGTACCAAGACTTCATGGGCGGTGAAAGCCGTCAATTCTGGGCCACTATGCACATCTACGGTAGGGGTATGTCGCCAGAACGCCCCTACAGGTTCACCGGAAGGACAACTTCCTTTGAGCCACAAGCCATCCAACTAGCTGCTCGAGAAGCTATAGTTCAACTCAGGCACCTGTCGCCCAGAGTTAACTGTCGCTTATTCTACTACTATCCCAGTCGTAACGGGTATGGTAGGCCTCCCCGAGTTGCGAGCGGAGAGCACGTGACGGATCCTGCATTATTGCATCTGGTACGCTATGTTAGTGTACTCGAGGAACTGTTCGATCAAATCACCCTTGATCTGATCGCAGCTCGTGGAGAACTGCTTCGCCGAGCCCCAGCAAGAGGACGAGACGAGTCCGGCACTGACAACCCAGTCGTGTTGTTCGGACAACCAATCGAGTCCTCGAGGCCTGCCTCGGTCATCGACCAGAACGCCTTGGTGTCTCTAGAGGTGATGCGTCGCCTGTTTGGCACACGCTCCAACGGGACTTTAGCCAACAATCCCCGCGAGGGTCATCATCACCGCCCCGACCCCGCAACCCCTCAGCCACCTCCAGCCAACGCGGAAAGTGAAGCTCTTGGAGAAGCTTCAGCGTCCACAAGGCAAGGCCGCTTGGATATAAACGAGGTTGATTAAATCACCCGAGCAGTACCAAGCCTTATCTTGTCCACACCCCGTGGTCATGTAACCTGTATGCCGATATATATGTATAGTTTACTTCTGCGCTCTTACCTATATAGCGTCCGTGCACAGTTATGCCAGTGTACGAATGCCTATTTTTGTCAGGTGTGACTTCCAAAGCACCTCACCAACAATTCCCACAGTAAACACGTCTTTTTGCAAGACATGAGTACCTGTAGCATTGGCCTCGACCCCGTAAAGCGAAACCGACAATATAGAGGCCCCTCACCATGATCCTATAAACCAGCCCGGTTGCTATATAAAGGCCACACCGTGACCTTACCAAGCATCCCTCACCGGGTGCACTACTCTCACAACCATTACCTTCGCCATGCCGATCCCTAGTATTTATCTGAGAACCCCAGATGCATTCCCCGGTAGTTTCGTGAAGATATTGTGCGATTTTACCTACGATACCATGAGTGCTACCCGTCCACCCCAGTATTAACTGCTCAAATCAAGGATCACACCATCCACCTCAAAATATTGGGCAGTAGTACACATCCCTCCCGCAAACCCAAACCAAGACCCAACAGAGGTTTCCTTCATGGGGAAATCCATGCCAACTACTCAGATGGCCATAGAGGCTGCCGCATATGAAGCACTTGCTCGCCTTCGATTCGCGGTGCCCTATGCCAGCGAACGAGGATATTACTACTTTCTGAGCCGCACAGCACCCAGAGAAGCAGCATCTTTTCCTAGTGGGTGAATAGAGAGAGATCCCGTACTAGCTAACCTTACACAGTACGTCATCGCACAAGAGCGTTTGACCCAGCGGATAATGGGTTATCTCCAGAGCCTCGCCGATTTAAATCCTCGGATCGCCATAGGCAGACCATTGAGGCCCGGGCAGGAGAAGCACATTCATCGACTAGTCAACCCACTCCCGCCGATAGAAGAAGAGTGCCCCCAGCACCAGAGAGTTTTTCACAGGACCCTGTCCATTTGCCGTTTATGTTTTAGATGTACTGCTATGATTTGTTATTCCCGTGTCTTTTCATGAGTTGTAAGCGGTGTATCGAATTAAATAATTAATTTAAAGTTATGAAGTGGTTCCACTGCTAATAATTCTTATTTAAGTTAAATTTTGGCGCTAAGTATAAACCTGGAGTGAGTTTCTAATTGCTTTCTTCCCTGAGTTGTTGCAACATATCTACCTGCGTACCGTAGACATTTTATTTTCTCGCGCAACACCACAACAGCAGGATTACAACTCCGGCCACTAAACACGGTACACTAAGTAGCTAACCCACGTACACTTGTTGCAGCTAATTGATCACCTCACCACAGTCTCTTGAAGAGAAACTCGTGGGAGTTTATTCAAGCACTAGTTGCTTACCGCACACTAACAACCGTTAGCACCCGACACTCATGCCTAATCCTCGTGATCACCGCCGCCGCGTAGAGCTAGCACTCGAGCCACCGCGTCACGGCGATCGTCGAGGATCATCACACACAAGAGCGCGGATACCCCCAGCAATGCCGCCAACCCCACGCACACGAGGATCATGCACCAGTCCGGCATCACCTCCGCCATTAGAGCCTCGACCCGAGCTCCTGCAAACGCAAATGGAGGAGAGGGAAGAAAGAAGAAGGAATGAGGCCAGGTGAGTAAAGTAAGAAGGAGCACCTCAACCATTTTATAGCTCGAGATCGGTGTACGGTGGACGGAGTCCACCAGCGCTGCTCGTCGCTCGACCGCCAGTGTTCGGAGGCGAATCCGCGAGCAGTGCCGACAGCACGCTGGCCCGCGAGGTGAGTGCCCGCTGCACCGGCAGCTAGCGCGCCGCGCACTACGGCAGTACGGCCTAGATGCCCTACGAGCTAGCCGTCGCCGGTGGAGAAAGCGCGGGAAAGCGCGCGGGGGAGAGGAGAAGAGAGAACCGAAGGAAGAAAAAGAGACTAACAGTGGGCCCAGGACCCACCTATCAGCCAATGAGAGCCCTATGCTCTCGGGTGCAACCATCGTATTTTTTTAAAATTTAGAAATACTATTTCTAAATTTACTATAGCCCGTAGTAGAAATATCTCATTTTCCACGACGATAGATTTTTCCATGCAGCGCCAGTGTTTAACACTGCAGTTTACACCACTTATTGCCCATACACTGTAGTGGCATATATTTGCATTAGCAGAACGGTTAACTTTGGTAATGTCTTTGTGTGGCAGTAGAAGATTTTATAGCAACCCCTAGCAAATCTTGAGGACGAGATTTTTCTTAAGGGGGGTGGTGTTGTAACACCCCAAAATTTTATCTTGCTTAAGTAGTAAAAATTTGGCTAGGAGTTTCAACTTTTCTTTTTCTAGGTTTTTCTTTGATTGTCAAAACTTCCCTTCTGTGCTATTATGGAGTTTTTACCCTAGTAGAAGATTGGGAGTTTGTTGATTGGACTTAATTGCCCTAAGCCAAGAAGAAAAACCTTTCTAGTTGTAGGATCATCTGCATTATTTTTCTCCCTGAGCTTTATTTATTTTAAAGTGATTTCCTTCTGTTTTAGGGCCCTGTTTGTACTTCAACCCTTTGATGGAATTGTCCAAAAATTCCACCAAAATTCAGGGATGTCAAGTAAAACCCCTACATCACTTTCATGCAAAAATCCTTGAGTACCTTTTAGAAAAGTTGAGCAAAACATCATCCTTTGCTCTCTGATCCAGAATGTCAATTTCTACTGCAGCCCTTTTCTAACATGCTCATTTGGCCCTGAGCTTTTTTCCAACTTGTTGTCCTTCCTACCAAACCCTTCAGTCCAGAAGAGTGGACCCATTGGAAGATTTTTGGTCCATGAAATTATGCCATTTACTTTATGTCCAGAACTGGGATCTTGCAAAACTTGCACTAACAAGTTTTTGCTTTTGATAAACTAACCTCACCAGCTTCCTAATCATCCAAGGAGACAACCATCTGGTAAATTTGACCACCCCAAGAGCTAGCTAGATGCCACTGACATTTTGTCAAACACCCTGAGTGCATGACCAGTATTGGCTTAATTTCTGGTTTAGGTTATGAGTTTGATCCCCGGACTAGACCAGCATGTCTCATAGTTTTGTCCTAACCTATAGCCCCACCCTGCTGCCCCCTTGCGGTTTGGAGCTCCCTAGCATGCCCTGGCATATCGCCGAGCATGTAGCATGCGTGCTCTGGACGCGCCTAGAGCGCGCGTTTTGCACGTGCGAGCGCTCGGGTCGCCGCGTCGCGCCCCTGGCCCCCAACTCACTTGCGGAGCCGCGCCTGGCCTTATCCGCACACAAGAACACGCCAAGCCGTCCCTGGGACTCCACAGCGCCGCCGTCAGAGCACTTTTGGCGGCAGGCCGGCGATCACAGTGGATCTCTGCCACGGTCGGCGCCGCCCAAGCCACGTGCGCTCGCCAGCAGCCCCCTGGATTAGTGCGAGCTCATCCGCAAGCTCGTCCGCAAGCGTTCGTCGCCGCCACGTCCCCTGCTGCTACAGAATGGCGGTCGCTGGCGATCTTATCCCCGGCCGCCGCGGAACCGCCATTGCCCGCCTTTATAAGGAGCCCCCGAGCTCGTTAGACCCTCTAGCAACCTCACACGATCCCTCACTGATCCGCCCGTAGTAGTAGAAAGACCAGAGAGGTCATCCCCTTCCTCTCCGGCAAACTCGGCCGCCGTCACTGCCTCGAGCACCCCGGCGCCACTAGGGCCTCCCTCGCCCATCCACCGCCGCCGTCGCCTTCCCCTAGACCTTGCGGAACTGCCCAACCCCTCGAATGCGATCAAAACCCACCACAACACGAATCCCCAATTCTGCCCGAAGCTCCCTCTGCCGCGGAGCTCGCCGCCGGCGATTCCCTCCGTCCCCGTCGACCAGTCAACTACCGGGAGGGCCGCCTAGGAATGACGGATCCATTCCTGCACTCAGAGTCCCTCGAGGAGCCTCCTTTCGCCGGCGACGATCGCCGGAGTCCCGCCTCCGCTCGGGCAGAGGAAGAGGAGGGAGAGGCGATTGGTCAAACCTGACTAGTGGGCTCCCTGGACCCACTGTCAGTGACCCAGCTTCGCCTCCACGCGTTTCTAAGTGAAGGCGTAAAACACAGAGTACGTATTCCCTAGCTCGAAGGCGTATTCTCCGCCGAAACGTTTTCTTTTCTGTTTTAGTTTAAAAATCAGAGTTTGACTAAACCTTGACTGGCTTTAACTTTTTAACTATAGCTCCAAATGAATTGATTCTTTTTCTGTTGTTCCTCAAATTTGGTCTAGTTTATTTTCAAATTAATTTAAAAAATTTCCAGACAACCTTTTTGTGCTGTTGTGATTCTATGTATTAATTTCATATTCTTTCTATTAAGATTTTGAAGAGGGAGAAAACTTCCAAAAGTTTTGGAATGCATTTCTCCTCCCCTCTACTTGAAGGACATCATTTTGAACCTTGGTCTAAAGCATGTGATTACGACAATATGGATGCTTTATTTTCTTTCATATGTGATGATTTGATCCTACCCATGAGTACATGAGGTAGACCCCTTGCGGCGAAGGTTTAGTATGCATGACGGTATCCCCTCGTATGCTTCCCATGCCTAATGGAAGAAAGCCGTGGAAGTCGTGGTCTTGTGTAGACACGAGCTTGCCATTAGTTCCTCGTTGAGACGGCAGAGTCCGGTATGGCTTGGTGAGGTATGACGGGTGGCGATCCCGATTGTGGTTATGGTATATAATGATTATACTAATCATGCTAATGATGTTGAAACCTCCTGAGTCGACCATAGATCGAGTCTTGTTCCAGTAACCCCCATACTCGTTTTTCGTACTACCACTTGTCCCTACTACAAGTAGGGTACGGTTTAGTAAATTGTTGAGCCCTGTTCTAGCACACACCGTACAGAGAGGCCATGGTGGAAGATATCGGCTGCATCCGGTAGGCATGCCACCTAGTCCGGGGGCATGGGTGTTTCCGTTGTAGCCGAAGGGGGTAGCTTCCCCAGTTTGCGCGCGTTATAAATTTTGGTGATCCCATGCTAGTCGAGGTTGTAGCATCCCCACTTAGAGTTTGGCTTGACAGGTGTCGTGGGTGATTCCAGACACCGGTAAGTTAAGCTGGTGTGTGCGGCCATATGTGTCCTCAAATTAAAAGACCGTAAACGGAATTAGTCCAGAGGGACTAAAGGAATCCGTTATTCGTGGGTAAAGAGTACACCCTCTGCAGAGATTAAATCTATTCGAATAGCCGTGTCCCTAGGTTAGGACTACAGTTTGGGAAGGGCCAAGTGTCGGTCTTAGTGTCGATCTTTGGAGGAGAGAACTGCTAAAAACCAGAACATTAATTATGACATGTGGCATATGGTGACATTGATTATTATTGTGAACTAACCATTGGTATTTTTTTGTTTATGAGTATCCCTGGGATGGTCCTACCTCCTGGATATTCACTGTCATCCATATTTTCGTTATAAGCCCTTTATGTGATGTCGCTCAGACGTCCGACCGTGGCATTTTGTTATTTACTTTTCGTTATAAGCCCTTTATGTGATGTCGCTCAGACGTCCGACTGTGGCATTTTGTTATTTACTTTTCTTTATAAGCCCTTTATGTGATGTCGCTCAGACGTTCGACTGTGGCATTTTGTTATTTACTTTTCTTTATAAGCCCTTTATGTGATGTCGCTCAGACATCCGACTGTGGCATGTTTTCGCTTTTTTTTATTATCTCTCCCTGAACGCATATGTATTTTTTTATACAGATGAATTACTTGCATCATGGACGGTTATATCAAATTTAACATCGTGATCACCAAATATTATCGAGCATGATTTTAGTTTCCTCTATGTTCATAATGTTTGCGAGTACATTCAAAGTATTCACTGGCTTGTCCCTGGCTATTGTCTTGGCCAGATTTCTTGCGTGGAGAGGAGCGCCACGACGACAACCCGGAAACTATACAACAGTAATAGCAGCCTCGCGAAGATAGGAGTGAACCTGGTCAGCTGTTCCTCTGGGAAATGGAGTCCCACGCACGTCAGCGTGTCACAACCGCTTCCGCCATTGGCCACTAGAAACCCCGTGTTGTACCTAAGGGCTAGACTGGTCTTGTACTACATATTTGTACATCTGCTTGGAAATTTCTGTATCAAGTGGTGCCTCATCAGCTAACAGTAATCCTGGGGCTGGTGAGCACAAGGGCCAATTTTGGGAATTTAATACCCCGAAAATCCGGTCCCGACAGATGTACATGAGCCGGAAGCTACAATGGGATGGAATCATATTGGACGGCCCAGATGAAGCTAGTGGGCCGAAATAGGAAAGGCCATAATGGGCCGTGAGTTATCAGGCCTGAACGGGCTATATGCGAGCAGGCCGTTAGCAGGCTTTCGATGGGCCGGCCTGTTATCCTTTGACCAAGTCAAACGGGCTAGCCTTTTGACCTGAATGGGCCCCTGTTGGGCCATGCCACGTGTCGACGTATCATTGGCGCCTCCTCTCCATTGGTTGGTTGACATCTGTCGGCATGTGGAGCTGACACGTGGTTCGTTCGGCTAATGAGAATTTTACATGTGGAAAATTCCCATTGCTCCTCTTTGTTAGCGGGTTATCGGATCCAAAACCGGGCCCGATAGCTTAATGTCGACCCGTTACGATGGATGCCACATGTCGGTTACCCTTGAGGAAAGCACTTCCATGACACGCCATTTATCGTCATGGAAGTGAACACTTCCGTGATGTTAATTTTTGTATTGTCATGGAACACTTCTACGACAACACATGTATGACTATCTTGATTCTGTCATAAAATCGTCATGGACGTACATGCATGACAGAAAACATGACCTACTGTGACAAACACGTATTATCACGAAAGTGTTTTTTATAGTGTATGATGTTAACCATAGAATTGCATCTCCCTTTCATCCTTAGTCTAGTGGTCAAGTTGAACTTAGCAATAGGGAAATAAAATTGATATTGCAAAAGGCTGTCAATAGGTCTTGAAAGATTTGGTCCAAGAAATTGGATGATGCATTTGGGCTTATAGAACAACCTACAAATATCCTATGGGCATGTCTCCTTATAAAATGATTTATGGAAAAACTTGTCATTTGCCTCTAGAATTAGAACTTAAAGCTTATTGGACAATTAAAGAATTGAATTATGATTTCAAACTTGCCGGTGAAAAGTTTTTATTTGAAATTAGCTCACTAGATGAATGGAGAACCCAAGCTTATGAAAATGCCAAGTTATTCAAAGAAAAAGTTAAAAGATGGCATCATAAAAGAATCCAAAAGCGTGAGTTCAAGGTTGGAGAATATTTTTTATTATACAACTCTTGTTTCATATTCTTTGTAGGAAAAAGTCCTCTCCAAATGGGAATGACCCTATGTTATCAAGGAGATTTATTGGTCTGGAGCTGTCAAAATAAATAATACCGAAGGTACTAACCCGAAGGTTGTTAATGGGCAATGAATAAAACATTATATCTCAGGTACGCACATTAATGTTAAAAGTAATATTATCCAAACTATGACACCGGAAGAACTCATAAAAGAGACCTTCTGGAACACTCCAGAATCGTTAAATAAAGGAGGTACATGATACGGTAAGTTAATGGACTCCGAAAAATCTGCAAAAATATTTTTTCCCATTTTGGAATATAACTAAAATTAGGAAAATAAGAAATTACCGGGGAGGTCACCCTGGTGGGCACAAGACACCAGGGCACGACTGGCTTCCCAGGCATGCCCAGGTGGGTTATGCCCACCTCGGGTACGTTCCAGACTCCGTTTTTCTTCCGCCTGCTTGTTTTCCAAGATAAAAATTCTTTATATACCCCCCAAACCTATTGACCACCACATCGCGGATAAATCTTCTATTTTCTTTTCTTGTTGTTTTCTGACAGATCCCATCTACCATGGCCACTTCACGCTCCTCCAAGGACAAGTTCTTTGAGAATGTCATCAACCCATATTTGCGGGAGGTGATGCAACATCCTCAGGCTATCCAGATGCATGAGGGGGTGCTGCACATCCGCGATGTGTAAGGCCCCAAGGGAACATGAACCGTGGAGGCCAGGCTTGAAGCCATGGAGCATGAGGTCTTCCGGTGCAAGGGGATGGTGGAACGAGGACTCAATGCCAATCACCTCATGATCGCGGAAAACGCCCGCAACCTCAAGGTGGATGGCAAATCCATGAAGGACATTGTCTTCACCTTCAACGAGCAAATCAACTTCCTCCAAATCCAGATCTACGATCTCCAAAACCAAGTCTTTGAATATGAGGCGAGGTTTAAAGGTATGAGTTTGGCCGCTAGCTGCAGGACCCGTGGGACTTACTCCTCTTCTTATGACGGTGAGCCCCTGCCATGGAAACCCGAGGATATGCTCACCACTTCATCACCACCACCAACGTCTTCTTCGCCACCAAAGGAAAATTGAGTATCGGGTATGGGCACTCCCCTTGACTTTCGCCAAGCTTGGGGGAGGTGCCCCGGTATCGTATCACCTCCACTATCTTTTGCCTTTACTTATCTTAGTTCGATCATTAGTTATCTTTTGCTTTAGATGAATAAAAGTTTAGTTCGATCCTTTCTTCTTGAGTTTTGCTTAGTGATCTATCCTTGTAATCATGTGCGAGATATATAATAAAGTTTAGTTTGAGTTTTTGCTTTCTTTATTTTCATGTTTCAATAAAAAGAAAATAAATAAATGAAGATCATATACTAATCTTATGGTAGGTGATGACATCACATAAGGAAAAGTACAAGTAATTTTTTATATTAGAGAATGGCAAACATAGCATTGCAATGATGCAACTCATGAAAGAATTAATAAGGGAAGAGAAGATTCACATATAAATATACTATCCTGGAAATCTTTTGTCATTCTGAGCCCCATCAAAATATTATATGCCAAAATTGTTCACGTTGGACAAGGAAGACAACGTAATGATTGATGTTTGTTCATATTCACATAGAAGTTATATTGTCATAGATCCTTCAACATGTGGTGCTTGCCCCCCATCTTTGCTAGCCAAAATTTCGCACCAAGTAGAGATACTACTTGTGCATCCAAAACCCCTAAACCCATATCTTATCTTCAAGAGTCCACCATACCTACCTAGGGATTGAGCAAGATCCTTCAAGTGGTTTGTCATCGGTGCAATAAGGCAATAAAAAATGCTTCTAAAAGTGTAAGATCATTTAGTGCAAGAGAAAATTTAGCGTTGTACGAACTTATGATAGCAAAGAAGAAAAGCGATAGACTGCATAATAACTGTTGCTATCATAAGGGGCAATATAACAAGACGTTCTTTTACACTAAGAGGTTGAGCATACAAACAAATAAGCGCATGGCAACCTCTGCTTCCCTCTGCGAAGGGCCTATGGTTTACTTTTATGCAAGAGTCAAAGTTTTTCTTTCTATTCCTTTTTATTTTTATCCTTTGGAAAGCACCATGTGGTGAGGAAAAATCTATGCACATATGTCCAGTTGAATATGGGTAGCATGAGTAATTATTGTTGACATCACCTTAAGATGAATACATTGGGAGGCGAAACTATAAGCCCCTATCTTTCTATGTGTCCTGTTAAAACGTTTTGCTCATGTGTATGCGGTGAGTGTTAACAATCATAGAAGACCATAGGATGGTTGAGTATGTGGACTTGCCTAAAGGGTCCGATACGTGACCCTTCCTGAAAATATTATGAATTGTAGTTGCAAAGTTGACTGAGAACATAGTTTGTTGGTTTCCAATAGAGTATATGCTTCATACTTTGATGTTGTGATGAATTGTTACTTATTCATGAGAAGTATATGATAAAAGTCCTATGATAAAAGTCTTATTGTTTAAGTTTGTTGTTGTTATAATAATTCGCATGATGCTTCTTTGTCCGTATTTTGTTTTTATCGACACCTCTCTCTCTAGGCATGTGGACATGTTTTTCGATTTCGGTTTTTGTTTGAGGACAAGTGAGGTCTAAGCTTGGGAGATTTGATACGTCCATTTTGCATCATATTTACCTACTGTTATTTATGATGTTTTTATGCATAATAATGCATTTTGGAGTAATTCTAATGCCTTTTCTCTCATAATATGCATGGTTCACACAAAGAGGGAGAATTCCGGCAGCTGGAAATCTGGACCAGGAAAAGCTACGTCAGGCCACCTATTCTACACAACTCCAAACAAGTTGAAACTTCACGAGGATTTTTTATGGAATAAATAAGAAATACTGGAGCAAAGAACTACCGGAGGGGGCCACCTGGTGAGCGCCCCTGGTGAGCAGAAGACACCAGGGCGCGCCAGGCCCCCCATGCGCGCCCTGGTGGGTTGTCCTCAGCCCGGCCCACGTCAGGTGCCCATCTTCTGGTATATAAGTCATTTTGACCTAGAAAAATAATACTATGAGGACTTTCGGTACGGAGCACTGCTGTCTCGAGGAGGAACTTGGGAAGGAGCACTTTTGCCCTACAGTGGAGCGATTCCGCCGGGGGAACTTCCCTCTCGGAGGGGGAAGTCATCATCATCATCACCAACAACTCTCCCATCTTGGGGAGGGCAATCTCCATCAACATCTTCACTAGCACCATGTCCTCTCTTCATCTCTTGTGTTCAATCTTTGTATCGTAACCTCAGATTGGTACCTGTGGGTGACTAGTAGTATTGATTACCTATCGTAGTTGATCACTATATGGTTTATTTGGTGGAAGTTTATATGTTTAGATACATTATGCTATTTAATACTCCTCTGATCTTGAGGATGATTATCATTTGTGATTAGTTACTTTTGTTCTTGAGGTCACGGGAGAAATCATGTTGCTAGTAATCATGTGAACTTGATATGTGTTCGATATTTTGATAGTATGTATGTTGTGATTCCCTTAGTGGTGTCATGTGAACATCGACTACATGACACTTCACCATATTTGGGCCTAAGGGAATGCATTGTGTAGTAGTTATTAGATGATGGGTTGTGAGAGTGAAAGAGGCTTAAACCCTAATTTATGCGCTACTCCGTAAGGGACTGATTGGATCCAAAAGTTTAATGATATGGTTAGAATTTATTCTTAATACTTTTCTCATAGTTGCAGATGCTTGCGAGGGGGTTAATCATAAGTAGGAGGTTTGTTCAAGTAAGAACAACACCTAAGCGCCGGTCCACGCACATACCAAATTATCAAAGTAGCGAACACGAATCGAATCAACATGATGAAAGTGACTAGATGAAATTCCCGTGTACCCTCAAGAATGCTTTGCTTAATATAAGAGACCGTTTTGGCCTATCCTTTGCCTCAAAAGGATTGGGATACCTTGCTGCACTTTTGTTATTAATATTGTTACTCGCTCGTTACAAATTACCTTACTATCAAACTACTCTGCTACTTACAATTTCAACACTTGCAGACATTACCTTGCTGAAAACCACTTGTCATTTCCTTCTGCTCCTCGTTGGGTTATGCACTCTTACTTATCGAAAAGGCTACAATTGATTCCATATACTTGTGGGTCATCAGCAATCAAGAGCCCTTTTTCGAACTCTGCCAGAGGGAAATCATCACCAGAGGCCATCCTCATCATTCCGGAGGTCTCCATGATGAAGAGGGATTAGTCCACCCTCGGGGCTAAGGGTATGTACTAGTAGCTATGTGTTTTATCTCTCTCTCTCTTGTTCTTGATTTGGCATGATCTTGATGTATCGCGAGCTTTGTTAATATAGTTGGATCATATGATGTTTCTACCTCTCTATCTTGTTGCGATGAATTGAGTTTTACCTTTGAGGTTTCACGTTTATCGGATTGAATACTTTGTTGGATTTGAGAGCACTTGATATATGTTTTGGCACTCAACTCGCGGATTCCCGAGGTGACATTGGGGTAATCTATTTATAGGGGTTGATGCATGTTTTCGTACTTGTTTCTCCGGTAGAAATCTTTGGGCACTCTTTAAGGTTCTTTGTGTTGGATTGAATATTATGAATCTGAAGTTGTTTGATGCGTACCATATAATCAACTCATGTATACTTGTGGTGACATTGGAGTATCTAGGTGACATTAGAGTTGGTTGATGTGTATCATTTGGTGTTATTTGAGTACGAATTGTTGGGATGTTTGTGACACTTATAGGAATAGCTCGATAGATCGATCGGAAAGGATAACTTTGAGGTGGTTTCGTACCCTACAAGCAATTTTGTCTTTTGTTCTCCACTAGATAAGAACTTTGGTGTGATTCTCTATCGCACGTTGAGGGATTGCCATATGATCTAACTATGTCAGCACCATTGAGAGATTATACTAGCGAAGATATGAACCCTAGGCCTTGTTTTGAAGCATTGCAATACCGTTTGTGCTCACTTTTGTTACTTGCTACCTTGCTGTTTTTTATTGTTCCTATTACAAAAATCAATATCTACTATCATTACTACATTTGTATCACCATCTTTTCGCCGAACTAGTGCACCTATACAATTTACCATTGCATTTGGTGTGTTGGGGACACAAGAGACTCTTTGTTATCTGGTTGTAGAGTTTTTTGAGAGAGACCATCTTCATCCTATGCCTCCCACAGATTGATAAACTGTAGGCCATTCACTTGAGGGAAATGTGCTACTGTCCTACAAAACTCTGTGCTTGGAGGCCCAACACGAGTCTACAAGAACAAGTTGTGTAGTAGACATCAAGCTCTTTTCTGGCGCCGTTGCCAGGGAGTTGAGTGCTTGAAGATATATCTTTAGATCTTGCAATCGAATCTTTTAGTTTCTTGTTATATCACTAGTTTGGTTTATAGAAGAAAACTACAAAAAAAATTGAGGTTGCCTCATATTATTCATCTTTATAATGTCTTTCGAGAAAATGATGGAAAGGAAAATTATGCTCAATTCTTAGAAGAAGAATTCAATAAAATATTTAACATAAAATCTTTGAATGATGAGAATGATTGCAATGTCATTAGTATGAATTCTTTGAATATCCATGATGCTAATGATATGCAAAGCCATAAGCTTGGGAATGCTATGTTTGATGAAGATGATATTTATAGTCCCCCAAGTTTTGATGTGCAAATTTGTTATAATGGTAGCATGCCTCCTATTTATGATGATTGCAATGAAGAATGTGGGTTTGGAAGTGTTTCAACTCCAGGTAATGATCCCACTTTTTTGGAGGGTGTTGAATGTTATTACAATGATGAACGTGGATTTGGAGAGGTCATGACTTTATTTAATGACGATTCTACTATTTTGAAAGAGGTTCTAATTGATTATGATGAGAGAAAATTGCTATCTATGATTATTATTGTGATGACACTTATGATATAAAGAATAGTGATAAACATAGAACTTTTCATCATAATTTAATTCTCAATATGATTATGCTAATCAAGTATCACATGACAATTATTTTGTTGAGTTTGCTCCCACTACTATTAATGAGAAGAAACTTGCTTATGCGGAGAGTAGTTAAATTTCTATGCTTATGAATCATGAAAAGAATGCCTTATGTGATAGCTATATTGTTGAATTCATTCATGAGGCTACTAAAAATTACTATGAGATAGGAACATGTGCTCGTGTGTATAGCAATAATATCAAGTTTCCTCTCTATGTTCTGCAAGTTTGAAAGTCATGCTTATTTTGCCTTCCTATGCTAGTTGATTATTGTTCCCATAAATTGTTTGCTCAAAAAATCCCTATGCATAGGAAGAGGGTTATACTTAAATGTGCTAGTCATATGCTTCTTGATTCTCCCATTATGTTTCAATTCTTTACTTTTATGTGAGCATTATTGGAATCATCATGCCTAGCTAAAAAGGCATTAAAGAAAAGCGATTGTCGAGAGACAACCCAATACTTATACCTACTTATTTTGTGTGTTCACATGATTAAGCTACTTTAGTAATCATGTTCTATAGCTTTTGTTTCAATAAAGTGCCAAGTAAAGCCTTTGGGTTAGCATGGATGATAGTTGACTTGATTCTGTGCGAAAATAGAAAGTTTTCGTCGAGTGCAGAAACTTCTATAATATATTGTAACGTGAGAATTTTCTGAAATTTTTACACATGATTTATATACGATTCTTCTACGTTTTCCTAAGTTTTCAGAATTTTTAGAGTTGCAGAAGTATGGTCATTGTCCAGATCATTACAGACTGTAATGTTTTTGACAGATTCCGTTTTCAATGCATAGTTTGCTTGTTATAGTGTTTCCATAGCTTATATTAAGTGCTATAAATTGTGGAAATGATAAGGTACAATAGGCATTGTGTGAGAACAATTATGAGTCTTGTCTTTTATACTACCAAAGTGAAATATTTTCTTTATTATACTAACGCATCTCACAAAGTTCCATTAAGTTTTTTGTGATTGAAGTTTTCAAGTTGTGGGTGAGATATCAATGTGAGGAGAATAAGGAGTGGTAAGACCCTAAGTTTGGGGATGCCCAAGGCACCCAAGGTAATATTAAAGGAAGACCCAAGCAACTAAGCTTGGGGATGCCCCAGAACGCATCCCCTCTTTCGTCTTCAACATTACCAGTAACCTCACTTGGAGCTATATTTTTATTCGTCACATTATATGTTTTGCTTGGAGCGTCATTTTCGTTTAGTTGGATTTGCTTGCTGTTATTTAGAATAATTTTTTTCTATTTTTTATTTCAATGAAAATGTCAAGTATAGCCTTTACCATCACTGGTACAACGAGGTGTTATACAAACGGTTTTTAACCCCTTTCCGCGACGGCATTTGGAACAGTCGCCAAGTGAGTGTGGGCGATAGGGGGGTGCTTCCCACACGACCCAGAAACCGTCGGGGATGGGCGAGCGGCTACTGACGATCGCCATAGAATAAACGTATGAGAAGCCGCCCCAGTCCCACAGGTTACATCTCGACATTACGTTTCTGATCAGAGAGACATCCCAAATGATTACGCCGCTATAGTCGTGTGAAAAAAGTGGACACCAACATTTAATCTGCCGATATGTTTGTGATAGGTACGTTATTGCCCACGGTTCAAGAATGTAAAATGTGTGTGGTGCCTCTACTAACGCCAACGTGTCCATTTTCATAACTGTGTGCGATTGGTATTCCTATCACACACGCACACTGGTTTGAAACATTTGCCGCGCTACCATGAATCACACACGCATAGGAGACGAAACCATGTGTGCATCCGTCGGGCATCGCAAACGATTCACATCAAAGAACCGTCTGTTCTTTTTTTTTCATCGCACACGCTGTTTTCTTTCAAACCATGTGCACATTATTTTATTCGCTCCTATATATTTTTATTTTTGCCTTTAATTTGTTATTCTAATTGGAAATTTTGAAATATGAAACGTGCAATTCAAATTCTCAGCACAATTGTTCAACAACAAATCCACAAATAAAATTTTCAGTACAATATGTTCAGTAATTACAGGATCAGACAACAATTAACTACGATGAACCACAATATTTATAGGCGGTAAAGGTAAAGAGACAAGTGTAAATCATTTTGACTGCCGTTGGTGTTG
This sequence comes from Secale cereale, assembly GCA_902687465.1. NCBI lineage: Eukaryota > Viridiplantae > Streptophyta > Magnoliopsida > Poales > Poaceae > Secale > Secale cereale. The sequence continues at coordinate 37,336,689 of LR738714.1, read as the reverse complement.
AAGAAGCGAAATGCCCATAATGTGCCTTCCTGCATGCCATATGCATGAACAACTTTTGTCCAACCCCTTGTGACAATCGCCCACCCATCCTTCACCGCCTTTAGGAAGACTTCTAGAGCATTATTATGGTATCATGAATTATATACTTTAACCTTAGTTGCCTCCACTCCGGTCATGTAGTTTGCAAGGTAATCATCAGTAAATAGCTTCGGAAACCATTGAAAAAAGAAAAATATCAAATACTGAGGTCCAATAGAGTAACTTGTTGTGGGCAGGGGGAAAAGGCAACACATTACTTACCATCCTAAAGTTCACTGTTGTCTTGGACAAAGTGTAAATAAACAGCTTAATTCCCATCACCTGTTTCTTTCGCCTAACAATCTTTCTTAGTTTCCTCACTTGACGCTTGTTCATGAATATCTCATTCCCCATACGCAAAAATGATCGAAGCGTGGATCAGTACCGCTCATATATGTACCTACAAGCAACCAGTAAATGTTAGAAGCTAAACTGAGATTGCACAAGTATGTTAAAATACAACTACCTACGTTCCTAAGTACAAGTATTTTTAGAGATTTCAATATGAACTACATACAGATGTATATAGAATTATAGATATAGTCTAGATTAGATATAGATTCAGTCATTTTGCTCCTTATGTAGTCTATATTGGAGTCTCTAAAAATACTTATATTTAGGAATAGATGGTGTATAAGACATGGGATGCAGCTAACCTCGACGGCAAACAACATCATCGCCCATTGTAGCCCTATGTAAGTACATGGAAAGCCAATGTTAACTACAAAAGGGTTAACATCCACCAAAAATAGCAAAAGGTAATAAAACGGTAACATCTGTAGTGATATCTTCATTGCGAAAGAGTAGCACAGTAGCAAAGGGACGGATTAAAAAATGGATACATCTGTTAATTGCAACAGGTTTAACAACATCCTAGTTCATGTTTTGTAAGTTTGTAGCCATTGAAATACAACTATTTAAAAATGGATACAACTGTTAATCACAACAGGCTTTATGGCCATTGAAACCGGTACTGATAAAAATGCAATTGGTAGAATTAAACATCACAAGGCAGGTGCTGCCAGAGCAGATAATGTCCCAATTGTCTATAAAGTGGTAGGGAAAATAGCTAAAACATGTTAGGCATGTTTACTACAACATGCTTAATACATCGAATGTACAAAACATAGCCCTTAATTGCAACCGGTATTGGTAAGATTGAACTGGTGAGTACATACTTGGTAAGTCCTGAGAGGTTGTTGCTGGGGCACTTCATCTTGGCCAGAGCCCGCCCAAAGTCAGCGGCGACGGAGGTGAGCTGTTCCTCCAGTCCGAAGCGTGGATCAGTGCCACTAACATGTGTACCTACAGGGAACCAGTAAATGGTAGAATTTAAACTGCAATTGCGCAAATGATGTGAAGTACTGTAAGACATGGGATGGAGCTAACCTCGACAGCAAACAACATCATCGGCCGTTATGACCCTGCATAAGTACATGGACATACATGTTAAGTACAACATGGTTAGTATCCACCAAAAATAGCAAATGGGCAACATCTCTAGTGATATCCCGAGTCATGTATTGTAAGTTTGTTGCTGGTATTGGTGAAATTGAGCTGGACATTTAATACTTGAACATCACACAGTGTGGAGTACTGAAATAAACAAGGCACAAACATGCTTAATACATCAAAAGTACAAAACATAGCCATTGCAAGTGGTATTTGTAAGATTTAGCTAGTCAGATCATACATGTTAAGTCCTGGGGGGTAGTCGCGGGGGCACTTCATCTGGGCCAGAGCCGGCACCATGTTGTCGGCGGCGAAGGCGGGGTCTTTATCCAGGTCAACACGCACAATGGCCATCGCACCATGGACCGCCATCAGCTCCTCGACCTCCACGTGATATATGGTTGGGCTTGCGCGGCGATGCTATGGAGGTAGGGGCGGTGGGGATTTGGAGGCATGAGGATGTTTCGCAGTCGCCATTTAGGCAATCAGGCCGGGGCCATGATAGAGATCGGTGGGTTACCTGACTGGATCCGGGCAGAACATAGATGTGGTTGAAACTGTGGTTGCGGCGGTGGCGGTTTTAGCTACCGGTAGGGGGAGGCGCGCGGGGGGGGGGGTGAGGGAGTCCTGGACTACGGGGTCCTCGGGTGTCCGGGCTACGTCATATGGGCCGGACTAATGGGCCATGAAGGTACAAGATGGAAGACTCTCCCCCATGTTCGGATGGGACTCTCCTTTGCGTGGAAGGCAAGCTTGGCATGCGGATATGAATATTCCTTTCTCCGTAAACCGACTCTGTACAACCCTAGCCCCCTCCGGTGTCTATATAAACCAGAGGGCTTAGTTCGTAGAGGCATTCATAATCATACATGCTAGACATCTAGGGCTTAGTCATTACGATCTCGAGATAGATCAACTCTTGTAACCCCTATACTCATCAAAGTCAATCTAGCAGGAAGTAGGGTATTACCTCCATCAAGAGGGCCCGAACCTGGGTAAACAAAGTGTCCCCTGCCTCCTGTTACCTTTGATCCTTAGACGCACAGTTTGGGACCCCCTACCCAAGATCTGCCGGTTTTGACACCGATATTGGTGCTTTCATTGAGAGTTCCACTGTGCCATCGTCGAATAGGCTCGATGGCTTCATCGATCATCTACAACAACGCTGCTGGGGAGGATATTTTTCGCCCCGGCCAGATCTTTGTGGTCGGCGGCTTCGCGCTGCGTGCCAACTTGCTTGGTCACCTGGAGCAGATCGACAGCTACGCCCCTGGTCACCAGACCAGTTTCAGAAATCTGAATTATGTCGCTGACATCCGAGAAGACTTGATCTTCCAAGGTTTCGCGGCTCCAACCACAACTTCGGCCTTAGATCCTAAGCGCGTCACTCAGTCCGAAGACGGGAGTCTCGAGCCCGCCAGACTATCTATGGTCATAAAGCCCAACACTGGAGAACCAGAGATGGTAGCGCCGCTAGCAGTTATCGCAAAGCCGAACTCCCCTTCGGACACTAGTTTCGAACTCTTGAAGTCCGCGTCTTGTGAGCTCAGCCAAGGAACTCCGGTCCCCACCCAAACCTCGCTCTTAAACGAGGCTCTGGATTTGATGCAATCCCTTGCCATCAAAGAGGAGCCGCTTCCGAATTATGCCCAGCCCGGACTAGGGGCTTAAAATAGGGAACTTTACTTCCCACCGACCACCCACTTCATAGCCACTGTCGAGGATCTAACTGACATGCTCAACTACACCTCTGAAGACATCAATGGTATAGACGACGCTGCCGGAGAGGAATAGGCCCCAAACCCGCCGTTTACCGGGCGCTGGACGGCCACTTCCTCATACGACGGATACATGGTGGACACACTTACAGAAGACGACGGCGATGATAATAAGGATCCAGTTGAGGAAGAACCTCCTGAGATACCGCCGAAGCGCCAACGTCGGCGTCACCGCCCTAAATCGCGTCGCAGAAAAGACAGCGATACCGGCACAGGAGAAACCGATACTCTGGAACACGCCGAAGAACAAGAAGACCCCATCGAACCAACATCCGAACAGGATGATCAGGAGCATGGGCAACTCGACCCTGACGAGCAAGCAGGGAGCAAAGACTTGAAAGACAGTAGCTATCTGCCAGTCTCCGTGGATGACGTGAGCCTTGGCGACGAAGACTTTATCGTGTCAGAGGAATCCCTTGAACAAGATCGCCTTAAGCACCGGTTAATAGCCATGACAAGAAGCCTAAAAAAGAAGTAGCAGTAGTTCGAGCTAACCAAGAACTGCTCAACGACGGATGGACCGATATCCTGGCTGCCAAGGAGTACGGCCTTGAACGCCCAACAAAAAGCTAACCGAGCGTAAGCCGCTACCCCAATTCGACGACGAAGCGCCACCCGCGCGTAATGCGGCTGACGAACCAGACCAACCGCCACGCGGCCGGGGTAGAACGACAACTCACGCCGAATACCATCCTCCACCACCTCGTCGTAAAGGCAGAGAAACAACAGCTCGGGGATACACATACGACCTACGACAGGACCTGGAGAATAGAGCATGTCAGACCAGATCCATTTACAGATCACGAGGGCATGCACCGGCACGAGAGGATGGCTACCAATCCTGGCGCGATAAGAAAAACCACGTCCGGGCCAAATACCACACACTGACTTCATCCGAACTGCGCCATGACGCGACCCGATAGTGGCACCGCACACCCCCTATGCTTTACCGAGGAGGTAATGGAGCACCAGTTCCCAGAAGGGTTTAAACCCGTGAACATCGAATCATACGATGGCACAACAGATCTCGCAGTATGGATTGAAGATTTTCCTTTCCACATTCACATGGCTCATGGTGACGATCTACACGCCATCAAATAACTTCCCTTAAAGCTTAAGGGGCTAGCTCGACACTGGTTAAACAGCCTTCCAGAAAATTCTATTAGATGGTGGGAAGACCTAGATGATGCCTTTAGAGACAACTTCCAAGGTACCTATGTTCAGCCTCCAGATGCCGATGACCTTAGTCACATTGTGCAGCAACCCGGAGAATCCGTCAGAAAATTTTGGACTAGGTTTCTCATTAAAAGAACCAGATTGTCGGTTGTCCAGACGACGAAGCCCTAGCGGCCTTCAAACATAGCATTCTCGATGAATGGCTCGCCCAACACCTCAGCCAAGAAAATCCAAAATCCATGGCAGCCCTCACGACGCTCATGACCCGCTTTTGCACGGGTGAAGATAGCTGGCTAGCCCATAGCGGTAATAATACGAGCGAGCCAGGCACTTCCGAAGCTAAAAATAATAACGGCAGGACCTGGTGCAACAAGCACAAGTGCCGCAGCAACAACGACAATACCGAAGACACGGCGGCCAACGCCGGATTCAACGGCTCCAAGACGGATCAACGGAAGAGGCCATTCAAAAGAAATAGAGAAGGCTCATCCAGCTTCGACCAAATACTCGACCGACCCTGCCAGATTCATGGCACCCCCAACAAGCCTGCCAACCACACCAACCGAAGTTGTTGGGTCTTTAAATAGGCCGATAAGTTAAATACTGAACAAAGGGAGAAAGGGTAGCCTAGCGAGGACGACGACGACGATGAGCCACGTCCACCGAAAATAGGGGGTCAGAAGAAATTCCCCCCCTCCCCCAAAGTCAAAACGGTGAACTTGATATATGTCACCCACATCCCCAAGCGGGAGCGCAAGCGCACGTTAAGGGACGTCTACGCGATAGAGCCAGTCGCCCCTAAATTCAACCCATGGTCAGCCTGTCCGATCACCTTTGATCGTAGGGACCATCCGACCAACATCCGTCACGGAGGCTCGGATGCACTAGTCCTCGATCCAATCATCGATGGACTCCATCTTACGTGAGTCCTCATGGATGGCAGTAGCAGCCTTAACCTACTCTATCAGGACACAGTCCGCAAGATGAGTTTTGATCCATCAAGGATCAAGCCCACCAGAAGTACCTTTAAAGGAGTAATACCTGGTGTAGAGGCCCGCTGTATGGGCTCAATCACATTAGAGGCCGTCTTCGGTTCGCCGGACAACTTTCGAAGCGAGGACTTGATCTTCGACATCATCCCCTTCCGTCGTGGCTATCATGCACTGCTCGGACGAACTGCGTTTGCTCGCTTCAATGTGGTCCCGCACTATGCTTACCTCAAATTCAAGATGCCTGGCCCCCGTGGTGTTATAACAGTCAATGGAAACACAAAACGCTCCCTCCGCACCAAGGAGCACACCGCGGCGCTGGTAGCAGAAGTGCAGGGTGGCCGTATCAAGCCAAACGCGGCAACGGTGGCCAAGTCCCCAGTCACTACTAAACGAGTCTGAACTACACCGCAGAGCGACAACCCAGCTTGCCAGGAGCTCAGTTAGCAATCCGGCCTCCGTCTCAGGCCCAAGCAAATTGCGGCCTATGTGCCACGCGTACATAACTACGTGCTAAAAATACCATGGGCAAAGACGGAGGCACAACAAGGATAAAAGTCCACAATACGGCTAGACCATATCCGAACACCAATATTTCCCCCCTTTTCTCTTAACTCTACCTTTTTTCAGGTTCCTTACAACCCGTGTCACCTTTTCAATGGCGCTAAGGCCTCTTCTCAAAGCCTATCTTGATGACGCTGAGTGACGATCCTCTCGAAGGATAGTACAACAAGGAGACAAGCAGCATAGTAGAGTATCTCAAAGGGTCTCTAAAGACCGCCTCGACCGTTGGCAGCAAACCTGCGCACAGCCTTCCCCTATGATCGGCATGTAAAATATCCTAGTGTACCCTTTTTGTACCATTACGTTTTGACGTATCAACCAAACTATAATGGAAACAGGTCCTGGCCTGACCTATCGGCTTATCTCTTTATCTATGCTTCCCCGTCTCGGTTCAACTGTCATGTACGCCTCGGTACGACTTAAATCGCCAGGGGCTATGTTAAGCCACGTACATCCTTTTATAACTAAAACAAAGTCCGAACACTTTTATAGTGCAATTCGGCGTCCCGAATATAGCATTATATGCATCGGCTCCGAATCAAGTCTATGGTCAATAGTTGGGTTGCCTGGCTCCTGTGGTTGCTATCTTACATTCTGTTTTTTCAGCTAAGGTAGTAAAGGGAGAACTAAGGCGATTGTGTTTCTGATTCATCCGGTCAAGCACCTCAGTAGAGAAAGCCGAAAACTGACTGTCATGATGCGGCGAGAGCTGGTCAGCTATTTGGTGACTACAAATCTTTTGCGATTTCTTTCCGCAATACGCGAGGGGCCGGCCTTCGCTCGGTCGGGCGTTTACATCACCCAAGTTCGGATAATCAGACAATACTAGGGGTTGCGCCTGTCGTTCAATTATAAAACTCCTATGGCTAAGTGAGAGCAATAAAGCAACATAGTCCGATTTCCTGGTTCACCGCACTAACACCTCCTTTACGGACCAAATTGTTGGGTCAAGCGTGTTTAGGTGCTATCCCGAACACCCCCGTACTATCTACGTGGGGGCTGAAGCAGACGACTGGCCAACTCTCAGATATTGTAAACGGCCGCACATGAGGAAATATTTCAAATTAAAATAAAATAAACATATCATACATAAAGCCTTGTTTTCATAATGCAGGATTGGACAACACAGACATATTCATCCAAATAAAATGTCCTTCAAACACTGGCCCTCTACAATGCGGGATCCCTCTAGGACATCATTGAAATACCGCTCCGGCATGCGGTGCTCTTTGCCTGCGAGTGGCCCCTCGGTTGCAAGTTTGATGGTGTCCATCTTCTCCCAGTGCACCTTGACGCGGGCGAAGGCCATCTGCGCACCCTCGATGCTGGCCGACCGCTTCATGGCATCAAGCCGAGGGCGGGTACCGATCAGCCATCTCACGAGCCCGAAGTAGCTGCTGGGTATGGGTTCGGCAGGACACAAACGGATTATAAAATGCCTCATAGCGAATCCGGCCACCCTATGCGACCAGAATAGTTTTTCTATTGAGATCCCCTCTTCTGTTCGGAAGAACTCCGCAGCATCGGCGACACTCCGGGGCAGGTCCGCAAACGCTCCTGGGGAACTCCAAATCCGGGTCAGTAAAATGTATTTCTTCCTCACTAATTTGCTCTGCATATTAAAGGCCTTACCAGCCGCAATTTGCCTCGCCTCCTGGATCTCCCAGCAAGCGTTTTAAGCTTCGGTACTGGCCTACTGAGCATTTTGCAGAGCCTTAGCAAGTTCGGATTTTTGATCTGACACTTCACGCTGTAAGGACTCACATTTGCTGATAGCATCCTTGAGCTCCTACTGGACTTCCTCCACCCTTGACTCATGCCTTAGGCGGGCGGTTCGTTCCTCTTCCACCTTTTTCTTGGCCTCGGCCAGAGAACTCTTGAGGGTCATGACCTAAGCAGCACCAGCTGCGAGAAGAGTTATAGCGCTCACTCAAATGAAAAATGATGACTGATATTATTTCAGATACATATTCGGTATTTCATACCTTGAAGTTCATCCAACTTTTGCCTCAGCTTAGATGCTTCGGCGGCATGGGAAGCTGACGCCTGCATTGCAGCCTGTTTTATTCAAATAGATATGTCTATTAATCTCCTGTACGAGTACTTAGATCCTCTGCTCGGCCTTTCTCCCCGAGCACCGAACAGAGTCTCAAGGGCTACTATCTATACACAGACACCTTTTTCTCATACAACCAAGAGGTTGATGCCCCCGGGTTTTCGGCAGCAGAGGTATTGCCCTCTGGTGCCACCTCGACGGCTTCCCCCGCCTCTCCCTGACCTGGAATGGCTGGATAGCACCTCGACATTATCCGTGGCTTTGGGAGAGAATGCCGGTGGAGGCGACTCGCTATCCATCATGTTTGGATCCAGCGAATTACCCGAAGACGAGGATCACTGGGGACGGACACGAGTCGGACTTCAGCACATAATACAGTACATTACAATCACAAGGCGGAAAAGTATATAAGTGCAAATACCTTCAGGGGCACTTACGATTCTGCCAGGGGCTTCAGCCTAGGGCACCACTCATTGGCGCCCGATTCGGAGTCATCCGTGAGGGGGATCTTTCCTTTCTTGAAAGTCTCCGCCTCTAGATCAACGGATGCCCCCCTTTTCTTCTCCCCCCCCCTTTAGGGGAGAATTACTCTCTTCTTCCTCCCCTTCATTTTCGGCGGGGGAGGAGTGAATCTCAGTGTCCTCGGACATTATGTCTGAAGCACCTTTACGACGGATGCCACTTTTGGCCTCCTTCTTGGCCTGCTTTTCCAGTGCCTGATATGGCGCCGGAACCAGCATCCTCGTTAGCAAAGGGATGTCGGGGTCTTTGGGTAGCGGAGCCAGACAGTGAATCCGCTCCGCTTTGTTCGTCCACCCCTATGGGAAGGATGGAAAGCTTAGTATGCCCCTCGGATTTGCCAATGGTAAAATTATCATGAAAACTTACGGGAGACGCTGCATGAGTACAGTCGAGGCGGAGGTCTTCGGACATCTTCGGCCACTTCTTTTGGGTCTTGAATAGCAGTTTCCACATATCTTTGTGCTTCGTGCCGAAGAATCGCTACAATATCTGGGGACCGGCCGGGTCGAACTCCCACATGCACTGAGTCCGGTCCTGGCAAGGCAGAATCCGACGGAAAAAGCATTATGTGGATCACGCTAGCGAGGCTGGTTTCTTTGTCTACCATGTTCTTGATGCGCTTCTACAACATCGTCACTTCATCGGATGACGCCCAGTCCAGGCCCTTACTGAGGCAGGATGTCAGCCGCAGAGAAGGCCCGGAGTTAAATTCAGGAGGAGCGGCCCATGTGGAGTCACGGGGTTCCTTGACGTAAAACCACTCCTGCTGCCACCCCTTCACGGTCTCCACGAAGGTGCCTTTGGTCCATGTAACATTGGGGAGTTTGCTCACCATAGCGCCGCCGCACTCCGCATGTTATCCGTCCACCACTTTCGGCTTCACTTTGAAAACCTTGAGCGAAAGGCCGAAGTGGGGGTGGATGCAGAGGAATGCCTCGCACATGATGATGAACACCAAGATGTTGAGAAAGGAATTCGGGGCTAGATCATGGAAATGTAGCCCGTAGTATAACATAAGGCCGCAGATGAAGGGATGGAGGGGAAACCCTAGTCCGCGAAGAAAAGGGGTAATGAATACTACCCTCTCATGGGGCTCCGGAGTGGGAACGATATGTTTCTTGGTTGGCAACCGATGGGCGATTGCCACGGCTAAATACCCCACTTCCCGGAGCTCCTTGATGTTCTCCTCTGTGACGGAGTAGGGCATCCACTTGCCCTGCAATCCGGACCCACACAGGGCTAGAATGTTTTCTGGGGACGGCTGGAATCGAAGCTCGAGCGCTGGAGCTCGAGGGCAGATGGGCTAATGAAGAAGAAAGGTGTGGGATGAAAAGGTGGGTTATTATCCCCTGATAAGGGCTGAGAATATAGAGTGTCCCTCCCACGAGCCTTAAAACTCGCCTGTTCCCGAGGAGTCGTGCGGGCAGCACGGTTGGATTGCCCAAGCCCGTATTGATGAAAATCCTATGATAAGGGGACACGATCTCTGTTTTGACAGGACGTGTCATCGGAGGCAGCGTCTCGAAACGCAAAACGGGAAGTTGAAAAATGATTCAAAATGATGGAAAGGCCAGACTTGACATTTTGCCAGCAAAAGTTGTCCGTAGAGACATATTTTTTCTAAACCAAGTGCTATACTGTCACAGGCCTAGAGTTCCTTGTATTAGTTGCATCTATGAGCATCATGCATCATGTTTAAAATTCAAATGAATTTGAAATGGGGATGTTCAAACCCTAGCACCAGATGAATCCAACTAGGTTCAAATAAAAATATTTTCGATGAACCCAAAATGCCCTTTGAAAATGTTCATGATTTTTGATAAAGGTGAAAACCTGTGCCAAAAAATGATGCAAGTATTTTTAGGCCATTCTGGATTTTTGAGTTAACTCATATTGTATTTGAATTGGAGCATTTAAATACTATTACTATCTTTAAATGCCCCAACAATTCTGGAATTAGTTGAGGGCCTATGGAATAACTCTTTTAGTGTCCATAACTATTTTCAGATTTTTTTTAAATTGATTTGGTTCAGAAACCAAATTCAAAACAAACTTTAAAAATAGAAAACAGAAACAAACAGAATAAAAGAGAGAGATGAAAGCCTGCCTGGGCTTACCTGACCTGGCCTGGCTCTGTAGCAGCCCACCAGGCCCATCTGCCAATCGTCTCCCATCTCCTGCCAGTGGGCAGGAGGGTGTGTGGTCGCCGCGCGCGCACATGTGCCGGCCACCTCCACCCTACCTGCCTGTGCCCCGACCCCTCCAGACGTGCCACGGAGACACCCATCTCCCCTTCTTCCACCCCCTCTCTCTGGTCGCCTCCCCCTTCTCTGTCCCTTGCGCGCGCAGCCACCCGAGCGCGTTTGAGGGCGCCACCGTGAACCACCGCACCCACAGCCGTCGCCTCACCCTTCAAACCTACCCAACAGCTCCGCCGAGCCCTGATGCATCTCCCCACCAAAGGAAGCAAGCTCGAACACCTTGCTTCATCGCCACCGAGCTCGTCTTCAAGCTTCGCCACCGACGACCGCCGCCGTCGATTCGCTTGCTCCAGCTGCTCCCCGACCTCGCTGTGCTTCTCCACCAAATGGCGGTGAGATGCTGAACTGTTCCCCTCCTCTTCCCATGCCGTTTGCCCGCTCTAGCCGTTGTTTCTGCCGGACCCGAGACCTCACCGCCGTCGCCCATGTCGCCGTCGTGGCAGCAGAAAGCAAAGCTTGCATACGAGCGCGCCACCGTGCTCAGCATGTCCCCAGGAGATGAACGCGACCACCCCCATGTCCTGCTGTGCGGCCTAGCATGGTTTTCACCGAGGCCCGAACTTCGGCCACCACAAAAGCGGACACCACCGTCGATTTAGGTCACCCGAGCTGCTGCTGCGTGCACCACAAGACGCGGACGAGCTCCAGCATCACGTAGAGCCTCTCAGCCGTCAAATTGGTCACCGGAGGAGCGTTTCTGATGCCCTCCGCCGTCTCTGGTGTCGCCGGCGACGAGCCGCGGGTCAGCTCCGGCGAGTTTGACCTGGGTTGACCATGTTTGACCTCCTCTGGGTCACTGACGTATCGGCCCAGGCCTCTAACTAAACTAGGTTTGGTGTTAACCCAGTGCTAATTAACCCTGTTAATTAGATGTGAGGCTAACGTGTGGGACCAACCTATCAGGTTTGACCTGGACCGGGTCAGTTGACTAGCTGACCTCAGCCCGACGTAATGCTGATGTAGTAATGACTTTTTTGGATTTTAAATAAATCCAAACGATTTATTTATTTTCAGAAAATGTCCTAAACTTCTAAAAATCATAGAAATTCCACCGTAACTCCAAATGAAATAATTTATATATGAAAAATTATCAAAAAAATTCAAGGAATCTGTTTATGGCATTATAATGCATGTTTGAGCAACTTATGCCTGCTGATTAGGTCAAATCATAAAATGCGATTTAAACAATCACATATGGAGTTTGAATTTGAATCTTTGAGTCAAACCAACTTCATTTAAATTGTTGCTAGTTGCATTATCTCAATCAACATTATATTGCCATGTCACGATCACGCATCATATTGTTGCATTGCATTGATTGTGTTCCCTCTTGTTTGTCGGTGGTTGTTCCCCCTCAGTAGACGTATGTTCCGTCGATGTGATCATTGACACTAATGAAGAACTATGCTATCTTCAGAAGTGCCAGGCAAGCAAACCCCCTTTGAGCATCCCGATAAAATCCTACTCCCTCGCTCTTGCTCTCTTTTACTGCATTAGAACAACAACGATTCAACTATTATCTGTTGCGGTAGCTGAACCCCCCTTTCCTCTGCATGACCTGTCATGCCACTGTAAATAGTTGAAACCCAATAGCATGAGTAGGAGTTGTTTGAGCCATGATGTGCCTACTCATTCATGCTTGCTTGTTATGCCTGCTATTGCTTAGAGTTGTGTCAGGTCTGATTCATCGGGGATAAATTGGAATGTGGTCATCAGGTCCTACTGTTGAGAGCTAAGTGTGTGAACACGATTTGGTAAAGGTAGCGATGACAGGCCATGTAGGAGTACATGGTGGATTGTCTCATTACAACCATCCTCAGGAACTGAGTTCTGTGTTTGTAATCCATGAACAGTTACTACCATGCATTGGAATGCTTAAGTGCCCCTCTTGACTTATTAATCAACCTGATCTCTGTCCAGAAGTTGCAACTAATTTCTGGTGTTTCTAGGAAATGTGTTGGTGGCCATGCGTAGCGCTGACCCTAGGGGTGGGCTATGACGCGGTAATTACACCATGGCATGGTGTATCGAGTCACCCGTTTGGTGTCTCGGGAACCCTGTACACATTGTTTGGGGCCGTGAGCGACACCCCGACCGGATCTCCTTGTGGATGGAACCCGAATAGGCGATAAACCTGGACTAGAGACTTGCGTGGTTATTCAGGTCATGGCCGACACCCTCACTGGGCTTCCGCTTGAAGGTTGCCGAGTACATGTCGTGTAAACGGTGATAAGTGGTTAGAGCGTGTGTGAAGAAGTACACCCCTGTAGGGTTATAAATTATCTATTTGAATAGCCGTGTCCGAGGTAAAGGACTTCTGGGTTGCCTGTACAGTTCATGGACAAGTGAAAGTGGATACTCTAAAGTGCGCAAGATAAGTGTGAGTGCTATGGATGGCCTTCTCGTAGGGAGACAGGAGCGGATCCATAGTGGTGTATTGATATGGTGAATATGTGGACTCATGTGCGCCACCTCAAAAGAGTTACTTGCAGTCAAAGTATAGGTTAGCCACTGAGTCAAAGCTGGCTTGCTGTAGTTAAACTCCACCACCCCTTTGTTGATACTGATGCATGTGTAGCTAGTTCTAATGTAAGTCTTGCTGGGTACATTTGTACTCACGTTTGCTTAATTTATGTTTTGCAGAGAGACTTCAGTCTCACTAGTAGTTCCGCGTGGACTTCCATGTTTAGCTTGTTACCTCAACTACAATCTTGTACCCTCGGGAGGGTCTTGTAGATAGTCAGGCTTTAATGTCTTTTTCATTTGTAGTTGTTTGTACCCAGACATGTTATGCTTCCGTTGCTTGTATGCTCTGTATGTTGGGTAATGAGACCCATGTTTGTAATATCTAGCTCCTCGGAGACTAATGAATAAATACATTGATTAATAGTGTTTTGTTGTGATGCCATGTTGTATTTGCACATATCGAGCATATTGTGTGTATGTTATTGAAATGCTTGGTATGTGTCGGATCCGACACCTAGTTGTTTATCCTTGGTAGCCTATCTTATGGGGAAACGCCTCCTAGTGCTTCCACTGAGCCTTGGTAGCTTGCTACTGATCCGGAACACTTAGGCTGGCCGACATGTGTCCTTCGTTCCTGTGTCTGTCCCTTTAGGGAAATGTCACGTATTGTTCCTTTAAGTCCTTGTAGCTTGCTACGACTTGTGTTCATACGTTGATGACTGACACGTTCGTTGCTGGGTCATGTATGCATGTCCCTGTAATTTAGCGCGCCACTTTTGGTTTACAACTAGTCATGTCGGCCCGGGTTCTCTGACATACGGATGTTGGCGACACTATCATATAGGTGAGCCAAAATGCGCAAACGGTCCCGGGCCAGGTAAGGTGGCACCCGTGGCGATACCGTGCGTGAGGCCACAAAGTGATATGATGTGTTACATGCTAGATCGGTGTAACTTAGGATCGTGGTCCCGACTTATACCCTTGTGGTAGTGGGTTGTAATTGTTTAAACAGAGCCAGACATAGCTGAATGTTGATCAGTTATCCTGAAGTATTCGGAGGAGAAACCCGCCTTGCAATGCTGAAGACAATCTGCGTGCCAGACACATCATCATTAGAGCCTGGTTCAGGGGCTACTGAGGGAGTCTTGGACTATGGGGTCCTCGAGGGTTCGGGATACGTAATACGGGCCGGACTAATGGGCCATGAAGGTACAAGATGGAAGACTCTCCCCCGTATCCGGATGGGACTCTCCTTTGCGTGGAAGGTAAGCTTGGCGTGCAGATATGAAGATTCCTTTCTCTGTAAACCGACTCTGTACAACCCTAGCCCCCTCCGGTGTCTATATAAACCAGAGGGCTTAGTCCGTAGAGGCATTCATAATCATACAGGCTAGACATCTAGGGTTTAGTCATTACGATCTCGAGGTAGATCAACTCTTGTAACACCTATACTCATCCAAGTCAATCTAGAAGGAAGTAGGGTATTACCTCCATCAAGAGGGCCCGAACCTGGGTAAACAAAGTGTCCCCTGCCTCCCGTTACCTTCGATCCTTAGACGCACAGTTCGGGACCCCCTACCCGAGATATGTCAGTTTTGACACCAACAGGGGGAGGTACTGAGGAAATTTTATGGGTGGGGATGTGGTTGGAGGAATAAATTATGAAATCGCGCGCCTAATGAAAATTTTGCTGCGAAACTTGTAACTTGGGTGGGGGAAACACACAACACACACGAAGCACGTCAAATACTCATGTCTGAGAAAACAGAAAATTGGCAGACCCCGTCTCCAAAAAATGTACATGTGTAGTTGATTTTTTTCGGTCAATGGTACGCCTAGCTTATTAGGAAACATCGCACATGCAACTGACTTATGGATCATTAACGCAAAAAATGCAAACGGGTGCGAGATAGAAACCATGTGTTTTGTGATCTTCTAATGATTAACACAAAAAACACACACGGGCACACATGCTAATCAATGCTCAAAGCCCTCAAAGGACGCTCTTACCGACATTGTACGGTAATACTACAAACTTAAAGTACTATTGGGAATATGCTCTAATACTACAAACTTAAACTACTTCCCACTTGCTGGCCAGATGCTGGCGTTCTCCTTCCCGGCCTTTTAGGCGGCAGCCCAGCGTGCTTCGATATCCGCCAAGTTCTCCTCACCATGGTACGCGGCCTCTTCTTTCTTGTGGCGGCAGGACTCTCTTTTCTCGACTCCTTTCTGCCTTTTCCGCTCATTTTGTGCGGCTTTAGCCGCTTCTAGATCCACCGCCAATTCTGACATGGCAGCCTCAAAGTCCACGCACATAACTGTGTGGCCTGCGGCGGCGATGAACTCGGCGCGGCGATATGTCATCCCTTCCTTACCATGTGTGCGGTTGCGGGCGGCGAGGAACGCGGCGCGGCGGGATGCCATCGCTTATTTCCCAGTTACTATGCGCCACGGTGCCATGAACAACGATTGGAGAGAGAGCTCTATGACAGAGGGGACGGGTAGCTGTACAATGCGGTGGTTTTTAAGAGCTCAACGACAAATGACAAAGGAAATTTCGCTTCCCTTACAATTTTGCTCGTTCATTATCACACACGGTTCATCTCCGTCGCTTCCGGAAATAGTGTGCGCTGAGCCTATTATGTGTTGCGTTATGATTGGCCAGTACCCCAACCACGCGGATCGCGTGTGTGCACTGTAGGATGCGCCGCGATCGAACGACAATCCACGTCCCTCACATCACACCCGTGCAGCTGTAGCTGGATTGGATTTATATGCGCTAAATGCCTAGAAAATGCACATAATCCCCTAAATATGGTAAATGAGGCTGGAAAAATGCCAAATTTGAACAGACTGATTTGCAGGGTGTATCTTCGTCGTAGAAAAAACTCCAGGGCAAAGAACGAAGAAAATTTGGATTCCCATTCAATCTTGGTGATTTCCCTCTCGAAAGCATGGAACTTCCTCGGTGATGGTTCGATTTATGAAGGGCGTGCATGACAACATAAGCCAAAACTTCTCAAATTTTCACCAGGGCATGGTGAGGTCATACCATGGCACCATGCGAGGTGTCATGTTTTGAACTAGGTATGAAGATACCGATGATCGAATCTCGGGCAAGTAACATACCGATGACAAAGGGAATAACGTATATTGTCATTACAGTACGACCGATAAAGATCTTCGTAGAATATGTGGGAACTAATATGAGCATCCATGTTCCTTTGTTGGTTATTGACCAGAGAGGTATCTCGGTCATGTCTACATAGTCATCGAACCCGTAGGGTCCACACGCTTAACGTTCGATGACGATTTTGTATTATATGAGTTATGTGATTTGGTGACCGAATGTTGTTCGGAGTCCCAAATGAGATCACGGACATGATGAGGAGTCTCGAATTGGTCGAGAGGTAAATATTAATATATATATAGGATGATAGTATTCGCACACCGAAAGTGTTCCGAGTACATATCGGGTCACCGGAAGGGGTTCCGGGCAACCCCGGTAAAGATATGGGCCTTATTGGGCCAAGAGAGGGACAGACCAGCCCCTAAGGGGATGGTGCGCCCCCATATTGACCGAAATAGGAGGAGAAGGAAAGGAGGGAAGAAAGAAGGAAAGGGGAAGATTCAGCCTCCCCCTGTCTCTTTCCTTCGCCCTCCAACACTTATGGAAGGGGGCGGCCTACTTGGAGGAGGCGCCCAAGTAGGAACGTGTGACATCCTGGTTTTTGCCTATTTTCTTTTCTTAATTTATTTGCCTTTATTGATATTTTTTGGAGTTTTGAATCATCTCATTTGGACTTATGCACCTGGGCATAACCCCGATTTTCACCCAAGTGGCTCACCTCTCTCTCTAAACCATCATATCACTTCTGTTATATCCCACTTCAGCAACATATGCTCCAAAGCAACCATCATTTTTCTTACCCACAAAAATCTGATAAAATTCCCAAATATTTTTTGAACCTTGGCCCACCTCCCCGAGCAAAACTATTGCATAGGTTTTTGGAATATTTTTGCCACAGAAAATCTTTTCTGTTTTGGACGGAAAATGCACTATGTACATGAAGTGTATTTTTCCTTGATCCAATGGAGCTGAGATTTTTAGGGCATCATTACCCTCCTAAGAAACTGCTAATCACCAAAGATCAGCCCTAAACTCTTTATAGATCTCTCTTAGTAAACCTCACAAGTTTCTATCCAGAAACTTGTGAGGAAGAAACCCACTCGCACAGCCCACCTGTGACCAACTCAAACATATGGAGCGACTCTAATCACCAAGGACTACACGCCACACATGCTTTTGTTGCGCTATCGGCCGCAGTGCCAGAGTTCACGCGGTGACCGCGCTCGTCCAAGGGGGCTGGCATGCAGCCAACACGCTCTGGATGCCGCCAACACTTCTATTTCGCGTGTGCTCGCTTCCTAGCTCGCCATGCCTTGCCAAACTGTGCCACAATCTCAGTCTTGGTGCACATAACTTCGCCCTGGTGCTCGCCGACGCCGGAGCTTGCCGCAACGGGCACGGGCATGACGCGGCCAAGCCCATAGTGCGCACGTGCCACTAAGCTCGTCGTCACCCCACCTCATGTGCTCGTCCTTATTCCTCCACAGTGGCCACGTGAGCCATGGATGTTTTCCCGCCTCTCACTAATGCCGCGCATCGTCGGGCGCCGACTGCAGAGGATTTAGGCGGAGCCCAGAACCCCTCTCCTCGCTCGCCTATAAATAGAACCCCTCCCTAGCCTCTCCGAGCATGACCGCGCACTCACACATTCACCACGACACCGTAGAGAGCCGCAGCCCGGCCGGGCAGGCCTCTGGCCGTCGTTCCCGACCAAAGTTTGCTAGCGGATCCCCTCTTCTGCCTCCCACCCATCCAGCACCTCTCGAGCTCGTGCCACTTCTCCGGCGACTCCCTGGTGCTTCACTGGTGCCTACTGACTCGGTTGGTGCCCCTGGAACCGCCTCTCTCCACCATCTTCTTCAACTCCGGCGAGACCCGACCGGAGCCGCCACTTGGGAGGAAGATTCTGGGCTGCTCCAGCCACCTCTCGACGTGCCACGGGTATAGACAGGTGTGCCGTGACCCACTCTAGCTTTCTATCACTCTTAGTTTGGCCGTAAAGCCCTCCTCGCCGGCGTGCACTCCGGCGAAGCACCACCACCTCTCCGTTTCTTACTCTCTCTCTCCACACCTGACAGTGGGGGCCCACAGTCAGCATCACGGCCACGCCGGAAGCGATAGAAGTGGTGGCGCCTCGCTGAAATACACGTTCGACGTCACCCGTTTATTTAATTTAAATTCAAATTTTGACCAGAAACATTGACTAGCCACTACTTTTAAACCATAAGTCCAAATGATTTGATTCTTTTTGCATTGTGTTTGTACCGGAATATTCTAGCAACACACAAAAATGTAGACTTTTCTCTGCTGCCTAGAATTTCTGGTGAATTAAACAATGTATGTGACATTTTCTTTTTGTTGTTTTAAATGTTTTCAGAGGAGGAAACTTGTCTTGAGGATCAGCAGAAGGAGTGTGACCCTCCTCTGCACTAAGGCAAACCACACAAATATTTGCATGATGTCATTTCAATGATGATGATTTTCCAACTTGAACATGGTTTATTTCACGCCTTTAATTGCTAAATGAATATTGCTTAGAATGATTTACTTGGTCGTGATTGAAGTGCTTAGTTGATGTAGTGGTTTAGTACATGGATTAGTGTGAGGTAGTAAAAATATTTTTGATAGTATGGCTAAAGTTTGGAAATGATCGGTAATATTTATTTAAGAGGCATTGTTCTTATTATGATTATGTCATAACTAAAATTGTTGAGATTAATATTTGTGAAGATAGAACCAGTGAGCTAATGAGGTTTAGTAGTGCAAACATAATGATTTCATGAGTTTGATCTAGTTGCTTTAGCGTTATGTGAATATGATGCATGTTGGATAGATGCATGTTCACGGCATACTATGGATCGACTATATATTTTTCAAGTTAAACCTGATAATAACTCAACTTGAACATGATGTTGATCGAGTCATCGTGCCACCGAATCGAGCTTCCCAGTGCAACCACATTTGCCTTTATGGGAAGGCCTTGATTTGGTCCGTTGTCGTGCCTCTGGCCGGTACCTCCGACGAGGGAAGGTAATGGGCTTGCAGTACCCTGGCCCGGTAAGCAGACATAACCTTGTGTGCCCATTGTTATTGTTATGGTACCTTGTCCCCGTTTGGGACCGTTTAAGTTTTTGCCACAACGGTGGCCGTGGATGTCACGGGTTGACATCGGGGCCACCCATGACTTAGCCCAAGAGGGGAGTTGGTTGTAGTGGCCCGGAGAGTGTCATGACAATGGGATTGGTTCTGTCGGAATGCAGTTGGTCCACCCGAATGGGAGTGCGAGGCCATGGGTTCCGTGGTGTGGGTACAGTGTGCTAACCTCTGTAGAGTGTGTGTTAAATCTATCGATAGCCGCGTCCTCGGTTATGGACAAAAGTTCATAGTAGGTCACACCATGGATCAACATGAATAAGTTAATCTTGCACACTAAGTTCTTATGAGTGGCACTGGTGATGTGGTGAAACCAAGGGTTGGTTTCTGCAGTGATCCGTGAATGATCACCGTTGGTCTTTGTTGTGATCTGTGAATGATCACCATGTAACAGAGATTGGTTACACGGTAATCGTATGGTAAGAGAGTCCGAGGGACTCGATGCACAAGCATGTTCACTTCATGAGTAGTATGGTTTAGTATTGCATTTAATCTGCTTAATAATCATGTTATTGTTTGCCATTGTGTTTTTATTTGTTGTGGGATTGCAAGTACATTCAATGTTCTGACCTGGCAGGTCATGCCAGATTTTAGGAAAGTCTTACTGGATTGGAGTGCTTCGCGTGGCTACACTGTGTCCAGATCGGTGTCCCTATGCTATGGAGTTCAGATTCGTCGTTGTTCTGCTGCCACGTAGTTGTGGTGATAAAGGCCCTCTTTATGTGCTCTAAATAATGTACATATTGTTCAGCCACACCGTGTATGCCACTCGGCCTCGTTACTGATGTAATATTGAACCAATGTACCCGCTAGCATCAATAAAGCAGTTGTTTTCTGTACCAATTTGTTGTGTGCTGCTAGAAGACTTGATCTCTGGGCTGGCAATGCAAGGTAAACCGGTTGCTCTGAGCTGGGGTGCCACAACGATTGATATTAGAGCCGCGCTGACTATAGGACACGCTAGACCATCGATGCGTTAGTAGAACGGTAGTTAGTTTAAATTTGAGTGCTGATAGTGTTGCATTTGGTTGCTGCATTGCATGCACTTGATGTATTATTATTTCTAATCGACCAATGATTGTGGTGTAGATGGCTCCAGTGTCGTATGCATGCGAGGTGGAGCTGGCACCGTACACGTCACTGCATCTTATTCGACATGTATGGCATTGTCTCTATCCTTACAGTGATGACCCAGTGTATCGGGTGTACTGGGAGTGCCTAGCAGATTCGGTATACGAGTATCACGCAGTGGTTACCTTGCGCAGCAGTTTGACAACTAGCTCTTACACTCGCACTTCTAGGAGTGGTTTTTCTTCCACCCCTGCTCAGGCTGTCCAGTTTGCGGCGTTTGAGATTCTCGTCGAGCTCCGTTATACCGAGGTCCAGATGCAGACCCACCCAGGTTTCTACTACTACCCATCTTTGCACGATGATAGTCGTGTACGTTTTCCTACCCTTTATCCAGTGGCTGATATTCCCGCTAGTCATCTTTCTCGCTATATCATTGCTAGCTATCTTCTGATTCACGAGCTGGCTTGAGCGCTAACCCGTGCTCGCATTGATTTGTGGCCGCTAGAACTAGTCCCGCTTCGCTTCCAATAGGATCTACTCCCTTTATCCCTCCAGTCTCTAGTTCGCAGTTATCCCGATTACTCCCTCGAGTAGCTCGGCCACCTCGAACGTGACTCCCCATAGTGCCCCTGCAGAATGGGGTTCACTTCTCTCTACTCCCGCAGCTCCTATGATTCGTACTCATCCTGCACCTGCCCCTGAGGGAGAGCCCTCAAAGCAACGTCGTCGAGTCACTTTTCACCCGGAGGTCTCTGTTAACGCTATCAGTTCAGGATCTGAGTCTGGTTTAGGAGAGGCCCCAGCCGGACCAGCAGAGCACTAGATCATCAGAGTATCCGCAGTTGTCATGACAATGGATGTAAGGATTACTTGTACTAGTCATGTTGTTTTGTTTCATGTATGAGCGTAGTCGAACCTGCTATCATGTTTCCATTTATGTATGGGTCTATGTATAATTATGTTGGGAATTTATATTATTTGCCTTGGTTTTTGTTGTTTTCTTTCGGGTTTGTCGCTTGCTTTTCTCCCCACTTTTGGATGTCACTCAGCTCGGTTGCCTTATATCGGAAAAGGCAAACAATAAGATGACGCGTGGAGGCTGCAGCAGCCACGCTGGTGAGGATGCCCCTATTCATCGCTCTGCAAGACAGGCAGGGCATTCCCCTGAACCATATCCACCACCACCTCTACCACATCCACCATCCACCGAACAAATCATGCATATGTTCGAATAAAGAAGAAACAACAATCTGATTGAGGTGTTAAAAAGTGTGCAAGCTATGGTTGGACAGAATGGAAATCAGAATGGTCATCACTCTAAGATGTTAGATTTTCAAAGTACCAGCCACCCAGTTTTAATCAAGTTGCTGACCCTCTGGAAGCCGACGACTGGTTAAGGACCATGGAAAATAAACTGGATATCGCTCGTACTGAGGAAACTGATAAGGATCTGTTTGCAACCCATTATCTAGAAGGAGTAGCAGCTATTTGGTGGGACAACACGAAAGTTATGTGGCCCGCATATGAAGAATTTACTTGGGATAAATTCAAGGAGCAGTTTAGAAAGTATCACATTCCGATAGGGATCATGAAATTCAAATGATAACCCACAAGTATAGGGGATCGCAACAGTTTTCGAGGGTAGAGTATTTAACCCAAATTTATAGATTCGACACAAGGGAGCCAAAAAATATTTGAAGGTATTAGCAACTGAGTTGTCAATGCAACGACACCTGGAGATTAATTATATGCAGCAAAGTGATCAGTAGCAAATTAGTTTGATAGTTTTGATAGTAGTGACAACAACAATAGTAATAGTAATAGTGATAGCAGTAATTTTGTAGCAAATGTAACAGTAGCAGCAGCAGTAGTAACTTAGCAAGATCAATATGGGACAAATTCTGTAGCGACCACGATCCGAATGGACCGAAGTCTCTGTGTTCTGTGTCATCCCTGGATCGGTAATGCTGACACACACAGTACTTGAAGGATTTATAACAGAGTGGCAATCACACACACTTATTACATTGAATGTCTCCAATGAGAACTTATTACAAAATATATGGCTTAAGGCCATCTAACAAAATAACAGCGGAAGGCTTGGAAGATAAGTGAGTCCATCAACTCCAACGGCATAGCTGAGTGCATGACAAACGACCTAGAACGTCTTATTCCTCGCCTGAAAAGTCTGCAACGTAATATGTTGCAGCCCGAAAACGGGTCAGCACATGGAATATGCTGGCAAGATAACACAGAAGATGCAAGTAACAGAATAAAGGCTAACACTATATGCATATTTGGCTGGTGGAGGCTCTAGGTTAAAGTTTTTGCGTAAAGCCAATTTTTCCCTACAACAATGGAATAAATTTTGTTTTAACTATCATGTTGGTTGAAAATCATTGAGAAGGTACCTCCAACTCAATCCCAAATTAAAAGTTCATCATTAACCCAACAAATTAAATTATAGAGTGATGAGATCAACCAATAATTCAAGTACCAGATACTCAAGATGTCCATAACCGGGGACACGGCTAATCATGATCAGTTTGTACACTCTGCAGAGGTTTGTGCACTTTTCCCACAAGACTCGATCGCCTCCGTTTGGTTTCTCGCACAGCATGGTGTCGGGGGAAACTGTCCACCACGAGCACCTATGGGACCGGAGCCCCTTGTTCGTGTGGTAAGGGAGCGGAGGGAGCACAAAGAGCAGATCATGGTGAGCACGCGGGCAGTTTACCCAGGTTCGGGCCGCGATGGACGCGTAAAACCCTACTCCTGCTTAGATTGTATTGAGTTGGAGAGCTCGGGAGCATGAAGAACTAGCTACACCGAGCAAATGAGCGATCTAGGTTCCAAACCCTTTCTACGTTGTGCATGGGCCTCCTTTTATAGCTCAAGGGGTCACCGACAGGTGTCAACGTAGGAGAAAGGGGTAAAAAGGTAACTTTGGTGGTAGTTGTAACAGTGCGGGAACAGTGGATGAACAGTGGATGAACAGTGGTCATCACCTACTTTGACAGTGGGGGACAAGGGCATTAAATGCCCGTCACCGTCGACCCCAAAAGCGCCCGCCCTTGCGTCTCCGTTTGCCACGGCGATGGCTTTATCACCGTGGAGTGCCACCGTGTCCCCCAGGCTGCACAGCCGCCCGCCACGCGTCCCTGGAATGGCCTCAGGGCGACGCGTGGTTCGATGAGCTGGAGCGCGGGCACACAGCGTAACTCTCCCCGGCAAGCACCTTGCCGGGGTCTTGACCTTGTCGGGCCCGGAAGCTTGCCGGGCTCTGAAGCTTGTCGCTCCCCGGGCCCTGCCGGGGCGCAGGCTGCGCCGAGGCATGTCTTCTGTAATGTAGTCTTATGGCCCCCTGGCAATCTCCTCTTGCCAGGGTCTTGTGCTAGTGAGGTGATCTTGAGCCTGGGACGGCCTTCCCGGCAAGTCCCACTTGCCGGGGCCTTGATTTTCTGTCTTATATACTTTGTTTTTGAATGGCTTTATATGGAGCAGGAAGGTCTCCGGCAAGCACGTGGTGAGCCCCGCCGCGGGAAGCTGCTACTGCCCGTGCACAAGTTGGGGTACTGAGGTACCCCTACCTTAGTACACCGACAGGAGCCCCCGGGCCTGGGCCACACACGGTGCCGAGCGCTGTTGGGCCAGGCCCAAAACAGTGCACGGGCACGCGCGGCCCACGGCACGCCGAATCCACTTCCGCATCCGCCGCGTCCCTCCGTAACGGCACGCGTCGATTGCGGCGTCGTGGGAGGGAACGTGGCCACGTTCTTTAATGGGGAAATGCGGAGCGTCCCCCACTTCCCCCTTAAAAGCAGAGGAAGCAGGGGCCGTTACCTTACTTCGCCTTCATTGCTCCTTCTTCCATCTCCAGAAATTCCCCTTTGCGCTTCGCCTCCAAACCTCCCCCGCCGTCTTCCGCATCCGCGGCGCCGCCGGACTCTTCACCCTCCTTCCCTCGCCGCCTCCGCCATGGCCCCGAAGACCGAGAAGGCGAAGGCGGAGAAGACCAAGAAGGAGAAATCTGAGCAGGCGGCGAGGCTTGCTCTTCTGCGGAAGAGGAATGTCGTCTTCGCGCCAAGGCTCAGCGCGCGGGAGCTCTGGAACAAGTATTACTTGTTCTGGGCCAAGGAGACCAAGGCACACCCCCGAACCAGAGCCTATCCCGCCGCCGCCAAGGACATCTACCCCGGCGGGTACTTCTTCTTCGCTGTTTTCTTCCCCTGCGGCCTTTGTCCCCCCTTTTCTGAATTCTTTTGCGACATCATGAACACCTACAACCTCCATCTTCTGGACTTCACCCCCAACGCCATCCTCACGATGGCGGTTTTCGCACATCTGTGCGAAAACTATATTGGGATCTATCCGAATGTAGCGCTATTTAGGCATTTCTTTACGCCTAGAGTAGATGCCGGCGCTCCCCTCTCCGGAGGAATCTCTTGGGTCTTCCGCTTGAACAAGAAGGAGTCCTATCTGCAAGGGGAGCTCCGCGGCAAGTGGGAGGAGTGGCGCGCGGACTGGTGCTGGATAGTAGAGGACGAGCCGCAGCCCTTCACCGCGCCGCGCACAACTGCCATAGTGCGCGGCAGAGACTGGAGCGAGCTGGACTCGGACGACATCAAGCTCAACGTCGCCCTTGTCAGAATTCTTCGTCTCCGGGTAGCTAGGTTGACGATGGGAGAAGTGGGAGCAGACTTCCTCCGCCGCCGCATTGCCCCTCTACAGGATAGGAAGAGGCCAGCATGGGAGTACGGCAACGCGGCGGACATAATGAGACTGCGCCCGGGGCTAAACTTCAACTTCACGTCGCTGGAGCTGAAGGGGATGGTCCGGGAACTTTTTAAGCACGACCCGGCCCACCCTGAGTGGTTCAGAGCCCCCCGGGGAGTGGTGCCCCTCTGCAACAGCACGGCTCGGGATCCCCTACGCGCAATGATGCCCGCATGCGACTCGCATGGCGTGGACCGCACATGGATACCGCCCAAGCCAGACGCCATCATGAGCTTCTTCGACAACCTGGTGGAGGTGCCGAAGAACAAGGATGAGATCAAGGGGCTCACCCGGGACACCACTGACCGGGAGATTGCTTATATAGCTTCTCGGGTAGAAGAGGCCGCCGCAGCTGCAGCGGCAGGAGAGTTCGGCTTCACGGTTGAAGAGGCAGAGGCTGCGGAAGCGTCCTGCCAAGCAGAGGAGGCGGAGATCCGCAGGCTGCTGAAGCTTCCGCCCGACGAGCTCGCCGGGGTCCCTTCTTCGAGACACGCCGGGATCCCCGGAGTTGTGACCGAGGCCGCGGCAAGGGGCGAGGTTGCCGGAGGAAGCAGAGGCGCCGGAAGGAGCGCAGGCGCCGGAGGGAGCACGGCTGCAGGGCAGGGCGCTAGGCCCAGCGAGCCGGCCGAGGAGGAGGAGGAGGAAGACGCCGGGGCCGGCGAGGACTCCGATGGGTCTCTGGGACTCTACAACGACGACGTCTCCTCGTCCTCGGAGACCTCCCCGCCTCGGGCAAGTCCCAGGCGATCTCCGCTGAAGCGCCTCCGCAAGGCGACGACGGCGACGAGGGCGCAGGCGCCCCGACAACAACCAGCTCGCCGGGCGGCGCGAGCTACCCGGGGGAGCCAAGCCGCAACGGGAGCACCCGACGCACAAGCCGCGACGGAGGCGACCCACGCACAGGCCACGGCGGAGGCGCCCCGTCCGTCAGCGCCAAGTGGAGGAGGGTCTTCACAGAGCGGAGCAGCCGCTCCGCCCGCTCCCCGGGCCTCGGCGTCCACAGGGGCCGGGTCTTTGCAGCCCCCAGCCCCGGGGACCGCCAAGCGCCCGAGGGAGCCTTCTCCTCCTGCTCCTCGCGCGGACGCGCCTCAGGTGGCGTTCGACTTCTCCGCCCTGAGCGACGACGACGACGACGAGGAACAGGAGTAAGGACTTGAAGTTTTGTATTTTCTTTTAACTTGGATTCTTGATTTCTTCTTGGATGATCCTGATTTTTGCTTCTTGCTTTGGTTTCAGGACCCTGGCCCAGCGAGTGGCGAAAAAGGCCAAGGTTCCCGTCGTCGAGGTCGAGGACGACTCGCCCGTCGCGGCTACAGGGGATACGCCAGCGACGAGCTTGCCGGACCCGAGCGCTGCTCCGAGGAGCAGCCCCCAGCGCAGCCCCCATCGTAAGTCTGGTTTTGCACTTTCCGCTCGTCGGGCGCGCTTGAGGATCTTGTTTATACTAACATCTTGTTGTTCTTGTTTTGTCTTGATTGTCTTGTGCAGAGGTGGAGCCGCAGCCACAGGAGCATCCGGAGATCACTCCCGAGGAGCTGCAGGCCCCGCCGTCCCCGCCGAGGACGAACTCTCCGGCAAGGGAGAGCGCTCTGCCAAGGGCGGGGTACTCCGCCAAGGGCGAGTACCCCGCCAAGGGCGAGCAGCTCGGCGAGGGTGGCCACCCCGCCAAGGGAGAGCTCCCCGGCGAGGGAGCCTGCCGTCGACGAAGTCCGCCAAGGTAGGTCTTGTAACTCCGTCTTCTCGGACTTGTCTCTCTTTTTTTTTGGATATTTGCTTGAACTTTTTCCTTTCTTTTTCTTCTTCTTCTAGATCCTCCACCCCCAGAGAAGATGGAGACGGAAATCGTCGTCGAGGAGGAGGGCGCGCAGGGCGACGGCAGCAACGCCCCCGTCGTTGAAGACGTGGCGGGAGCCGCCGAGCCTGCCGCGGAGGAGACTGCTCCGACCGCAGACGCAGCGGCCGGGGAGGGGGACGGCGGCCATACTGCCGGCCCGGAGGCGGCAGGAGCGTCGAGCGCTGCGCCGGCCGCCGACCCCTCCACCGAGCAGGAGCAGTCTGCCTACTACCTTGAGGCCCCCAATGGCGTCTTCATCCAAGTGCCGTGGGGGTCCTCGTCGCGAGCCCCCGCGGAGGGAGAGGCCTTTGATGGAGAGGTCCTCGCCTCCGCGGGGCTGAAGATCGTCGAGGCGCCTGGCGGGAGTGACGGGCCCGAGGAGGAGAAGTTGCTTCATCGGCTCCTGGCCCTTTACCGGGCCAGGCAGGCGAAACTTGAATCTCGGGAGGCCCTCACCGCCAAGGCCGCAGCTGACATGGAGAAGCGCGCGGCGGAGCTCCACGCCGCCAACCAGGCTGCCCTCCGCGACGTGGCGGAGGAGCGCGAGAGGCTCGCCGGGGAGTACCAGGAGTGGCTCTTGGAGAAGGCCGAGGCCGAGGAGCAGCAGCGACTCGCCGGAGAAGAGCTGTCCCGGCGAGAAGGAGAGCTCACCCAACGGAAGGTCAACCTCGACGCCCACGAGGAAGACCTTACCGCCCGGGAGCAAGCCCTTGGCGGAGAGCTGAAGGAGGCTAAGGCTGCCGCCGCCACAGCAGAGACCGCCAAGAAAGACCTCGAGGCCAAGGTTGCGCAGTTGGAGGAGTTCCTGAGGGCGAGCACGGAGAGGGTCACCGCGCTCAACACAGAGCGCGAGAAGGATGCCCACACTAACTCTACTCTCCAGGTGCGCCTTTCCAAGCAAGGCGACGAGCTGAAGGCCGCCAAGGATTCGATTGCAGATCTGGAGCTGAAGGTTTCCACGCTGAAGGACTCTCTTGACGCCGTCTGGGACCGGGAAACTAAGCTGAAGGACGAGCTCCGCAAGGAGCGAGGCTTGGTGGAGAGCGCCACCACAGCGACCAACAACTTCCGCCAAACCGTCGAGGTATGGACCGAAGACTTGGTGGCCTCTGCAGCTAGCATTGACAAGGAGCTGATGGCGCTGAGGGTTGAGCATCTCATATACTCTCCGGATCCAAACCTCCCCCACAGCGCCAAGTTCAGCCTCTTCTTCAGAGGGATCGCGCCGGCTCTTGCAAATCTTCAGAAGAAGCTCCCCGCGCAACTGGCCGAGGAGTCACGCCAGCTCTGCGCGGGAACTCTGGAGCGTGTCTTGACGAAGTTAGTGTACCGCAATCCCGGTATAAACCTCGCCAACGTTCTCCGCAGCTTGCCGGCCGACGCGGATATGGAGGCGCTGAAGGCGCAGGTCGCCCACATCATCGCCAAAGTGAACAAGATCTCTAGGATTGAAGGCGACCGCGTAGATTAGGCCTCCTTTTCTTTATCTCTTTTGTTGCTGCAAAGTGTGCCATGGACACAAATCTATTAGTGACTGTGACAAGTTATCCCTTGTAATATATTATCTTATTTTGAGCAATCGATGCAGTGTTATCTCCCTTGCTTTGGTCCTTTACTTTGTATGTTCTTAACCCTACGCTTCTAGGGGACTTGCCGGCAAGGGGCCCTTGCTGCGAGCGCTGAGTGCTGGACTCTGAGCAGCCTGCTGGCTAAGGTCTTACCGGCAAGCAACCTTGCCGCAGCTAGTCGCAACGCACTTAGCTTGCTGAGCGAACTCGCAAACGAAACAAGGGTGCGACACTTGTCGCAGCTCACTCGAGTCTTTGAGCGTACTCGAAAACAAGATAAGAGTGCGGCTAGCCACGGGTAGGTTCCTCCGCGCACAGGTTTTCCATACAAAGTGTGGTTGTTCAAGGAAGATAACGAAATTTTTTAAAATTTTGAATTGCTCAAATTCTGGTAACTTAGCTTTCATATATTTGCTTGCTTCCCGGTAAGGCTTCTCTTTCTTGATCAGCACTCGGTCCATCTTCCATCTCCTTCCCCCCGGCAAACTTGTGCGCGAGGAACATTCCTTCTGCTTAAGAGGAAAAGAGAAAGAAAAGGGAAACAAGTATATGGCCTTTCGGCGTGCTAATGCTTACCGGATACGTGTGTTGCACAAGATGTCGAATAATGCATGCAAATAGCAAAGAAAAGCATGGGAAGGCAAATAGTGCAAAACACAAAAGCTTTACTGATGCACGGGATCTGCGCCCGGCTTTGTACAAAGGGTTACATGCAACAGCGGCAAAGCTTGTACAAAAGGTGGTTGCCGGAGCGGATCGCGGCAACCGCGCCTCATGGGTGAAACTTGCGAAGATGCTCTATGTTCCAGGAGTTGCTCACCGGTAAGCCTTCTTCGGTCTCAAGGCGGACAGCGCCGGGCCTTGTGACTTGTCTCACCTGATAAGGGCCTTCCCACTTCGGCGTCAACTTGTTGGAATTCTTGGCGGACTGAACACGCCGAAGAACAAGGTCGCCTTCCTCGAGACTCCTGGCCTTAACCTTGCGGCTATGGTAGCGGCACAAGGCCTGCTGGTATCGAGCAGCTCGTACAGCAGCCTGGAGACGTTCCTCCTCGAGGAGCAATGCATCATCTTGTCGCAGTTGCTCTTGCTCGAGCTCATCATAAGCGAGCACTCGAGGAGATCCGCATACGAGTTCCGTGGGGAGAACTGCCTCTGCCCCATAGACTAGGGCAAAGGGTGTCTGTCCGGTGGCTCGACTTGGTGTCGTTCTGATTGACCAAAGAGCCGCCGGTAGCTCCTCTATCCAGTTTCTTCCGCACTTGCGCAACCTGTCAAAGGTCCTTGTCTTGAGTCCGCGCAGCACTTCAGCATTGGCCCTCTCCGCTTGACCGTTGCTCCTCGGGTGAGAAACAGAAGCGAAACAGACCTTGGCGCCAAGGTCTTGGACGTACTGCATGAAGGTGCGACTAGTAAATTGTGTACCGTTGTCGGTGATGATCCTGTTAGGGATTCCGAAACGGCAAACAATTGACCTGAAGAACCTGACTGCTGACTGTGCTGTCACCTTTCTCACTGGTTCCACTTCTGGCCACTTTGTGAACTTGTCGATTGCAACGTACAAGTACTCAAAGCCCCCGACAGCTCGGGGGAAAGGGCCGAGGATATCGAGCCCCCAGACCGAGAAGGGCCAGGACAAAGGAATCGTCTGGAGAGCTTGAGCTGGCTGATGAATTTGCTTTGCATGGAACTGGCATGCTTCACACTTGGTTACTAGTGCAGTTGCATCTTGGAGGGCTTCTTGCCAAAAGAACCCTTGCCGGAAAGCTTTCCCGGCAAGTGCCCTTGCGCCAATGTGGTGGCCACATATGCCTCCGTGTATTTCTGCCAACAACTTCTGTCCATCTTCTCTGGAAATGCACTTCAACCTGACACCGTTGAGTCTTCTTCTGTACAGCTCGTTATCCACGAACTGGTACATACTTGACTGCCTTGTTATCTTCTCTATCTCTGCTGGGTCGTCGGGAAGTTCTCCAGTTTGTAGAAAACGGACGATCTGCTGCGCCCACGCCGGAGCCCGAGGCTCAATGGAAAGGACTAAAGGCTCGAGGGCCGCTGCGGGAACCCCAGCTTCTACGGCAAAAACCTCTGGTTCCGTCGGAGCTGATGGTCCCCCGGCAAGCTCGCCGGGGCGAGACTTGTCGGGAACGCTTGCTTCAACTGTACAGATCCGAAGATCTGCAGGAGCAAACTGTTCCTCAGCGTTCTGGTCATTGATCTTGGGGACCTTGGCGGCAGCTTCGAGGAGATCCGCCGGCAAGTAGTCGCCGGAGACCAACTTTCTCTTCTTAGACTGCCCAATTGATGGTGTAACGGATGGCTGAGTTAGCTTGAGCAAGAAGGTCCCTGGTTCCACAGGTAACTTCATCGCAGCACACTTTGAAAGGCCATCTGCAATTTCATTCTGAGCTCTCGGGACGTGCTCCATCTGCAGACCTTCAAAGTGCTCTTCAAGCTTCCTCACTTCATCTACATAAGCTTCCATCAAAGGGCTCTGGTAGCTCTTGTTGACTTGTCGGACCACCAACTGAGAATCTCCCCGGACAATCAGCTTCCTGATCCCAAGTTCGGCCGCAATCCTGAGGCCGGCAAGCAAGCTTTCATACTCAGCAGTATTGTTTGTCGCTTGCTCCCTGGGAAAGTGCATCTGGATAACATACTTGAGGTGCTCTCCGGTGGGCGCGATGAGCACCACGCCGGCACCGGCGCCTTGCAGCGAGAAGGCACCATCAAAGTACATTACCCATTCACTTGTCGCTTCTTGTACGGGTACACTTGTTTCTGGAACTTCCTCATCGGGCGTTGGGGTCCATTCAGCTATGAATTCTACCAAGGCTCGGCTCTGAATAGTTGAAGTACTTTCAAACTTGAGACCAAAGCTTGACAGCTCCAGTGCCCACTCGACGATCCTGCCAGTTGCTTCCGGATTGTGCAATATCGTCTTCAGCGGAAAGCGAGTGACCGCTGTTATCTCGTGTGCTTGGAAGTAATGGCGCAGCTTTCTCGAGGCCATGAGGAGGCCGAAAAGCAACTTCTGCACCCCGGAGTATCTTGATCTAGCCCCCTGCAAGAGGGAACTCACAAAATACACCGGGCGCTGCACCATCTTTCTTCGCACTTCTCCTTGTTCCTGCGCAGAGTTATCCTTGTCGGGGCCAGAGCTTGTCGGAGCAGCCCCCTGCTTGTCGCTGGATTCGCTTGCCGGTGGTGTAGACTCCTCGTCGGCCTCCCTCTCCGCTACTAACGCAGCACTAACCACCTGGTTGGTTGCCGCTAGGTACAGCAGCAACTTTTCCTGTGGCCTAGGTGCGACAAGTATTGGAGTGGAGGATAGGTACCGTTTCAAGTCTTGCAGCGCTGCCTCCGCTTCCGGAGTCCACTTCATGGGACCTGCCTTCTTCAAAATCTTGAAGAAAGGCAGGGCGCGTTCTGCAGACTTCGAAATGAACCTACTGAGGGCAGCCACACAACCTGCAAGTCTCCTAACATCCTTGACGCGCTTCGGGGCCTCAATCTGCTCGATGGCTTTTATCTTGTCGGGGTTGGCTTCAATCCCCCTCTGTGACACAAAGAACCCGAGAAGCTTGCCGGAGGGAACTCCAAAGACGCACTTCTCGGGGTTCAACTTAAGTTGGATCTTGCGCAGGTTCTCAAATGTCTCTTCCAAATCTTGGATCAGTGTATCCTTGCTCTTGCTCTTGACCACGATATCATCCATGTAAGCCTCTACATTTCTGTGAATCTGTGGCTCAAAAGCAGTGTATACCACGCTTGCAAAGGTTGAGCCTGCATTCTTCAGTCCAAATGGCATGCGAATGAAGCAATATGTGCCACATGGAGTGATAAATGCAGTCTTCTCTTCATCTTCCTTGGCCATGAAAATCTAATGGTAGCCTGAATATGCATCAAGAAAAGAGAGTAGCTCACATCCGGCAGTGGAGTCAACAATCTGGTCAATGCGCGGCAAGGGAAATGGATCCTTGGGGCATGCTTTATTGACATCAGTGAAGTCGATACACAGCCTCCACTTCCCGTTGGCCTTACGCACGACGACTGGGTTTGCAAACCACGTCGGATGGACCACGCCTCTAACTAGGCCCGCTGCTTCTAGCTTCTTGATCTCTTCGGCAATGAATTCTTGGCGCTCCACGGCTTGCTTTCTGACCTTCTGCTTGACGGGCCGCGCATGAGGACAAACAGCAAGCTTGTGCTCAATTACCTTCCTGGGAACACCGGGGATGTCAGATGGTTGCCAGGCAAACACATCGACATTCGCCCGCAGGAAGGCAACGAGCGCGCTTTCCTATTTGCTGTCAAGTGTGGCACTGATGGTGAAGGTACCACCAGTGCCGTCCTCCTTGGCGGACACCTTCTTGGTTGCCGGAGGAGCGGTCATCCCCTTCTTGCACTTGCCGGTGGAGCTCGATGGAACATCCTCAACGGCGGCGCAGCACTCCGAGGAGGTGCGGTTGCCGGAGTGGGTCCCAGAGCACTTGCCGGACTTGGTCTTGGTCCTCTTCCCCCCGGGAGCTTCAGCGGTAAGTGTGTTGCTCTCCGCTGCGGCTGCTGCATCCCGGTATATCTTGTCGGCGCAGATAAGCGCGTCCTTCTTGTCGCCATGGACAGAGATGACGCTTATCGGCCCCGGCATCTTGAGTACGTTGTAGGCGTAGTGGGAAGCTGCCATGAACTTGGCGAGGGCAGGACGGCCGAGTATCCCATTATATGGTAATGGTATATCGGCGACGTCGAATGTGATGCGCTCAGTTCTGAAGTTGAGCTCCCCGCCAAAGGTCACTGGCAGAGTGATCTTCCCCTTGGGCTTGCTCCTCCCCGGGTTGATTCCTTGGAAAGAACCGGTCTCTTCGAGCTCGCCATCTGGGATTTGGAGTTTCTTGATCACGGCAGAGGAGATCAAGTTCAGCCCGGCCCCGCCGTCAACCAACATTTTGGTGACCTTGAGGTTGCGGATGGTTGGTGAGACCAACATCGGCAAACACCCGACCGCAGTGGTGCGGTCAGGGTGATCCTCAAGATCAAAAATGATGGGCGTGCTGGACCATTTGAGGAGCCTGCGCGACTCCACGGGCGGCTCTGCTGCATTTACTTCCCGCACCCACTGTTTGAGTTGGCGGTGGGAAGTATGCAGAGAGGCGCCGCCGTCGACGCACAGGACTTCCGTGGCCTTCTGGAACTCCTGCTCGCTGTCATCACCTTCCTCCATGTCGTCGTCGTCGTCTTCTTCATGCTTGTCGCGGCCCCGGGGAGGTCGGTCACCTTGCCGCTGCTTGGCCTTGCCGCGGCATCCTCCCCGGCCATTGAATGGCCGCTTCTTGCTTGGCTCCCCTCCGCCACCTTGGGCCTTCTCCTTGTCGCGCCTCTCGTACTCAGCTTTCTGCTGCTCGACGAGGTACTCGACGCGCTTGCAGTTGGAGAGGTCGTGGCCCTTGCTGCGGTGGATCTTGCAGTATTGCTTGTCGGAGCCGTCCTGCTTGTCGGCTGCCGCTACAGGGGCATGCTCCTTGCCAGAGCCGCCAGCCTGTGTTTGCTTGGCGGGAGCCTCCTTGCCGGACTTCTCGACGGCAAGCACTTCCTTCTTGTTCTTTCTTCTATTGTTCCGCCGCCGGCTCTTCTTTGCCGGGGCGGCATCCTCGCTGTCGCTTCCCCCTGCGCCAGCATCCTCTCCGGGGAGTTTCCTCCCCTCTTCGGCGCGCGCGCACTTATCAGCTAGAGCATAGAGCTCGCTGACATCCCGTATCTTGGTCATGGCCATCTCCTCACGCATGCGGCGGTTACGCACGTTCTGGTGGAACGCGCTGATAACCGCAGCAGGGTGGACGTCGGGGATGTTGTGCTGCACGCGGCTGAAGCGCTGGATGTACTTGCGCAGGGGTTCTCCTTCCTTCTGGGCCAGAATGTGGAGATCACTCTCCTGGCCGTGGGGTTTGTGGCCGCCCGTGAAGGCGCCAACAAACTGATGGCAAAGATCTGCCCAAGAAGAAATGGAGCCTTCCGGCAAGTGCATAAGCCAAGAACGAACGTTCGGCTTAAGCACTAGCGGGAAGTAATTCACCAGTATCTTCTCGTCGCGCCCCCCGGCAGCCTGCACCGCGATGGTGTAGATGCTGAGGAATTCCGAGGGGTGCGTCTTGCCGTCGTACTTCTCCGGTACGTCGGGCTTGAAGTTCTTCATGCTGGGCCACTGGACGCGCCGCAGCTCACGGGTAAACGCAGGGCAACCTGCCGCGTACGGCAAGTCGCCTGGTTCACCGGGCGCGTGCGTGTCGACAGCGTTCCCAGCTCGCTGATCTGATTGTCGCCGAGCTTCTCGGCGGCGCTCGATCATCGTTCGAGCGTCTTCTTGTCGCCGGTCGTCAAGGACCTGGCGCTGGTCCCGACGGGCCCGCGGATCCGAAGACGTCGTGGAGTCGTCGTCGACGTTGATCCGGCGGGCTTCTGCTTCCGCGGCGGGGAGTGCACGGTGGTTGCACCCCCGGCGGTCTTGTCGCCGTCGGCCTTCGTCTTCTCGACTTGCCGTGGCCGCGAGGTCGCCGGCTGCTGCGGCGTGTCGTTGTTGGCGAAGGCGATCAGGCTCTGGATGGTTGCCCTCCAGTCTTCGGCCTTGTCTGCCGCTGGAGGGAAGTCGAGGAGCAGTTGCGCTCTTGCGAGCGCTTCTGCTGGAGAGGAGGGGAGCGGGGGCGAGCGGCGCGAGGAGCGGGATATGCTCGGACTCCTAACATGGTTAGAAGGAGCAGGGTCCCGCCCCGGCGACCGCGCCTTGCTCGTGCCTGGACGGTGGCCCGGAGCATCCCGCGAGCCTCCGGTTTGCCCTTGGCCCAGCAAGCGGATGCCACCTCCTGTGCCATGGCGCTGCTGGGTTGTTGTTTGCTGAGATGGACTTGGCGCATCTACGGAGACCGAGGCCTTGGAGTTGGTCCGGCCGTCCGCCTTGTCCTTGGATTTAGCGGTGCCGTGAGTTTACTCACCGGCGACCACTCTTCCGCCGGCGTCTCCTCCACCCACCGTTGGTTCTGGTGGTGGAACAGACGCAGACGGGCCTGCGACCTCCGAAGCCTTCTTCTTCGGGGCCATGCTGTTGTTGCTGATGAAGATGATGCGGCTGGAGAGGTTGATGAAGAATGCGCCCGCGTGAACGCCGGATCAGGTTTGCACAACCTCGACGCATGGTGTTTGAGAAACGGATGACCGAGACACAGTCTTTCCGAAGAGGTCCCCTTAACCGGATAGATAGGCCGGTACACCTACAATCCCTCTACATCTGCTAGCCCATCACGGAAAGGTTTCCCACAACTTACTCAACTATGCCAGAGCCCATATTGGCATGTGGCTGCAGACGGAAGTTTCTAGCATGAATAGTTTTATGATCCCTTTGAGCCTGGGTGGCATTCCATAGGAAAAATCACACGGAACCCAAGGATTTCCTAGGACAACACTGGGTTCCCCAGGTGCCCTGCAACCAATCCACCCAGATGTGTATTCAAGTAGCCACCTTAAGTTGAATCCTTAATTACTCACATCTGTCATGGATTTCACTCAAATCCAAACCACATCTACGAGCATAGCATAGCAACCTAAGCAAACGTAAAAGTAACTCCCAAGGGTTTGAAAAATAATGCAGGTTATAGGTTCTACCTCAGTCTACTTCTCAGTCCCACAAGTTAAGAGATCCTACTCATGCAATGTGTGAGGGTTTGATCCAATGCATAAAAACTGGGTAATAAAAGCATGATCAAAGTGTTACTTGCCTTGCTGACGATCCGCAAAACCTAGGGACTCGTAGTAGCACGCTTCATAGTCCAGGTATTCTATCGCAAGCAAACAATAGCATACATAAGTAAACAAGCAATGATGCACAAACAAAACTCCAAAAGATAAGATCTAAACAGAAGGTTCAACTTAAGAATTCCGGTTTGCAAAAAGAATCAACTCGAAAGAAGCAACGAAACTCAAACTGCGAAAGAAACGAGCTCCGGTTACTAATTGGTCTAAAGTCAAATTTTACAGTAGCCAAAACTTTGTTCAAGTTTATTAAACGGAAAGAGGGCATCGAGACGAAGATCTGGGATTTTGAATCACCTGATTCCGACTCTCGAGTGAAAAGAAAAATGAAAAATAAGATCAGGGCAGAAATCGCAATCGAAATAATCGCGGATAAATACCCCGAAAAAGAAAACTGACGAACAGGCTAACGAACGAACGTTCGCTGTCTGCCGCTAACGGACGAAAAGTGTTCGTTAAAACGAACGTACGGACGAACGTCCGCTAAATAGCTAAACCGAAGAAAAACCGAACCGACCTAAACCTAAAAAAACGATTCTACGATTTACGAAAAGAACCAATCGGTTTTAAAAAAACCGTTGGCTACCTCGAAGACGACAACTCCGGCGAAGTCCGGCGGCGGCGGGCGGCGGGGCGACGGCGGGGCAGCGGGGTGGCGGCGCGGCTGCGGGAGGGCGGCGGGACGGCGTAGCGCCGCGGTGACGACGGGATGCGGCGGCGGCGGCTTGGCGCGGCGGCAGCGGCGGCGGGTGGGCGGCGGCGCTTGGTTCAGGGCGCGGCTGGCGGCTGGTTTGGGCTGGCGGGCCGGCGGGGCGCTATATAAAGCCCAGAGTCCTGGGCGAATACAGCCCTAAGTCGGTTTGCCTTTTTTTTCTAAAAGAGTCCTGGCGCAGAAAAACTAACGAAAGAAATACTAAACGGACTCCAAAAATCCCGAAATAAATTTTCGCCGTCCTCTAATAATATTTAGGACAAAGTGAACATTTTTCCCGGAGCTAAATGCAATTGTGAAAAACGCGCATTTTTGCTATGCAAATAAAATCGCAAATAAATCCAGAAAAATACCAAAAGTGATTTTAACAATTTTCCTCCAATTTTTCTGTTATTTTGGAGAAGTCATATTATCTTCGCTCATATATTGTATTTAGAAATATTTTTAGGAGAGAAAAATAATTAGAATCACACTGTCCTCGTACCGGTATTTGAGGGGACTCAAATACGAAAACGGTAAAATTCCCAACTCTCTCTGTAGGTCCTTGAGTTGCTTAGAATTTCGAGGAATGCCACAACAACAAAAAATACAAAGAGCATGCAATGCAGTATGATCTATGTATAACATTCCAAATTGAAAATTTGGGATGTTACAAACCTACCCCCCTTAGAATGAATCTCGCCCTCGAGATTCGACTTGGCTAGAGAACAGGTGTGGGTGGTCCTTGCGTAGATCATCTTCTCGTTCCTAGGTGGCTTCTTCCTCGGTGTGGTGACTCCACTGAACTTTGCAAAACTTGATAACCTTACTGCGGGTGACTCTGATCGAAAATTCGAGGATCTTAACAGGCTTCTCCTCGTAGGTCAGATCACTGTCTAACTGAATTGCTTCCAGGGGTACTGTGTCTCTAAGCGGAATATCGGCCATCTCCGCATGGCACTTCTTAAGCTGCGAAACGTGAAACACGTCGTGCACTCCTGACAGTCCTTCAGGCAATTCCAACTTATAGGCAACCTCTCCCATGCGTTCCAAAACTCGATAAGGTCCCACAAATCTCGGGGCTAGCTTTCGTTTAACTCTGAAACGTTTAACTCCTCGCAGAGGCGATACTCTCAAGTACGCTCTGTCGCCGATCTCATAGGCTATCTCCTTGCGCTTTGAGTCTGCATAACTCTTCCGGCTCAAAGCGTCTGCCACGACGTTGGCCTTTCCTGGATGATAGTGCAACTTCATATCATAATCCTTTATAAGCTCCAACCATCTCCTCTGTCTGAGGTTCGGCTCCTTCTGTGTGTAAATGTACTTCAAACTCTTGTGATCCATGTACACATCACAACGATTTCCAGTAAGGTAATGTCTCCAGGTTTTCAGTGCGTGCACTACAGCTACTAACTCCAGATCGTGCGTCGCGTAATTCAGCTCGTGCGGTCGCAGTTGACGGGATGCATAGGAAACAACTCTTCCATCCTGGATAAGTACTCCTCTAAGTCCTAAGCGTGAAGCGTCGCAGTACACTTGGAAATCCTTGCGTATATCTGGTAATATCAGCACTGGGGCTGTCGTCAACCGTTTCTTCAACTCCTGGAAACTTTCTTCACATTCTTCAGTCCAATCGAACTTTGTCTCCTTCTTCAACAATGTCGTCATTGGCTTTGCAATCTTGGAGAAATTTTCTATGAACCTCCGGTAGTATCCCGCGAGTCCAAGAAAACTGCGGATCTCTCCAACCGAAGTGGGTGCCAACCACTCAGTGACTGCCTGCACTTTGACAGAGTCCACTGCTATACCTTCTCCCGATATAACATGCCCTAGGAATCCGACTTCCTTCAACCAAAACTCGCATTTGCTAAACTTGGCATATAACTAATGTTCTCTGAGCTTCTCCAATACCAATCGCAAATGCTCTGCATGTTCCTCCTCATCCTTCGAGTATACCAGAATATCATCTATGAATACCACGACGAACTTATCCAAGAACTCCATGAATACTTTGTTCATCATACTCATGAAATAGGCAGGCGCGTTAGTCAATCCAAATGACATAACCGTATACTCATACAGCCCGTACCGTGTGGTGAAGGCTGTCTTAGGTATATCCTTCTCTCGGATCTTCAATTGGTGGTATCCAGATCGTAGATCTATCTTGGAGAATACTTTCGCTCCCTGGAGTTGGTCAAACAAATCATTGATCATCGGCAGCAGGTACTTATTCTTAATTGTCACTTCATTCAGCGCACGATAATCAACGACCATTCATAAAGATCCATCCTTCTTCTCGACCAAAAGCACTGGGGCTCCCCAAGGTGATGAACTTCGATGAATAAATCCTTTCTCCAACAACTCCTTAATCTGCTTCTTGATCTCCTCCAGATCATTCGCTGGCATCCGATACGGTCTCTTAGATTTTGGTCCGGTGCCAGGCAACAACTCTATCAAAAACTCAATATCTCTATCCGGTGGCATGCCAGGTAACACCTCTGGAAACACATTCGGATAATCCTTTACTACTGGCACTTCCTCCTGAACAACTCCCGTGAGAGAATGTACTTGAGTCCTTATAGGCGAATGCCTAGATACATACTTAATCCTTTTTCCCTCCGGGGTGGTAAGCAAAATAGACTTACTGGCACAATCGATGTTACCTCCATACTTCGATAGCCAATCCATACCTAATATCACATCCAATCCTTGTGACTCCAGGACTATTAGGTCAGAGGGGAAAGTGCGGCGTCCTATGGTCAATGGCGTCTGAAAACATCCTTGGTGTGCCATATATTCTACTCCTGGTGAACTTACTAACATGAGGGTCTTAAGAACTCGGGTGGTCATCCTATGTCTATTTACGAATCCCCTTGAAATGTATGAATGCGATGCACCAATATCGAAAAGAACTATTGCGGTAAATGTCTTAACCAAAAACTTACCGACAACAACATCTGGTTGCTCTTCTACCTCCTCCACAGTCACATGGGTCACTTGTCCTTTGTTGAACGGGTTGGGCTTCTTCCCGGAGCTTCCATTGCTGTTCCCATTCTTAGCTTCAGGGCAGTCCGTGGCATAGTGTCCATTCTTCCCCCACTTGAAACAAGTGACATGGCTGAAATCCTTCTTGGTGGGTGTGGATGGGGTAGAGCGGCTCTGGTTACTACTTGCTCCATTCCCATTTCCATTCTTAGGGCCATAGTGGTTGTGGGGAATTCCATGGTAATGGGTATATCCTCCCGAATTTGGAGTGAATCGGGGCTTCTGCTGGGCTCCAGAATTATTCCTTCCTTGTCCATACTTCCTCTTGCGGCTTTCAATCTGCTGGTGCTTCCCTTCAATCATAAGAGTTTTATCTACCAACTCCTGGTAGTTGTTGAAAGTTGCCACCATCAACTGTACGCTCATCTCATCATTCAGCCCTTCCATAAATCTCTCCTGCTTAGCGGCATCTGTGGCCACATCATTTGGGGCATAACGAGACAGGGTACTAAACTCATCCATGTACTGGGCTACTGTACGGTTTCCTTGGCGCAAGTTGCGAAACTCCTGCTTCTTCATGCTCATAGCTCCAGTTGAGACATGGGCAGTACGGAAAGCTTGCTGAAACTGCTCCCAAGTGACATTGGCTATAGGGAAAGTGGCTATGTAATTCTCCCACCATGTTGCGGCTGGTCCAGACAACTGGTGTGCGGCAAATCGCACCTTCTCAGCGTCAGAGCAATTGGCGGTGGTCAAATCCCTTCCAATCTTGCGTAGCCAGTCATCAACCACTATTGGTTCGATGCTGCTAGTAAACACTGGTGGTTGCAACCTTAAGAAACGTGTCAGGTTGTCCACGGGTGGTGGTGGTGGAGGGTTGTTGTTGTTGTTCTGATTGTTCTGAGTGTTCTGGACAAGAAGTTGCATCAAGGTGTTCTGCTGCTGGATCAACTGGGTGAGCTCAGGGGGAAACTCAAATCTGGGCTCACGTCTTGGAGGCATCTGATGGGTGTAGAGGGAAGATATTAGAACAGAATTGAGGTCTAAGGGAAAATCACTACCCATATGCACATGAGACCAACACAATCATATCACACCAATCAATTTCAAGCAAGATCTTACAAATCTAACTACCGTTACAAAGAGTGCTCTAATACTAATATATGGGGGTAAACTACTAGTCATAGGGTGGTCATCTAAAAATATTGATCGGCAGACGATTCCATGATGTCTGCTACAACTTCATCTTCATAGTCTTCGTCTTTACTACCATCGGGTTCTGAATCCGTGTCATCGATGATAATGTAATCTTCGGGAGGAATTTCCTTGGGTTCTTCTTCCTCTTCTTCACCTCCTGGTGCTGGATCTCCCATGCATACTCCTAGCTTCCTTGTCAAATCATCATTCTTCTCCAATAGTATCATCATCTCCTCCTCGTATCCGTCACGAGTAGACTTAAGTTCTTCTTCTAGCTCCAAATTCCTGTTTAGTGCCTTCTTCAATTCTATCATCCCAGCGCACATCTAGTGCTCCTGTCGTCGAATGTGCTGATTCAACTCCTGGATGAACGCTGCAATGGACCTATCCTTCCGGGTGCTGATCATATCCCAACTCTCATCTCGGCATCCACAAATCTGGTAGATGGTGTCCTTCAGCTCCTGCTTGTAGACTTCTCCAATCCTTCCCATTGTGATGTGGGTGGCCATGCTCTTGCCTAGGCTCCAGGTTGGCGCATCAAAATAAAACTCTATTGGCTTAGTGGATGGTGCGAAGGTTCTTCCGGGAATTTGAACTTGTATACTCCATCGCTCCTCTTCCGGTAAAGTGGCGGTGTAGGTCCCGGTAAAGCTTGGTATTCCTATGTTCAGGTACCTAGTGACTTCCTTCAAGTGTCGTACAAATGGTGTGTATTCATCCGGTTGAGTGAACTTGTTCCTTGGGTCCACCATCCTAAAGA
Organism: Secale cereale; assembly: GCA_902687465.1. Taxonomy (NCBI): domain Eukaryota; kingdom Viridiplantae; phylum Streptophyta; class Magnoliopsida; order Poales; family Poaceae; genus Secale; species Secale cereale. The sequence continues at coordinate 37,294,379 of LR738714.1, read as the reverse complement.
AGTAGAAAATGGAGTGAAGTCAGAAATGAGTAGAGAAGAGTGATCTAGGGTCTGTCTTAGTGGTCGTGTCCTACATTCAGCGTGTGCTCTGATACCATCTTTGTAGCGACCACGATCCGAATGGACCGAAGTCTTTGTGTTCTGTGTCATCCCTGGATCGGTAATGCTGACACACACAATACTTGAAGGATTTATAACAGAGTGGCAATCACACACTTATTACATCGAATCTCTCCAATGAGAACTTATTACAAAATCTATGGCTTAAGGCCATCTAACAAAATAACAACGGAAGGCTTGGAAGATAAGTGAGTCCATCAACTCCAACGGCATAGCTGAGTGCATGACAAACGACCTAGAACGTCTTATTCCTCGTCTGAAAAGTCTGCAACGTAATATGTTGCAGCCCGAAAACGGGTCAGCACATGGAATATGCTGGCAAGATAACACATAAGATGCAAGTAACAGAATAAAGGCTAACACTATATGCATATTTGGCTGGTGGAGGCTCTAGGTTAAAGTTTTTACGTAAAGCCAATTTTTCCCTACAACAATGGAATAAATTTTATTTTAACTATCATGTTGGTTGAAAATCATTGAGAAGGTACCTCCAACTCAATCCCAAATTAAAAGTTCATCATTAACCCAACAAATTAAATTATAGAGTGATGAGATCAACCAATAATTCAAGTACCAGATACTCAAGATATCCATAATCGGGGACACGGCTAATCATGATCAGTTTGTACACTCTGCAGAGGTTTATGCACTTTTCCCACAAGACTCGATCGCCTCTGTTTGGTTTCTCGCACTGCATGGTGATTGAGAAATGGATGACCGAGACACAGTCTTTCCGAAGAGGTCCCCTTAACCGGATAGATAGGCCAGTACACCTACAATCCCTCTACATCTGCTAGCCCATCACAGAAAGGTTTCCCACAACTTACTCAACTATGCCAGTGCCCATATTGGCATGTGGCTGCAGACGGAAGTTTCTAGCATGAATAGTTTTATGATCCCTTTGAGCCTGGGTGGCATTCCATAGGAAAAATCACACGGAACCCCGGGATTTCCTAGGACAACACTGGGTTCCCCAGGTGCCCTGCAACCAATTCACCCAGATGTGTATTCAAGTAGCCACCTTAAGTTGAATCCTTAATTAAAACTCACATCTGTCATGGATTTCACTCAAACCCAAACCAGGTCTACGAGCATAGCATAGCAATCTAAGCAAACGTAGAAGTAACTCCCAAGGGTTTGAAAAATAATGCAGGTAATAGGTTCTACCTCAGTCTACTTCCCAGTCCCACAAGTTAAGAGATCCTACTCATGCAATGTGTGAGGGTTTGATCTAATGCATAAAAACTGGGTAATAAAAGCATGATCAAAGTGTTACTTGCCTTGCTGACGATTCGCAAAACCTAGGGACTCGTAGTAGTACGCTTCACAGTCCGGGTATTCTATCGCAAGCAAACAATAGCATACATAAGTAAACAAGCAATGATGCACAAACAAAACTCCAAAAGAGAAGATCCGACCAGAAAGTTCAACTTAAGAACTCCGGTTTGCAAAAAGAATCAACTCGAAAGAAGCAACGAAACTCAAACTACGAAAGAAACGATCTCCGGTTACTAATTGGTCTAAAGTCAAATTTTACAGTAGCCAAAACTTTGTTCAAGTTGATTAAACGGAAAGAGGGCATCGAGACGAAGATCTGGGCAGAAATCACCTGATTCCGGCTCTCGAGCGAAAAGAAAAACGAAAAACAAGATCAAGGCAGAAATCACGATCGAAATAATCGCGGATAAATACCCCGAAAAAGAAAACTGACGAACAGGCTAACGAACAAACGTTCGCTGTCTGCGGCTAACGGACGAAAAGTGTTCGTTAAAACGAACGTACGGACGAACGTCCGCTAAATAGCTAAACCGAAGAAAAACCGAACCGATCTAAACCTAAAAAAGCAAATCTACGGTTTACGAAAAGAACCAATCGGTTTTAAAAAAAACCGTTGGCTACCTCGAAGACGATGACTCCGGCGAAGTCCGGCGGCGGCGGGCGGCGGGTCCGGCGGGGCGACAGCGCTCGGCGACGGCGGCGGGGCGGCGGGGTGGCGGCGGGACGACGGCGCGGCTACGGGAGGGCGGCGGGGCGGCGTAGCGCGGCGGCGGCGACGGGATGCGGCGGCGGCGGCTTGGTGCGGCGGCGGCGGCGCAACGCGGCAGCGGCGGCGGGAGGGCGGGGGCGCTAGGGTTAGGGCGGGGCTGGCGGCTGGTTCGGGCTGGCGGGCCGGCGGGGCGCTATATAAAACCGAGAGTCCTGGGCGAATACGGCCCTAAGTCGGTTTGCCTTTTTTTTTCTAAAAGAGTCCTGGCGCAGAAAAACTAACGAAAGAAATACTAAACGGACTCCAAAAATCCCGAAATAAATTTTCACCGTCCTCTAATAATATTTAGGACAAAATGAACATTTTTCCCGGACCTAAATGCAATTTTGAAAAACGTGCATTTTTCCTATGCAAATAAAATCGTAAATAAATCCAGAAAAATACCAAAGGTGATTTTAACATTTTTCCTCCAATATTTCTGTTATTTTGGAGAAGCCATATTATCTCCGCTCATATATTGTATTTAGAAATATTTTTAGGAGAGAAAAATGATTAGAATCACACTGTCCTCGTACCGGTATTCGAGCGAACTCAAATACGAAAACGGTAAAATTCCCAACTCTCTCCATAGGTCCTTGAGTTGCTTAGAATTTTGAGGAACGCCACAACAAAAAAATGCAAAGAGCATGCAATGCAGTATGATCTATGTATAACATTCCAAATTGAAAATTTGGGATGTTACAAATTCTTAGGCATTGGATCGGTGATTTGTTGGATGATATTCATCATGTGACTTTTATAACCTAGGGCGATACGGCACTAGCTCTAGTTCATCGATATAATGTAGGTATGTATTCCGTAAATAGTCATTCATGCTTTATTAAAATAACTTGCATGACATCTTTTGTTCTACCCTCCCGTGTAAGCGGGGTCCATATTGGAAACTAAGGGATATTTAGGTCTCCTTTTAATAGAGAACTGGAACAAAGCATTAACATGTGAATACAAGAACTCCTCAAACTACAGTCATCACCGAGAGTGGGCCCGGTTGTTGTCACTCCGGGGTTGTCGGATCATAACCGTAGTAGGTGACTATAACTTGCAAGATCGGATCTAAAACATTAATCTAATGATGATAACATAAACGATTCAGATGTAAGATCATGGCACCCGGGCCCAAAGTGACAAGCATTAAGCATGGCAAAGTCATAGCAACATCAATCTAAGAACATAGTGGATACTAGGGATCGGGGCCTAACAAAACTAAGTTGATTACATGATGAGTCTCATCCAACTCCTCACCGAGCAGCGAGCCTATGAAGGAATTACTCACTCCCGGTAGTTAGCACCATGGAATTGGCGATGGAGAAAGGTTGGTGATGACGAAGAACAAAGATCCCCCTCTCCGGAGCCCCAAACGGACTCCAGATCTGGCCTCCCGAGGAAGAACAGGAGGTGACGGCGGCTCCGTCTCGTGGATCGCGTTAACTTTCTCCTTAAATTTTTTCTCCAAAAATAGGAATTTATAGGGTCAGGGTTGTCGTCTGCGGGGCTACTAGGTGGGTACAACCCACCTGGGCGCGCCCTGGTGGGTTGTGCCCACCCAGGGGCCCCTCTCTGGTGGGTCTTGGCTCCAATAATTACCTTTTATTCCGTAAAAAATCCTCGCAAAGTTTACTTCCATTCCGAGAACTTTTATTTCTGCACAAAAACAACACCATGGTAGTTCTGCTGAAAACAAGGTTAGTCCGAGGTTAGTTTCATTCAAATCATGCAAATTAGAGTCCAAAACAAGAGGACAAGTGTGAGAAAAAGTAGATACATTGGAGACGTATCAACTCCCCAAGCTTAAACCTTTGCTTGTCCTCAAGCAATTTAGTTGATAAACTGAAAGTGAGAAAGAAAAACTCCTACGAACTCTTTTGCTCTTGTTTGCATAAATAAGCTTAATCAGCACCCAGGTTTTCAGCTAACATTATAACTAACCGTGTCAATCAATAACATTTAAAGATTATATTAACTCATATCACTGACATAACCAGCTAGCGAGAGATAATAAGAGATCTCAAACAGCAACACATTGTCAAAACAACCATGATATAATATGACAATAGTGGTATCTCGCTAGCCCTTTCTGAGACCGGAAAGCATAAATGCAGAGCACCTCCAAAGTTCAAGCAGCGACTAAACATTGTAATTCATGGTAGAAAAGATCCAGTCATGCTAACAACCAACATTCACTACACATAATGCATACGCATGACAATAGTGCTCTCCGATCTGACGCTTCTTAGAGAAGGTGATGACACAACATAAAAGTAAATAGATAGCCCCTTCGCAGAGGGAAGCAGTGATTTGCAGAGGTTCCAGAGCTCAAAAATTTTAAACAGAGGCAAATGAAAATTTTGAGACGTGCACCCTTCTCATTCACTTCACGACTATCGACTATTGGCATCTCCCGTGCTAAACGAGCTAGTGGTGGTTCCCAAGCAGAAAAGTAAATGTTTGGACTCCATTGGGAGTTTTTGTTTGTTTATTTGTAAGCTTTTTATTTTTGCAGTTTGGAACTGGGAATCCCTATTACCGCCCTTTTCTCGTGCAATGGCGAGTGAATAAACACTCAACCTGAGAATAACCCGCTTAGCATGGAAAATACCGACCACCTCCTGTCGTTCCATGAACGATCCAGACACACAAAAGGATATTTATTTGATGTTTTTAGAGGTGACACAGGCAAATTCACTTAGGACGGTAGGGTAATACCGCATATAGGTAGGTATGGTGGACTCATTTGGAATAACTTTGAGTTTTAGAATTTGACGCACAAGCAGTATTCCCGCATAGTACAAGTGAAGGGTAGCAAATAGGTTGGGAAGCGGCCAGTTAGAGAGCAACAATGGTCATGAACATGCATCATGCATAATATGCATTGGACACCCGCATGAGTAGGATATGGACACCATGAACATAAATATCGTAGAGGCTATGTTGGTTTTGATTCAACTACATGCATAATCATGTGCCAAGTCAAGCCACTTGAACATTGAGAGGAGTATACCATATCATCATACTACATCACAATCATTTTAACGTTATGTTGATATCCAAGATAAATCATTATTAACTCCTAGCTACTTATGCATGGCATGAGAAACTATAATCTCTAATTGTCATGGCAAACATGTAGGATGGGAAGCACGTGGAGTGCGGGCGTGCTATGATCAGCAAGCTCCCAAATGCGACTTGGCCAAAAGGGTCATTCGTAGAGACCAACAAGGTCTGGCAGCAGGAGTGGATCTATATCACCGAACCTCGCGGAGCTAAATGGGCGGCGGAGCCTGCTTTTAGATCTGCACCCCCAGAGAGGTTGACCTCCTGGACCAAAAAGAGTCTGGACTGGGGGTCTCCAACTGCAGTGACGACACTCCAGAGCCGTGTATCCGATGTGATTTCCACAGGGCACCAGCTCTCGTCCGTGGTCCAGGTGATGCTGGCCCGGCTTGTTCTCCCTTGCCAAAGCCGGGACTCCTCCCTATGGGAGTTCGATCCGGTAGGAGATAAGCCTCTGAAGCATCTCTTCGGCTTTACACACAAAGAGATCTGGAAGCATCTCTTCAAGAGCCGGAAGGAGTGGCCGGTAGAAACCGAGGAAGCAGGCTTTAGTATCGTGCTCTCGGCCCTAGAGGTAATAGAAAATTTCGCCGAACATATATCTCTTCCCTTATTTAATGATAACAGGAATTGGAGTTTTTGCGTGATATACAGGGCTGGACGAAGAAGGCGACCCGGATCAAGTTTCCGACGCCTTTGCCCGAAGACCCAGAATCTCCTCGACTAACAGTGATGCTGGTCCCGGCACCGTACAAGGCACCGGTCAAGAAGCTCAAGAAGAAGGGCAAGGGGGGCAGAGACAGCCCCCGCCCTACGGACGAGTAGTCCGAGAAGATCAACATCTTCTCCTCCAAAGAGGAGGAGGGTGACGAGGAAGAAGAAGAAGAAGAACTCCCTACGCAAGGCAGGGGGACGAAGAGGGGGCCGCTGCTGACGCAGGCACGGCCACACCCCGGAGGAAACTGAACCTCACTACTTGTTCAGATTCAACATCCGAACATAGCATCGTGGTGAAGCCCAGGGAGAAACCCCTGCCCGAATCGTAAGTTTTTCTGCATTAATCGCTGCACCTTTGTTTGTTTAGTATTTTTGATACTTTACTTAGTATTTCTCACCTGCTGACCTACAGCCCTCCCGGTGGACACCGTGATGCCTCCTTATCGAAGGGGAACTCTCTAGCGCCCAGAGAGACGGAGAGTGACCCGCCGGTCCGAGCTGCATCGCCCATGATAGGCGGGGACACCGAAGTGTCCTCCCAGCGGGTGTCCTCCGCCCAAGGAGATGAGGGCGGGGCAGGTGACGGGGCGACCGGTGGTAATACCTCGGCCGCCGCTGACCATGGGGAAACAACCCTCATGGAGACCGAAGACGGGGGGCCCTCCAGAACATTGACTTGGAGCCTAGTGCGGCTCCAGGGTCCGTAGACCAGACCCCCCAGGCGGGGGCGGACACGACGGCGCCCGGAGTCAATTCGGAGGCGCCGGATCCTATGGAGGGAGCACTTCAAAGTGCTTCCATCATGGAAGAGCACCGCACCGTGATGGGTGCGATGATGAAGAAGATTCAGTCCGTCAAGGGCGGACTGAATGAAGCCTTCAACAGCCTGTTAATAGGCTTTGAGGTAAGCAATGTAATGTTCTTTATGGAACTTTATTTGTTTTAAATACATATATATATAGCCAGTAGCCCGTGATGCTTTGTGTGATTCTGAACAGAATAGTATGTAGTATCCATAGTATAGCATTTCGAGAGCTGAATTGTATGTTTTTGTTGTTTGAACAGGCTTCACTAGTTACGTCAACTACACGAGATGCAGAGGTTGCCGAACTAAACCGGAAGCTCTTGTTGGCCAATGCGGACCTCGACCGCGTCAACCAGCGTTTAGATGAAACACAAGGTATGCGGTTTTAAGGAGTTAAAATGTCAAGAAGACTAACAATATTAATTGAGTATGGGTATAAACTCTTTTATGATATTTTGTATTATACAGTTGGCGCCATTGAGCTCGAGGCTCTTAAGGGCGAGCTCACGAACACTAAGGAGGAGGCCAAGGCGAGCAAGGCGATCGCTGATAAGGCGATTGCCTAACTGGAGGCCGAAAAGGCAGAGTGCGAGAAGCACCAGGCTCAGGTGTCCGAAGGCGAGGTCGAGCTCAAAGATGCCATTCGCAATTGTGAGGCATTGGAAAAGAAGACTTCGGAGAAAGCATCTGAGCTTGCTGTGGCAGTGATGACTGCACATGATGCGTGAGGCGAGGCATGCAGCGCCTGTGAGGAAATCAAGCAGGCGCGACAGATAGCATCTGGTAAGACATTTCTCTTACACAGCATCTTTGGATGGCAGAAGTATCTTGAGCTGAAACGGTTATGGAGTTCTCCAGGCGTGTTTGATGATCTTCCAAGGAGCAGTGCTGATGTTGCCCAGTACTTCTGAGCCTAGGAGGGGAACGACATGGAGAAGTTGTTTTGGTCGCAGTTCTATGTGCCAAAACATCCGGTGCCCCTCAACGACCAGATGAAGCAGCTGGTCGAGCTGCACAACATGGCGGGTTTGGCCATGAAGGAGTTGATAGTCCGGCTATAGCCCGCTGATCCAATCCCAAGTAGCTACTTCGGATTGGTTAAGTGGCTCATCGAGGCGAGTCCGTGGGTCGACGCGTTGTTGCGTTCGGCCTGCATGGAAGGTGCTCGGATGGCCTTCCCTCGAGTGAAAGTGCAATGGGCGAAGATGAGGGCGGAGCATATAGCTACCGCTGGGCTGCCCATAGGCAAGGAGCACCGCAAGCCAGAGAAGTACTTTGAGGACGTCATAGAAGGCGCCCGCCTTGTAGCAGGCCAGTGCTCGAAGGATATTATCTTCGAGTAATTGTATCCGGATGTAAAGACTTAAGCTTATGAATCCGATGTATATAACTTTTGTGCTATTATAATATAAGCATCTTTTACCTCCCGTGTGACTATTTATGTAAATCTGAAAGTTTCCAGTCGTCGGCTTCAGCCCCCATGTACATAGTACTGGGTGTTATATCATATGCATATACACTCATTATCCAACATCTTGGTCCGTATAGGAGGTGTATGGGGAGCGAACCAGGCAATCAGACTATGCGGCGTTATTGCTTTCACTTAGTCGTAGGAGTTTGACATGTGGGGCTAGGTACTAGCCCCTAGTGCGGATATGATATTCCTTACTTAAGGTATCCAACTACGCCTGGCTGGGCGAAAAAACCAACCTTCGTATAACACAGGGTAGATCTCTATCGATTGTAGTATTAAACTAAGTCACCGGATTGCGGACCAGGTTCTCGCCTATCATGACGGTCATTTTTCGGCTTTCTCTACTGCAGTACTTGACCATATGAGCCAGAAGTACAATTGCAGTAGTTCTCCCTTTACACCATAGCCGAACAATTGGGAACGTAGGGGTAAGCACAGGAGCCGGGCAACCCAACTATTGACCCAAGACATGATTCAGAACTGATGCATATAAGGCAAACATCCAGGACGCCTAACACTCCCTATAGGTGTTCGGTCTTTTCGACATATACCAGGCTGAATACATCCCCTGGTAATGGACCCTTATTGACAAGGCACATGCAGCAATCTCATGTGGGGAGAGAACATTTATGGTGAGTGAATAAAACTCTGAACATAATGCGAATCAAGCTGCTCTTTTAATATCCCTTTATAGTACGGTGAGCCGTAAGCTTACAGATAAGGCCGATAACTTTCTTGGACATTTTACGTGCCACGAAAGTGTATAATAAGAAAGAGAAAAAAGGTTTACACATGGTCTTAATCTAAAAAGAAACCTTAGCACCGGTCCCTCCTGCACGTCTGCGCCGTTTCCTCCTCTGTAATGTGTCCTTGAAGGGGTGGTAGTACGATGGCGATCTGTAAAAAGAAAAAGAAACCTGGAAAAGAAAAAGAAATCGAGTGTGGCCATAATAAGACTGGTTCGTTAAATGAACCTTAAAAAGATAAGTTTAGAGTCTGAATAGGGTCGAGCCGAACTATGGACTATATGAAGTGTGCCCCCAGCGCCGCCCAAGGGATTTTTAAGGCATAATTGTGCACTCGAGGTACATGTTCTATCACCTTATGGTGAAGTCGATGGGGGTGTGGCTGCTAATCTAGCTCAGATTCATCTGAGCTGCTGCACTGAGGTCTGTGCCGGACACGTTTAGCTATGTCCGCGATTGATAGGTTATCTGGCTTGAATAGGCCGTTTTGGACTTCGGCTGCTAAGGTCGCAGTGTCCTCCTCCATACGTTGAGAGCGTTTCATATTTCCATCGACCATGATAACACCACGTGGTACAGGCATTTTAAGCTTTAGATAAGCATAATGCGGGACTGCATTAAAGCGGGCAAAGGCCGTTCTGCCAAGTAGAGCGTGATAGCCACTTCGGAATGGAGCTATGTCGAAGATTAACTCTTCGCTTCGAGAGGTATCAGGAGAGCCGAATACGACCTCCAATGTTAAAGAGCCCGTGCAGCGGGCTTCTACGCTCGGTATCACTCCTTTAAAGGTCGTGCTGCTCGGATTGATTCTTGAGGGGTCGATCCCCATCTTGCAGATATGTACTGATATATCAGATTACGACTGCTGCCGCCGTCCATAAAGACTCGAGTAAGATGGTATCCGTCAATTATTGGGTCAAGCAGTAGGGCAGCCGAACCCCTGTGACGGATACTAGTCACGTGATCCCTGTGATTGAAAGTGATCGGGCTGGCCGACCACAGGTTGAATTTGGGGGCGACAGGCTCGACGGCAGAGACATCTCGGAGTACGCGCTTGCGCTCCCTCTTTGGGATATGAGAGGCATATATCATGTTCACTGTTTTGACCTCCGGTGGAAATTTCTTCTGTCCCCCTGTATTCAGCTGGCGAGGTTCATCCCCATCTTCGCTCCGAGGCTCCTTCCCCTTGTGTTCGGCATTGAGCTTGTCGGCCTACTTGAAGACCCAACAACTACGGTTGGTATGGTTTGCAGGTTTCGCTGGGGTGCCATGGATTTGGCTAGGCCTATCTAATATTTTCTCCAGGCTAGATGGACCATCTTTGTTGCCTTTAAATGGCTTCTCCATTGATTGGATCTTGAGCCGCAGAATCCGGCGTTTACTGCTGTATCATCTGGGCTTCCAGCATTGTTTCAACATTTGTTTTTCTTACGTCATGGCTTTCCATTGTCGTCCTTGACTTCAGATGTTCCAGGGTCGTTGGTGCTGCTACGAGCTAACCAGCTATCCTCACCCACGCAAAAGTGGGTCATGAGTGTAGCTAGGGCTGCCATTGTCCTCGGCTTTTCCTGTCCGAGGTGTCTAGCTAGCCATTCGTCCCAGACACTGTGTTTTAAGGCCGCTAAGGCTTCGGCGTCCGGACAGTCAACGATTTGGTTCTTCTTAGTGAGGAACCGATTCCAAAGCTCGCGGGCTGACTCCTCGGGTTGTTGGATGATGTGACTTAGATCATGAGCGTTTGGGGGCGGACATAGGTCCCTTGAAAATTGGCCCGAAAAGCGTCCTCAAGTTCTTCCCAACTCCCAATGGAGTTCTCTGGAAGGTTGTTTAACCAGTGCCGAGCTAGTCCTTTCAGTTTGAGGGGTAGATATTTGATGGCGTGGAGATCATCTCCTCAAGCCATGTGGATGTGAAGAATGAAGCCCTCTATCGAGACGGCAGGATCAGTCGTTCCATCGTACGCCTCGATGTTCACGAGTTTAAATCCTTCTGGAAAATCGTGATCTAGCACCTCATCGGTGAAGCACAGAGGGTGTGCAGCGCCTCTGTTGTTTGCTATATCATGGCGTATGTCCAATGGTTCGCGATTGGCTTGATAGCCGCCATCCCGTGCGGGAGCTCGGTTCCTAGGTCCATATATAGACCTGGTTTTGCTAGCTTTTTCGTTCAGATCCTCAGGCAGATCATGTTTTCGGATTTGAGCCGCATGCTCCTTTCCTGTACGGGGTGGGGGTGCGGTCTTGTGTATGCCGTTGCTAGCAACTCTGTCCCGTCCACGAGGTGGTCAGTCCGGCTTATCGGCGGACTTATTCTTCGGCGGTATAGGCGCAGTGGCCTCATCGTCGAATTCGCGCAGCAGTTTACGCTTAGGATAGCCTTTGGTTTTTGCCGTGGTGGTCATGTTTTTGTGCAGCATCTAGTACTTCTTTCCATCTATCGTTGAGCGTGTCTTGTGCGGCTCGGAGCCGTCTCTGCTGCTTTTTCAGGCTCCTTGCGGTGGCAATAAGCCTCCGATGGAAGCGCTTTTGTTATGAGGGTTCTTCTGGGACGATGTATTCGTTGTCGCCCAAGCTAACTTCTTCTTCGGAGACAGGTTCGTAATTACTGTCTTTGGCATCGCTGTCATCGGACAGCGGCTTCAGACTCTGTTCATTGTCCTTTCGCTCCACCTGCTCCATCGCGGGGTCTGCGGGGTCTTCGGCTTGTTCCGGAATGTCACCATCACTAGTGACAGTGTTGCTATCTTTTCCTTTACGAGATTTGGTACGGCGCTTTGGACGCCGACGTTTGGGAGGTTCTTCGATAGGCTTGTCCTCTAAGGGATCGTTTTCGCCGTTGCCCTCCTTCTCCTTTGGTGTATCCACCATGTACACATCGTATGAAGACGTAGCTGTCCACCGCCCAGTTATGGGCCGCCTTTGATGTGGATCCGCTTCGGCTTCGAGGTCCATCCCTTCGAAGTTTTCGGAACCGTAGTCAAGTAGATCGGTTAGATCTTCAACCGTGGCTACCAAGTGGGTGGTGGGTGGGGAGCAAAATTCTCCATCAGCCTCTAGTTCGAACCGAATACAATGCGACTAAGGAGAGGGATCTTAACGATTTTAACATGTCGCCAAAGGGCGAGTGCTGAAAGATATCTACAGCATTGAATTTGGCGATTGACGCCAGAGTTGAGTCCGCGGTTACGGTAATACAGACCCTGCTCATAGTTAGGTCCATGTGCGACTCCAACGCCATGGAGTCTGCGGCTTCCCTGGAGGGGTTGAGCTTCCCGTCCTCGGGCGACACGGTCTGTTTCGGATTTAGGGCCAAAACTGTTGTACGTGCTATTTCCTGATCCGATGATAGAGCTAGATCGTGTTCATCGTGATGGCAGAGAGAGGTTGCCGCGGGCTCGGATCCGTCGAAGATCAAGCCTCCGCGGATATCAGCAATGTAGTTTAAGCTTCCAAATCTGACTTGATGGCCAGGGGCGTAGCTCTCAATCTGCTCGAGGTGGCCTTTAGTGTTGGCGCGAAGCGTGAAGCCGCCGAACACAAAGAGCTATCCGAGAGGGAAGATTCCCTCGGTGTTGCCTTCGTTGTTGATGTCGCGATCCATCAGTCCTTCGGTCGACGACATAATGGAAATCTCAATGACAGCACCAATGTCGGTTTCAAAACCGGCGGATCTCGGGTAGGGGGTCCCGAACTATGCGTCTAAGGATTGATGGTAACATGAGGCTGGGGACACGATGTTTACGCAGGTTCAGGCCCTTTCGATCGAGGTAAAACCCTACGTCCTGATATTTTAATATGAATGAATATGAATTTGATCTACCTCGAGATCGTAAGGGCTAAACCCTAGAGTCTAGCCTATGAGGATTTGTGTTTCTCTATTAGCCTCTACAGACTAAACCATCCGGTTTATATATGCACCAGAGGGGCCTAGGGTTTGTACATAACCATCTTGCAGAGGAAGGAAAGATTACACCCGAACCTAGAACTTGCCATTATACAAATACAGGAGTCCTATCCGGATACGAAGGATGATCTTCAACTATGATCTTCACAGCCCACCAGTCCGGCCCACCAAGAGTTATCTGGCCACCCGAGGACCCCTCGATCCAGGACTCCCTAAGTAGCCCCTGAACCTGTCTTCGATGACGATGAAATCTGCTTCCGTATTGTCTTCGGCATTGCAAGGCGGGTTCCTTCTTCCGAATATATCTTCTGCAAGAAGGTGTATTGTGTTCGGCTCTGAAAGGTTAGTACAACCCTTAGCCTCGAAGGCAAGGCTCTTTAAAGAAAATGAATAGTGTGTCTTTACTGACAACTTTTTGGTGAAGCGTCGCGTCCATCCCACTAATATATCAAACCGTTTTACTTGGTCCTAGTTTCGCGTTTCAAGCTATATCCTCATTGACACGTCTTATCGGAATAGAGATCGTGCCCGCTTATCCTGGGATCTTTATCAATATGACGTGAGCATCCACACCACGCATTACGCACGTCTGCTTTGGGAACCGGTGCGGTTTATGGCTAAAGTGGGGGGACGTTTTGTATTCACAACGTTATAAAAGTACACCAATCCCTTTCATTAGCCCCACGCCATCCTCAAGCTCGAGCTCTCCAATCTCCCTAGTACTAGCTTCCCCATCTCCTGCGCCCACCGCTCAGCGTTCCTCAACCACCGCCTCCTTCCCCAGCAATGGCTAGTTCCGGTGCCAGGGGCAAGTGGGAGGCCTCCATGGTCACTGAAAAAACGGTGAAGGATTTGTGGAGCGTGGGCTATCTCGCTACCGATACCGTGCACCGAGTTCCTGCCAAGGGTTAGGTGATTCCCGTCCCAAAGGTGGGTGAGAGGGTAGTATTTACCCATTTGTTAGGGGGCTAGGGTTTCCGCTCCACCCATTTGTTCGGGGTTTACTGTTCTTCTACGGGCTAGATTTCCATGATCTAGCCCCGAACTCAATCCTTCACATCTCCGCTTTCATAGTGGTGTGTGAAGCTTTCCTCCGCATCCCTCCACACTTCAGCTTATGGCTTAAAACTTTCAACGTGAAGTCAAAGGTGGTGGATGGGCAGCATGCGGAGTGCGGGGGCGCTATGCTCAGCAAGCTCCAGAATGTGACTTGGCCAAAAGAGTTATTCGTAGAGACAAAGAAGGGCTGGCAGCAGGAGTGGTTCTATATCACCAAACCCCGCGGCGCCAAATGAGCGGCGGAGCCTGCTATCAGATCTGGACCCCCAGAGAGGTTGACCTCCTGGACCAAAAAGGGTCTGGACTGAGGGTCTCCAACTGAAGTGATGACACTCCAGAGCCATGTATCTGGCGTGATTTCCAAGGGGCACCAACTCTCGTCCTTGATCCAGGTGATGCTGGACCGGCTTGTTCTCCCTTGCCAAAGCCGAGACTCCTCCCTATGGGAGTTCGATCCGGTAGGAGATAAGCCTCTGAAGCATCTCTTCGGCTTTACGCACAAACAGATCTGGAAGCATCTCTTCAAGAGCCAGAAGGAGTGGCCGGCGGAAACCGAGGACGCGGGCTTTAGTACCGCGCCTCCGTCCTAGAGGTAATAGAAAATTTCGCCGAACATATATCTCTTCCCTTATTTAATGATAACAAGAATTGGAGTTTTTGTGTGATATACAGGGTTGGACGAAGAAGGCGACCCGGATCAAGTGTCCGGCGCATTTGCCCGAAGACCCAGAATCGCCTCGACTAACAGCGATGCTAGTCCCGGCACCGTACAAGGCATCGGTCAAGAAGCCCAAGAAGAAGGGGAACAGGCCGGAGACAGCCCCCGCACTACGGACGAGCAGTCCGAGAAGATCAACATCCTCTCCTCCAAAGAGGAGGAGGGTGACGAGGAGGAAGAAGAAGAAGACCTCCCGGCGCAAGATAGGGGATGAAGAGGGGGGCCCCTGCTGACGCTGGCATAGCCACACCCCGGAGGAAATTGAACCTCGCTGCTAGTTCGGATTCAACATCTGAACATTGCTTCGTGGTAAAGCCTAGGGAGAAACCCCTACCCGAATCGTAAGTTTGTCTAGATTAATCGTTGCACCTTTGTTTGTTTAGTATTTTTGATACTTTACTTGGTATTTCTCACCTGCTGGCCTACAGCCCTCCCAGTGGACACCCTGGTGGCTCCTTATCGGAGGTGAACTCTAGCGCCCGGAGAGACGGAGAGTGACCCGCCGGTCCGAGTTCCATTGCCCATGATCGGCGGGGACACTGAAGTGTCCTCCCAGCGGGTGTCCTCCGCCCAAGGAAATGAGGGCGGGGCAGGTGACGGGGCGACCGGGGGTAATACCTCGGCCGCCGCTGACCAGGGGGAAACAACCCCGATGGAGACCGAAGACGGGGGGCCGAACAATCCGGGGCCCTCCCGAGTATTGACTCGGAGCCTAGTGTGGCTCCGGGGTCCATAGACCAGACCCTCCAGGCGGGGGTGGACACGACGGCACCCGGAGTCAATCCGGAGGCACCGGATCCTATGGAGGGAGCACTGCAAAGTGCTTCCATCGTGAAAGAGCACCGCACCGTGATGGGTGCGATGATGAAGAAGATTCAGTCCATCAAGGGAGGACTAAACGAAGCCTTCAACAGACTGTTAACGGGCTTTGAGGTAAGCAATGTAATGTTCTGTATGGAACTTTATTTGTTTTAAATACATATATATGGCTAGTAGCCCCTGATGCTTTGTGTGATTTTGAACAGAATCGGACGAAGTATCCATAGTATAGCATATTCGAGAGCTGAATTGTATGATTTTGTTGTTTGTACAGGCTTCACTAGTTATGGCAACTGCACGAGATGCCAAGGTTGCCGAACAAAACCGGAAGCTCTTGTTGGCTAACGCAGACCTCGACTGCGTCAACCAGCGTTTAGATGAAACGCAAGGTATGCGGTTTTAAGGAGTTAAAATGTCAAGAAGACTAACAATATTAATTACACAGTTGGCGCCACTGAGCTTGATGCCCTTAAGGGCGAGCTCGTGAACGCCAAGGAGGAGGCCGAGGTGAGCAAGACGATCGCTGATAAGGCGATTGCCGAACTAGAGGCCGACAAGGCTGAGTGAGAGAAGCACCAGGCTCGGGTGTCCGAAGGCGAGGTCGAGCTCAAAGATGCCATTCGCAATTGCGAGGCATTGGAAAAGAAGACTTCGGAGCAAGCATCCGAGCTTTCTACGGTAATGAAGACTGCCCAGGATGCGCGAGGCGATGCATGCAGCGCCTGTGAGGAAATCAAGCAGGCGCGATAGATAGCATCTGGTAAGACATTTCTCTTACAGAGCATCTCCGGATGGCAGAAGTATCTTGGGCTGACACGGTTATGGAGTTCTCCAGGCGTGTTTCCTGATCTTCCAAGGAGCAGTGCTGTCGCTGCCCAGTACTTTTGAGCCCAGGAGGGGAACGACACGGAGAAGTTGTTTTGGTCGCAGTTCTATGCGCCAAAACATCTGGTGCCCCTCAATGACCAGATGAAGCAGCTGGTCGAGCTGCACAACATGGTGGGTTTGGCCATGAAGGACTTGATAGTCCGGCTATGGCCTGCTGATCCAATCCCAAGTAGCTACTTCGGATTGGTGAGGCGGCTCGTCAAGGCGAGTCCGCAGGTCGACGCATTGACGTGTTCGGCCTGCATAGAAGGTGCTCGGATGGCCTTCGCTCGTGTGAAAGTGCACTGGGCAAAGATGAGGGCGGAGCATATAGCTATCGCTGGGCCGCCCGTAGGCAAGGAGCACCGCAAGACAGAGAAGTACTTCGAGGACGTCATAGAAGGCGCCCGCCTTGTAGCAGGCTAGTGCTCGAAGGATATTATCTTCGAGTAATTGTATCTGGATGTAAAGACTTAAGCTTATGAATCCGATGTATATAACATTTGCGCTATTATAATATAAGCGTCTTTTACCTCCTCTATGACTGTTTATGTAAATCTGAAAGTTTCCAGTCGTTGGCTTTAGCCCCCATGTACATAGTACTAGGGTGTTCGGTCATATGCATATACACTCTTTATCCAACGTCTTGGTCAGTATAGGAGGTGTATGCAGAGCGAACCAGGCAATCAGACTATGCGGCGTTATTGCTTTCACTTAGTCGTAGGAGTTTGACATGTGGGGCTATGTACTAGCCCCTGGTGCGGATATGATATTCCTTACTTAAGGTATCCAATTGCACCTGGCTAGGCGAAAAAACCAACCCTTCGTATAACACGGGGTAGATCTCTATCGATCATAGTATAAAACTAAGTCACCGGATTGCGGACCAGGTTCTCGCCTATCATGACGGTCAGTTTTCGGCTTTCTATACCGAGGTACTTGACCGGACGAGCCAGAAGTACAATTGCAGTAGTTCTCCCTTTACTCCCTAGCTGAACAATCGGGAACGTAGGGGTAAGCACAGGAGCCGGGCAACCCAACTATTGACCCAAGACTTGATTCGGAACTAATGCATATAAGGCAAACATCTAGGATGCCTAACACTCCCTATAGGTGTTCGGTCTTTTCGACATATACCGGGCTGAATACATGCCCTGGTAATGGACCCTTATTGACAAGGCACATGCGGCAAACTCATGTGGGGAGAGAACATTTATGGTGAGTGACTAAAACTCTAAACATAATGTGAATCAAGCTGCTCTAATAATATCCCTTTATAGTACGGTGCTACATCTCGAGCTTGCGTTGCATTCCCTCGAAGAGGAAAGGGATATGCAGCACAGTAGTGTAAGTATTTCCCTCAGTTTTTGAGAACCGAGGTATCAATCCAGTAGGAGACCACGCGCGAGTCCCTCGCACCTGCACAAACAAATAAGAACTTCGCAGCCAACGCGATAAGGGATTGTCAATCCCTTTACGGTCACTTACGAAAGTGAGATCTAAGATGATAGTTTGATATTTTTGGTTATAAGAACAGAAAGAAAAAGCGGAAAAGTAAAGTAGATTGTAGATTGATATGTTGAGAATAGACCCAGGGGCCATAGTGTTCTCTAGTGGCTTCTCTCATGATAGCGATATTCTACGGTGGGTAAACAAATTACTGTCGAGCAATTGATAGAAAAGCGAATAATTATGAGACTATCTAGGCATGATCATTATATATAGGCATCACGTCCGAGACAAGTAGACCGAAACGATTCTGCATCTACTACTATTACTCCACACATCGATCGCTATCCAGCATGCATCTAGTGTATTAAGTTCATAAGAACAGAGTAACGCCTTAAGCAAGATGACATGATGTAGAGGGATAAACTCAAACATAATGATATAAACCCCATCTTTTTATCCTAGATGGCAACAATACAATACGTGCCTTGCTTCCCCTACTGTCACTGGGAAAGGACACCGCAAGATTGAACCCAAAGCCAAGCACTTCTCCCATTGCAAGAACTATAGATCTAGTAGGCCAAACCAAACCAATAATTCGAAAAGACTTGCAAGGATAATATAATAATACATAAAGAGTTCAGAGAAGAACCAAATATTTATCATAGATAATCTTGATCATAAACCCACAATTCATCGGATCTCAACAAACACACCACAAAAAGAGATTACATCGAATAGATCTCCTCGAATACCGAGGAGAACTTGGTATTGAGATCCAAAGAGAGAGAAGAAGCCATCTAGATACTAGCTATGGACCCGAAGGTCTATGGTCAACTACTCACAACTCATGGTGAGGCAATGATGATGATGTAGAAGCGCTCCGTGGTAGATCCCCCCTCCGGCGGAGCTCCGGAACAGGCCCCAAGATGGGATCTCACGGGAACAGAAGGTTGCGGTGGTGGAACTAGGGTTTTCTCTGTTGTTCTGCTAGTTTCGGGGTATGTAGGTATATATAGGAGGAATGAGGGCACCGGGGGCCAGACGAGGTGCCCATGAGGTAGGGGGCGCGCCCTATAGGTGGGGCCCACCCTCGTGGACGCCACGTCAGCCCTACTCCGTGGTTCTCAAGTATGCCGTGCGTATTTTGCTCCAAAAGTATCTCTCCCAAAGGTTTCATTCCGTTTGGACTCCGTTTGATATTCCTTTTCTGTAAAACCCTAAAACAGGCAAAAAAACAGCAATCTGGACTAGGCCTTTGGGTTAGTAGGTTAGTCCCACAAATAATATAAAAGTGTATAACAAAGCCCATTAAACATCCAAAACATCATAAATAATAGCATGGAACAATAAAAAATTATAGATACGTTGGAGACGTATCATACGGCGAGCCGTAAGCTTATAGATAATGCCAATAACTTTCTTGGACATTTTACATGCCAGAAAAGTGTATAATAAGAAAGAGAAAAAAGGTTTACACATGGTCTTAATCTAAAAAGAAACCTTAGCCCGGGTCCCTGCTGCACGTCTGCGCCGTTTCCTCCTCTGTAATGTGTCCTTGAAGGGGTGGGAGTCCGATGGCCATCTGTAAAAAGAAAAAGAAACCTAGAAAAGAAAAAGAAATCCCGTGTGGCCATAATAAGACTGGTTCGTTTAATGAACCTTAAAAATATAAGTTTAGAGTCCAAATAGGGTCGAGCCGAACTATGGACTATATGCATTGTGCCCCCAGCGCCGCCCAAGGGATTTTTAAGGCATAATTGTGCACTCGATGTACATGTGCTATCACCTTATGGGGCAGTCGATGGGGGCATGGCTACTAATCTAGCTCAGGTTCATCTGAGCTGCCGCACTAAGGCCTGTGCCGAACACGTTTAGCTATGTCCGCGATTAATAGGTTATCTGGCTTGAATAGGCCATTTTGGACTTCGGCTGCTAAGGCCGCAGTGTCCTCCTCCGTACGTTGAGAGCGTTCCATATTTCCATTGTCCGTGATGACACCACGTGGTCCAAGAATTTTAAGCTTTAGATAAGCATAATGCGGGACTGCAATAAAGCGGGCAAAGGTCGTTCTGCTGAGTAGAGCGTGATAGCCACATCGGAATGGAGCTATGTCGAAGATTAACTCTTCGCTTTGAAAGTTATCAAGAGAGCCGAATACGACCTCCAATGTTAAAGAGCACATGCAGCGGGCTTCTACGCCCGGTATCACTCCTTTAAAGGTCGTGCTTCTTGGCTTGATTCTTGATGGGTCGGTCCCCATCTTGTAGATAGTGTACTGATATAACAGATTAAGACTGCTGTCGCCGTCCATAAGGACTCGAGTAAGATGGTATTCGTCAATTATTGGGTCAAGCACTAGGGCAGCCGACCCCCGTGACGGATACTAGTCGGGTGATACCTGTGATCGAAAGTGATCGGGCAGGCCGACCACGGGTTGAATTTGGGGACGACAGGCTCGACGGCATAGACATCTCGGAGTGCGCGCTTGCGCTCCCTCTTTGGGATATGAGTGGCATATATCATTTTCACTGTTTTAACCTCCGGTGGAAATTTCTTCTGTCCCCCTGTATTCAGCTGGTGAGGTTCATCCTCGTCTTCACTCTGAGGCTCCTTCCCCTTGCGTTCGGCGTTGAGCTTACCGGCCTGCTTGAAGACCCAACAACTACGATTGGTATGGTTTGCAGGTTTCTCTGGGGTGCCATGGATTTGGTAGGGCCTATCTAATATTTTGTCCATGCTAGATGGACCATCTTTGTTGCCTTTAAATGGCTTCTTCCGTTGACCAGATCTGGAGCCGTTGAATTCGGCGTTTATCGTTGTATCATCTGGGCTTCTAGCATTATTTCGACGTTTGTTTTTGTTACGTTGTGGCTTTCCATTGCCATCCTTGACTTCATATGTTCCAGGGTCGCTGGTGCTGCTACGAGCTAACCAGCTGTCCTCACCCGCGCAAAAGCGGGTCATGAGTGTAGTTAGGGCTGCCATTGTCCTTGGCTTTTCCTGTCCGAGGTGTCTGGCTAGCCATTCGTCCCGGACACGGTGTTTTAAGACCGCTAAGGCATCGGCGTCCGGACAGTCAACGATTTGGTTCTTCTTTGTGAGGAACCGATTCCAAAGCTTGCGGGCTGACTCCCCGGGTTGTTGGATGCTGTGACTTAGATCGTCGGCGTCCGGGGGCCGGACATAGGTCCCTTGAAAATTGGCTCGAAAAGCGTCCTCAAGTTCTTCCCAACTCCCAATGGAGTTCTCTGGAAGGCTGTTTAGCCAGTGCCGAGCTGGTCCTTTCAGCTTGAGGGGTAGATATTTGATGGCGTGGAGATCATCTCCTCGAGCCATGTGGATGTAAAGAATGAAGTCCCCTATCCAGACAGCAGGATCCGTCGTTCCATCGTACGCCTCGATGTTCATGGGTTTAAACCCTTGTGGAAAATCGTGATCCACCACCTCATCGGTGAAGCACAGAGGGTGTGCAGCGCCTCAGTATTTTCCTATATCATGGCGTATGTCCGATGGTTGTGATGTTCGGTATTGACCCCGAACTAGTAAATGACCGGCGCGATTGGCTTGATAGCCGCCATCGCCTATGGGAGCTCGGTTCCGAGGTCTGTAGATAGACCTGATTTTGCTAGCTTTTTCGTTCAGGTCCTCACGCAGACCGTGTTTTCGGACTTGAGCCGCGTCCTCCTTTCCTTTACGGGGTGGGGGTGCGGGCTTGTGTATGCCGTTGCTAGAAACTCTGTCCCGTCCGCGAGGTGGTCGGACCGGCTTATCGGCGGTGTTATTCTTCGGCGGTATAGGCGCAGTGGTCTCGTCGTCGAATTCGGGCAGCAGTTTGCACTTAGGATAGCCTTTGGTTTGGCCGTGGTGGCCATGTTTTTGTTCAGCATCTAGTACTTCATTCCATCTATCGTTGAGCGTCTCCTGTGCGGCTCGAAGCTGTCTCTGCTGCTTTTTCGGGCTCCTTGCGGCGGCAATAAGCCTCCGATGGAAGCGCATATTTTATGAGGGTTCTTATGGGACGATGTATTCGTCGTCGCCCAGGCTAACTTCTTCTTCGAAGATAGGTTCGTAATTACTGTTCGGCATCGCTGTTATCGGACAGCGGCTTCAGACTCTGTTCGTTGTCCTCTCGCTCCTCCTGCTCCATCGCGGGGTCTGCGGGGTCTTCGGCTTGTTCCGGAATGTCACCATCATTAGTGACAGTGTTGCTATCTTTTCCATTACGGGATTTGGTTCGGCGCTTTCGACGCCGACGTTTGGGAGGTTCTTCGACAGGCTTGTCCTCTAAGGGATCATTTTCGCCGTCGCCCTCCTTCTCCTTTGGTGTATCCACCATGTACATGTCGTATGAAGACGTAGCTGTCCACCGCCCAGTTACAGGCCGGCTTTGGTCTGGATCTGCTTTGGCTTCGAGGTCCATCCCTTCGAAGTCTTCGGAAGCATAGTCAAGTAGACCGGTTAGATCTCCAACCGTGGCTACCAAGTGGGTGGTGGGTGAGGAGAAAAATTCTCCATCAGCCTCCAGTTCGAACCGGATACAGTGCGGCTGTATTTCCCCATATATGGAGAGGGATCTTAACGATTTTAACATGTCGCCAAAAGGCGAGTGCTGGAAGATATCTACATCATTGAATTCGGCGATTGATGCCTGACCGAGCTTGAAGGGCGCGGATGATTCGGAATCTGAGGCCGGAGTTGAGTCCGGGGTTCCGGTAATACAGACCCTGCTCGTAGTTGGGTCCATGTGCGGCTCCAACGCCATGGAGTCCATGGATTCCCTGGCGGGTTTGAGCTTCCCGTCCTCGGGCAACGTGATCTATTCTGGATCTAGGGCTAGAACTGTTGCAGGTGCTATTTCATGATCCGATGATAGAGCTAGATCATGTTCATCGGGATGGCAGAGAGAGGTTGTCGCGGGCTCGAATCCGTCAAAGGTCATGTCTCCGCGGATATCAGCAACGTAGTTAAAGCTTCCAAATCTGACTCGATGGCCAGGGGCGTAGCTCTCAATCTGCTCGAGGTGGCCTTCAGTGTTGGCGCGAAGCGCAAAGCCGCCGAATACGAAGAGCTGTCCGGGAGGGAAGATTCCCTCGGTGTTGCCTTCGTTGTTGATGACGCGATGCATCAGTCCTTTGGTCGACGACATAGTGGAACTCTCAATGAAAGCACCAATGCCGGTGTCAAAACCGGCGGATCTCGGGTAGGGGGTCCCGAACTATGCGTCTGAGGATTGATGGTAACAGGAGGCTGGGGACACGATGTTTACCTAGGTTCAGGCCATCTCGATCGAGGTAAAACCCTACTTCCTGCTATATTAATATGGATGAATATGAATACAAGAGTTGATCTACCTCGAGATCGTAAGGGCTAAACCCTAGAGTCTATCCTATGAGGATTTGTGTTTCTCTATTAGCCTCTATGGACTAAACCCTCCGGTTTATATATGCACCGGAGGGGCCTAGGGTTTGTACATAACCATCTTGTAGAGGAAGGAAAGATTACACCCGAACCTAAAACTTGCCATTATACGAATACAGGAGTCCTATCCGAATAGAGAGATGATCTTCGACTATGATCTTCATGGCCCACCAGTCCAGCCCACCAAGAGTTATCTGGCCACCCGAAGACCCCTCGATCTAGGACTCCCTCAACATGGGCATTCCAGTAGGCGATGATATCTGCAGGCATAATCCGGTATCCACCCCTGGCAGCTGAATCAAACAAAGCAGGTGCAGGTAATGGAATAACATCACGAGTGTTAACGCTATAGACCAGGTTGTAAGGAATGGCAATATCAGGATGATCATGTGCAAGAAAGTGATGGTGATCCATGGTTGCAAGGTCTAGGTAAACCTTAGTCAGAGGGTAATCATGAGGGCGTCACACAACCCCAAAATGATCCGCCAAACGAGTGGCAAAAATCCCACCATGTATTTTACCCTGGGATTTATTAAGATGCAGGCAACGAGCCACGATAGCTCCCAAGCTATGCGTGTTGTCGCCCTCCAGTGCATGACGCAAACAGCAAGGTCTGGTGAACTAAGTGCACCCACCTTCTCCCTAGCAAGCAAGCATTTGGTAATAAAAAGTGCAAAATAACGAACAATAGGAAAATATAAGCCAGCGGCAGTGATGGCTGACACTCCTCTCTCATCACCCACTATTAAAGTGCGATAAAAAGCCTCAAACTCGGCCGGCCTAGGCTCAGCCAAGTCCCCATCAGACGGGATCATGCATATGTCACAAAACTCAATAAGTGGTATCTGATGGTTTTCAGCATATAAATCAAAGCTCACTTCAGGAGGATTATTTCTAGGCAGGAAAGTAACACTTTGAACAAAGACGTTTGTGAGGATTTGATGTTGGTCACACTCATCTACGATGTAGTAAGTGAAGCTGACATTAGCAATATATTGCATGAACTCCTCAAGAATTCCAGCCTCTTGCAGGAACGAGATGTGTGGCCATTCACACGGCCGTACTTCCACCAACCTCCGAGGGTGGAGATCACTGTCAAAAGATTTCCCAATAACACCCTTGGAGTTCTTCTTTGAGCCACACTTCCTGAAGATATTCATGTTCACGTACAATTTTCTGAAAATAAATTTTGGGGTGACAAAAATTTGTCAACAAAACTTTATAAAATTGATAGCAGCTACTCATAGGGATACATAGAAGCCTTAGCAAGCATTCAAACTACTTAGAACACTAAGAATTGATCATGCAAGCACATGTACATTAGCACCAAGAGTAGCTAATTATTACAAGTATAACCACTAAAACAAAAACTAATTGGACAAATGGTGGAGTCACATACCATGCAACAATCCCCCAAAATAGTTTCGAAAACGGAGCTTCGAGCAAAGAGATTGAAATCCACGGGTTCAAGCTCAAGAACACGGGAGAGATGGCAATGGTGATTATTGTGGTGAGGTAATTGATGATGTGGGCTAAAGATATAAGTGAGGGGGCCACGTGGGGACCACAACCCACCAGGGTGCGCTTGGGGGTCCTGGCGCGCCCAGGTGGGTTGTGCCCACCTGGTGCACCCACCCCTGGTATTATTTGCATAAAAAATTCTTAAATATTCAGAAAAAATCGTAAAAAAAAATTAGGGCATTCTGAGAACTTTTATTTTTGGGTCATTTTTTATTGCACGGGAATTTCAGAAAACAGACTAAACATGGCATTTTATTTTATTTAACTAGTAAAAACATAAAACAAAAGGTAAGGACAGTAGGTAGTGCTTACTAAACTCATCAACTTCATACCGCTCAAAAATGATTCATTAATAAGGTTGATCAGGTCTTATTAACAAACACTTTCGATTAGCATGAAACCGTGAACTTTCGTAAATCACTAAGTTACCTCAATGGGGATATGGATGTCCCCAACAATAAGCATTTCATATTTCTTTTTGACAGTAGGTAGAGGTATTTCAAAACTTCCAATAGTGATTGTCGAAGATTTTTTAATAACATTAATACCATTCACTTGGAATTGTTCTTTCAGAAAGTGCACCGTATGCTCATTACCATTAATATGAAAAGTGACCTTGCTTTTATTGCAATCAATAACAACCCCTGCAGTATTCAAGAAGGGTCTACCAAGAATAATAGACATATTGTCGTCCTCGGGCATCTCAAGTATATCAAAGCCAGTCAAGATAGTAACATTAGCAAGAACAACGGGCACATCCTCACCGATACCGATAGATATGGCAGTTGACTTGTCAGCCATTTGCAAAGATATTTCAGTAGGTGTGAGTTTATTCAAGTCAAGTCTTTTATATAAAGATAAAGGCATAACACTAACACCAGCTCCTAAATCACACAAAGCAATTTTCACATAATTCTTTTTAATATAGCATGGTATAGTTGGTATACCCGGATCTCCAAGTTTTTTAGGTACTCCATCTTTGAAAGTATAATTAGCAAGCATAGTGGAGATTTCAGCTTCCGGTATTTTTCTCTTATTTGTGATGATGTCTTTCATATACTTTGCATAAGGAGGCATTTTTAAGGTATAACTTAAACGAGTACGCAAAAAGGCTGGCCTCAGCATTTCAGCAAAGCATTCAAATTCTTCATCATCTTTCTTTTTAGCTGACTGGGTGGAAAAGGCATAGGTTTTTGAACCCACGGTTCTCTTTCTTTACCATGTTTTCTAGCAATGAAGTCTCTTTTATCATACCTTTTATTTTTAGGTTGTGGGTTATCAAGATCAACAGGTGGTTCTATCTCAACATCATCATCTGATTCTTTTTCATTTGGTTGAGCATCTTCATGAACGTCAGCATTATCTTTTTCGTTGTCATTAGGTGGATGTTCATTACCAGATTGAGTTTCAGTATTAGAGATAGAAATATCATCATCATTGTCAGGAGGTTTTTCTACTTCAGGTTCACTAGTGGCATGCATAGTCCTACCATTTTTCCTTTTCTTTTTCTTTTTAGAAGGACTAGGTGCACTAGTGTTATTTCTTTGTGAGTCTTGTTCAACTCTTTTAGGGTGTCCCTCAGGATAAAGTGGTTCCTGAGTCATTTTACCTCCTCTAGTTGTAACTCTAACATCAAAGTCATGCATATTATGATTCATTTCATCAAGCAATTCTCTTTGAGATTTAGCAACTTGTTCTAATTGAGTTTGAACCATAGAAGCATATTTTCCAACACCTCTAACATCATTTGAAATTCTAAATAACAAGTCACTCAAGCGAGCAATTATATCAGAATTGTATTTCAATTGTTTCATAACATTTGCATTGAAGTGATCTTGTTTTCTAATATAGTTTTCAAACTCATAAACGCATTGGCTAGGATGCATATTGTGAGGATTATCATTATCACTGAACTTCATAAGAGAATTTACCTATACAACCTCAGGCAGTGGTGGTGCATTAAGCCCATGTATTTCTTCAATAGGAGGTAAATTTTTAACATCCTCAGCTTTAATACCTTTTTCCTTCATAGATTTCTTTGCCTCTTGCATATTTTCAGGACTGAGATATATACCCATCTTCTTCGGAGTGGGTTTAGCCGGTGGCTTAGGAATAGTCCAATCATCATAATTTTTCAATATGTTATTCAATAATTCTTCAGCTTCAGCAATAGTTTGTTCCCTGAAAACACAACCAACACAACTATCTAGGAAGTCCCTAGAAACATCGGTTAGTCCATTATAGAAGATATCAAGTATTTCATTTTTCTTAAGAGGATGATCAGGCAAAGCATTAAGTAACTGGAAAAGCCTCCCCAAGCTTGTGGGAGACTCTCTTATTTAATTTGCACAAAGTTAAATATTTCCTGCAAGGTAGCTTGTTTCTTATGAGCAGGAAACTATTTTTCAGAGCAGTAGTAAGTCATATCCTGGGGACTACGCACACAACCCGGAGCAAGAGTATTGTACCAAGCTTTAGCATCACCCTTTAATGAGAACGGAAATAATTTGAGAATAAATTAGTAGCGAGTTTTCTCATCATGATTAAAAAGGGTGACTATGTCATTCAACTTAGTAAGATGTGCCACAACAGTTTCAGTTTCATAACCATGGAAGGGATCAGATTCAACCAAACTAACTAGCCCTGGGTCGACAGAGAATTCATAATCTTTATCATCAATAGAGATAGGTGAAGTAGCAAACTTAGGATCACATTTCATTCTAGCATTCAGAGATTTTTCTTTATACTTGTGTAGTAATTTTTCTAGATCATCTCTATCATTACAAGCAAGAATATCTCTAGTTGCTTCTTCACTCATAACATAACCTTCCGGTACCTTAGGCAATTCATATCTAGGAAGGCTAGTTTGAGCATGTGTTTCAGGAGTTTCAGTTTCATCCTCATCATCAGATTCGACAACATCATGTTGTATTACTCTAGCAATTTGTTCATCAAGAAATTCACCAAGTGGCGCATCAACATTATCAAGCAAGGTACCAGCATCATCATAAGCATCATTCATAGTAGAAGTAGCATCATCCATAACTTGCGACATATTAGAATTGATAGCATGTGGTGGTGTTGCAAATTTACTTATAACAGAAGGTGAATCTAAAGCAGAACTGGATGACAGTTCCTTACCCCCCCCCCCTCGTCTTTGAGCGAAATATCTTAGTCTTTGGATCCTTCAGATTCTTCATAGTGATAATATGATAATGATCCCAAGTGACTCAACAAATATAGCTATGCTCCCTGACAACGGCGATAGAAAAAGGTCTTGATAACCCACATGTATAGGGGATCACAACAGTTTTTGAGGGTAGAGTATTTAACCTGAATTTATAGATTCAACACAAGGGGAGCCAACGATATTTGAAGGTATTAGCAGCTGAGTTGTCAATTCAACCACACCTGGAGATTAATTATCTGCAACAAAGTGATCAGTAGCGAAGTAGTTTGATAGTTTTGATAGTTGTGACAACAGCAATAGTAAAAGTAACAGTGATGGCAGTAATTTTGTAGCAAGTGTAACAGTAGCAGCAGCAGTAGTAACTTCGCAAGATAAATATGGGACCAATTCGTAGGCATTGGATCGGTGACTTGTTGGATGATATTCATCATGTGACAGTTATAACCTAGGGTGATATGGCACTAGCTCGAGTTCATCGATATAATGTAGGCATGTATTCCGTAAATAGTCATATGTGCTTTATTAAAAGAACTTGCATGCCATCTTTTGTCCTACCCTCTCGTGGCAGTGGGGTCCATATTGGAAACTAAGGGATATTAAGGCCCCCTTTTAATAGAGAATCAGAACAAAGCATTAACACATAGTGAATACATGAACTCCTCAAACTACGTTCATCACCAAGAGTGGGCCCGGTTGTTGTCACTCCGGGGTTGTCGGATCATAACCGTAGTAGGTGACTATAACTTGCAAGGCCGAATCTAAAACATGAATATAACGATTATAACATAAACGGTTCAGATGTGAGATCATGGCACCCAGGCCCAAAGTGACAAGCATTAAGCATGGCAAAGTCATAGCAACAGCAATCTAAGAACATAGTGGATACTAGGGATCGGGCGCCAACAACACTAACTCGATTACATGATGAATCTCATCCAACTCCTCACCGACCAGTGAGCCCATGAAGGAATTACTCACTCTCGGTGGGGAGCATCATGGAATTGGCGATGGAGAAGGGTTGGTGATGACGAAGAACGAAGATCTCCCTCTCCGGAGCCCCAAACGGACTCTAGATCTGGCCTCCCGAGGAAGAACAGGAGGTGTCGGCGGCTCCTTCTCGTGGATCGCGATAATTCTTTCTTCTTAATGTCTCTCTCCAAAAATAGGAATTTCTAGGGTCAGGGTTGTCATCTGCGGGGCCACCAGGTGGGTACAACCCACCTGGGCACGCCAGGGGAGGGGGCGCTCCTTGGTGGGTTGTGGCCACCCAGGGGTCCCTCTCTGGTGGGTCTTGGCTCCAGTAATTTTCTTTTATTCCATAAAAAATCCTCGCAAAGTTTCGTTCCATTTCGATAACTTTTATTTCTGCACAAAAACAACACCATGGTAGTTCTGCTGAAAACAGCGTCAGTCCGAGGTTAGTTTCATTCAAATCATGCAAATTAGAGTGCAAAACAAGAGGAAAAGCGTGAGAAAAAGTAGATACATTGGAGACGTATCATCAAACAGCGTGAGTTCCTAGCCCTCACACAAGGTAACTTATTAGTCACCGAGTATTTGAACAAGTTCAACCGTTTGGCTCGCTATTCTCTTTATGATGTGGCCATAGAAGAAAGAAAGATCGACATGTTCCTTGGAGGACTAAATCATCAACTCAGATGCACTCTCAGCATGCTTGATTTTTTGGATTTCCAAACTCTGGTAAACAAAGCCTTGATTGCAGAAAGGGAGCTCAAGCTTGTTCATGACAGTAAGCCCGCTTATAATTACCATAAGCACAAGTTCGAGCCTAAAAGGGATGGACAACAAGTGCAGAAGGCCCGACGTGGCAGCAGACCCAAGTCTATTACAAGTCCAATTGGCAGCGGAATATTAACAGGACCACTACCCAAGTCAAAAATGTTGTGACCAATCCGGGATGCGAAGATTGTTACCGAAACAACACACGCTTCTCCTGTGGACAAACCGGACACTACGCCAGATAGCGCCCCAAGAACGGCAAGGAAAATGCTCCATTCAAGCCACAAGTTAATCACATGGAATCCTACCCGGACAAGAAGATCATTAAAGGGCAAGTTCACCACCTCTCTACAGACGAAGCCTAAGAGGATCTAGATGTCATCATTAGTATGTTCCCTATTAATAACATACCCGCAATAATTTTGTTTGACTCTGGGGCTTCCCATTCTTTTAATTCGCGGACTTTTGTTGCCCAAACCAAGTTTTCTTGCTCGCTTTTGGAAAAGAGTATGATGGTCCAATCCCCGGGATCCCTGATTAAAAGCAATTTGTCATGTCGCAATTTGGAAATTGACATAAAGGGAGTCAAGCTCTCCGCCTCTTTAATAGTCATCGAGTCTGCCCAGCTGGATCTTATTCTGGGGATGAACTGCTTAACCAAACATCAAGTATGCATCAACTTTGCTACCCGAGAAGCCATGTTGGTAAATCAAGAGGGACAAACCATAAGTTTCTTCGCCCAGAGAAACTTGCCCAAGAAAGCAATAGCCTTCGCAGCCTTAGCCAAAGAATTGGAGTTAATTCCCGTGGTCTGTGGGTTTCTAGATGTGTTTCCTGAGGAACTGCCAGGAATACCGCTAGATCGCGAGCTTGAGTTTGCAATCGATCTTGTGCCCGGAACCGCGCCATTATACAAGAAGTATTATCGGATGTCATCCTCGGAATTAGAGGAACTAAAGAAACAACTTGATGAGATGCTTCAAAAAGGGTATATCAACCCCAGCTCTTCACCATGGGGATCACCCGCAATTTTCGTCAACAAGAAGGACGGCAGTCTCCGAATGTGAGTGGATTACCGTCAGTTCAATGATGTCACTATCAAGAATAAATATCCACTTCCAATGATTGATGATTTATTCAATACCTCAATGGGGAAAAAGTATTCTCCAAGATCGATTTGAGGACCGGATATCACTAGCTCAAAATCAACAAGGAAGATATTCCTAAGACCGCGTTCACCACCCGATAAGGTCTTTCCGAATATACAGTCAGGTCATTCGGCCTCACCAATGCTCTTGCCTTCTTCATGCATATGATGAATAAAGTATTCATGGATTCCTTGGACAAGTTTGTGGTGGTCTTTATTGACGACATCCTCATATACTCGAAAGATAAAGAAGAGCACAAGAAACATCTCCGAGTAGTCTTGCAAAGACTCCGTGATTATCAGCTATATGCAAAATCCAGCAAATGTGAATTTTGGCTCAAGCAAGTCGGATTTTTGGGGCATATTCTTTCCGCAGAAGGCATAGCAGTGGATCCAAGCAAAGTAAAGGACGTGTTGAACTGGACAGCACCCACGTTAGTAACCGAGATCCGGAGTTTTCGAGCATTAGTCGGATACTACCGCTGTTTCATCGAAGGATTCTCAAAGATTGTCAAGCCAATGACTGAACTCCTCAAGAAGGATAAGAAATTTGTATGGTCTGAGGACTATGAAACGAGTTTCAATGAGTTAACAACCAGAACATCAGCACATGTATTAACTCTCCCTGACATCTACCGCAACTTCGATGTATACTGTGATGCATCGAGGAAAGTTGTGCATGCATTACAGATTTGGCGGCACTACCTCATTGGGAAAAGATGTCTTGCAAACCACAAGAGTCTCAAGTATATATTCACCCAACCAGACTTAAACCTCCGACAATGAAGATGGCTCGAATTGGTCAAAGATTATGATCTTGGAATCAACTATCATCCTGGTAAGGCAAATGTAGTTGCCAATGCCCTCATCCTGGAACCTACTAACCTGAACGCCCTGATGGAGTCCTTGCCTCCTAAACTCCAACAAGAGATCGCTCAACTTAACATAGTTATTATTGACGATGGCTTTGCCAATATATTGAAAGTTACTCCTACCCTCAAGGAAGAGATCCGCATGGCCCAGCAAAATGACCCAATGTTGCAACACCATATAAAGCGGATGCAAGAAGGGAAGACCCAGGATTTCTCAACAGACAAGCAAGGTACTATGAGGTTTCGGGGATGGATTTGCATACCTCAGAAAGAAGATCTTGACAGAAGCACACGAATCTTCGTACTTGATCCATCCTGGATGTACCAAAATGTACGAAGACCTTCGCCAGGCATTTTGGTGGGATGGAATGAAGAAGGATTTCGCTTATTTTATTGCTTGCTAGAATATATGTTACAAGGTGAAGGTGGAACATCAAAAGCCCGCCAGACTTCTCCAACCTTTGTCCGTTCCACAATGGAACTGGGATGATGTCTGCATGGATTTCATCACAAGTCTGCCTAAGACTCACCGAGGTAACGATGCAGTATGGGTTGTGGTGGACATGCTGACAAAGGTAGCTCATTTCATTCCTATCAGAACTACCTATCAAGTTGTCCAACTCGCGCAACTTTATGTGTCCAGAACCATTAGTTTGCATGGAGTGCCCAAAACTATCACTTCCGACAGAGGTTCTATTTTTACCTCAGCATTCTGGTCCCGTCTCCATCAAGCCTCAGGGACCGCACTAAAATACATCACCGCCTATCACCCACAGACAAACGGGCAGACCGAGTGAGTAAATCAAGTACTTGAAGATATGCCCCGAACATGTGCTTTGGCCCAAGGACCTCAGTGGGAAGATTGTTTACCCTATGCTGAGTTCTCTTACAACAACAGTTTCCAGTCCAGTCTTAACATGTCACCATATGAAGCTCTGTATGGTCGTAAGTGCCGCACTCTGCTAAACTGGTCTCAAACCGGAGATAGTCGCATTTTCGGGACCGACTTAATGATGGAGGCTAAAAAGCAAGTCCAGGAGATCCGAGACAGACTGAAATTGGCTAAGTCCCAACAGAAAAGCTACTATGACTCAAAACACCGTCAAGTAAGTTTTGAACCCGGAGAATATGTTTACCTCCGAGTCACACCCATGAAAGGAGTCCAGAGGTTCCAGACCCAAGGAAAACTTGCACCTAGATATATTAGTCCATTCCCAGTTATGTCAAGAGTAGGTACCGTTGCATATCAGTTGGAACTAACACCGGAATTGTCAGAAGTTCACAACGTGTTCCATATCTCACAGTTTGAGAAGGTGTATCTCGCCACCCGAGAAAAGGACTGACATGGCAGAGCTAGAGCTTGATAAGGATGTAACCTATGAAGAGAAACTGTTCTGTATATTGGATGAGAAAGAAAGAGTCACCCATAGTAAAGTGATAAAATTTTATAAGGTACAGTGAGAACATCATACCGAGGAAGAATCAACTTGGGGAAGAGAGGTCTTTTTAAGGACAGTCTATCCAGAATGGTTCTCCCAAGCAACCTAATCTTGAGGACGAGATTCATCGTAAGTGGGAGAGGTTTGTGACATCCTGGTTTTCGCCTATTTTCTTTTCTGGATTTATTTGCCTTTATTGAAATTTTTGGAGTTTTGAATCACCTCATTTGGACTTATGCACTTGGGCATAACCCTGATTTTCACCCAAGTGGCTCACCTCTCTCTCTAAACCATCATATCACTTCTCTTATATCCCAAAATGGCCATGGTAATATTTTTCATTTTTCACTCCAAAATCTCACTTCAGCAACATATGCTCCAAAGCAACCTCATTTTTATTGCCCAAAAAACTGAGAAAATTCCCAAATATTCTTTGAACCTTGGCATACCTCCTTGAGCAAAAATATTGCATAGGTTTTTGGAATATTTTTGCCACAGAAAATCTTTTCTATTCTGGACAGAAAATGCACTTTGTACATGAAGTGTATTTTTTCTTGATCCAATGGAGCTGAGATTTTTAGGGCATCATTACCCTCCTAAGAGACTGCTAATCAACAAAGATCATCCCTAAACTCTTTCTAGATCTCTCTCAGTAAACCTCACAAGTTTCTGTCCAGAAACTTGCCAGGAAGAAACCCACTCGCACAGCCCACCAGTGACCAACTCAAACATATGGAGCGACTCTAATAATAAAGGACTACACGTCCGACATGCTCTTATTGTGCTACTGGCCATGGTGCCAGAGTTCACGCAGTGACCGCATTCCTCCAATGGGGCTGGCATGCAGCCGACGCACTCTGGATGCCGCCAACGCTTCTATTTCGCGCGTCCTCGCTTCCCAGCCCATTGTGCCTTGCCAATCGCGCCACAATCGTCATCTTGGTGCACTAAACTCTGCCCTGGCACTCGCCGACGCCGGAGCTTGCCGCAGCGGGCACGGGCATGACGCGGCCAAGCCCATAGTGTGCCCGTGCCGCTGTGCTCGTCGTCACCCCACTTCCTGTGCTCGTCCTCATTCGTCCGCAGTGGCCGCGTGAGCCATGGATGTTCCCCTCCCCTCTCACTGACGATGTTCGTCGTCGGGCGCCGACTCCAGAGGATTCCGACAGAGCCCGGAACCCCTCTCCTCCCTTGCATATAAATAGAACCCCTCTCCGAGCATCACCGCACACTCACACATTCACCACGACACCATAGAGAGCCGCAGCCCGCCTGGGCAGGCCTCTGGCTGCCGTTCCCGACCGGAGTTCGACGGCGGATCCCATCTTCTGCCTCCCACCCATCTAGCCCCTCTCGACCTCGTTCCACTGCTCCGGCGACTCCCTGGTGCTTCACTGGTGCCTACTGACCCGGTTGGAGCCCCTGGAACCACCTCTCTATGCCGTCTTCTTCAACTCCGGTGAGACCCGACCGCAGCCGCCGCTTGGGAGGAAGATTCTGAGCTGCTCCGGCCACCTCTCAATATGCCACGGGTACAGACAGGTGCGCCGTGACCCCTTCTAGCTTTCTATCCCTCTTAGTTTGGTCGTAAAGCCCTCCTCGCCGGCGTGCGCTCCGGCGAAGCACCGCCACATCTCTGTTTCCTTCTCTCTCTCTCTCCACACCTGACAGTGGGGGCCCACTGTCAGCCTCACGGTCGCACATGAAGCGATATAATTGGTGGCGCCTCGCTGAAATACGCGTTCGACGTCACCCCCCCCCCTCTGTTTTCTATTTATTTAATTTAAATTCAAATGTTGACCACACACTACTTTTACATAAGTCCAAATGATTTGATTCTTTTTGCATTGTGTTTGTACTCAAATATTCTAGCAGCACACAAAAATGTAGACTTTTCTCTGCTGCCTAGAATTTCTGGTGAATTAAACAATGTTATGTGACATTTTCTTTTTGTTGTTTTAAATGTTTTCATAGGAGGAAACTTGTCTTGAGGATCACCAGAAGGAGTGTGACCCTCCTCTGCACTAAGGCAAGCCACACAAATATTTTCATGACGTCATTTCAATGGTGTTGATTTTCCAACTTGAATATGGTTTATTTCATGCCTTTAATTATTAAATGAATATTGCTTAGAATGATTCACTTGGTCATGGTTGAAGTGCTTAGTTGCTGTAGTGGTTTAGTACATGGACTAG
Source organism: Secale cereale (assembly GCA_902687465.1). NCBI lineage: Eukaryota > Viridiplantae > Streptophyta > Magnoliopsida > Poales > Poaceae > Secale > Secale cereale. Next base: position 37,259,079 of record LR738714.1, on the reverse strand, counting down.
TGTGAGGTAGTAAAAATATTTTTGACAGTATGGCTAAAGTTTGGAAATGATCGGTAATATTTATTTACGAGACATTGTTCTTATTATAATTATGGCATAACTAAAATTGTTGATATTAATATTTGTCAAGATAAAACTAGTGCAAACAGAATGATTTCATGAGTTTGATCTAGTTGCTTTAGCATTATGTGAATATGATGCATGTTGGATAGATGCATGTTCACGGCATACTATGGCTCGAGTATATTTTTTTCAAGCTAAACCTGATAACAACTCAACTTGAAACATGATGTTGATCGAGTCATGGTGCCACCGAATCGAGCTTCCCAGTGCAACCACATTTGCCTTTATGGGAAGGCCTTTATTCGGTCTGTTGTCGTGCCTCTGGTCGGTAACTCGAAGGAGGGAAGGTTATGGGCATGTGGTACCCTGGCCTGGTAAGAAGACATAACCTTGTGTGCCCGTTGTTGTTGTTATGGTACCTTGTCCCGGTTTGGGACCGTTTAAGTTTTTGCCACGACGGTGGCCATGGATGTCATGGGTTGACATCGGGGCCACCCATGACTTAGCCCAAGAGGGGAATTGGCCGGAGTGGCCGGGAGAGTGTCATGACAATGGGATTGGTTCTGTCGGAATGCCGTTGGTGTGGGTATAGTGTGCTAACCTCTGCAGAGTGTGTGTTAAATATATCGATAGCCGCATCCTCGGTTACGGACAAAAGTTCGTAGTAGGTCACACCATGGATCAACATGAATAAGTTAATCTTGCATAGTAAGTTCTTATGAGTGGCACTGGTGATGTGGTGAAACTAAGGGTTGGTTTCTGCTATGATCCATGAATGATCACTGCTGAATTCTGTAGTGATCCGTGTCGGGGAAACTGATCGCCCACGAACACCTATGGGACTGGAGCCCCTTTTGGTACGGCAAGGGGGCGGAGGATGCACAAAGAGCAGATTGAGGCAAACACGCGAGCAGTTTACCCAGGTTCGGGCCGCACGGATGCGTAAAACCCTACTCCTGCCTTGGTTTGTATTGTGTTCTGGGCTCGGGAGCGAGAAGAACTACAGTGCTGGTCACTAGCAATACCGAGCGTGAGAGTGATCGATGATCGGAACCCCCTCTACGTTGCGTATGGGCCTCCTTTTATAGGTCAAAGGGGTCACCGACAGGTGGCAACGTAGATGAGGGTAAAAACATAAAATGGGTGGTAGTTGGAACAGTGTATGCATAGTGCTCTATACCTAACTCTGACGGCAGGGGACAAGGGCATTGAATGCCCGTCGCCGTCGCCCTAAAACAGTGCAAAACGCGTCCGTCAGGGCGCCACCGTTCGCCAGGACGGTGGCCTCGTCATCGCATCTTGTCACCGTGTACCCCAGGCTGCACAGCCTTCCGCCACGTGCGTCTGGAAGGGTCCCAGAGTGACACGTGTGTGGATGCGCTGGAGTGCGGGCACCTAGTGGAAGTTTGCCGCGGCAAATGTCTTGCCGCGCCCGGGAGCTTGTCGCTCTCCGGGCCTTGCCGGGACAGGTGGCGCGTCGCGGCAAGTCTCTTGAAATGTCACGTTTGGCCTTCCCGGCAAGCTCCTCTTGCCAGGGTCTTGCGCCAGTGAAGTGGTCTTGAGTGATCTTATGCCTCGAGTGGCCTTCCCGGCAAGCTCCTCTTGCCGGGGCCTTGTTTCTTTATCTTGAATACTTTGTTCTTGAATGGCTCCAAAGGAACCACAGCGGACCTTGGCGGCCGCACGGCAAGCCCTGCCACGGGACGCTGCGACTGCCCGTGCACAAGTTCGGGATACTAAGGTACCCCTACTTTAGTACACCGACAGGAGCCCCCGGGCCTGGGCCACACACGGTGCTGAGCGCTGTTGGGCCAGGCCCAAAACAGTGCACGGGCACGCGCGGCCCGCGACACGCCGTATCCCACTCCGTATCCACCGCGCCCCTCCCTAACGGCACGCGTCGATCGCGGCGTCGTGGGAGAGATCGTGGCCTGTTTCTTTAATGGGGAAATGCGGAACGTCCCCCCATCCCCCCTTAAAAGCAGGGGAAACAGGGGCAGTTCTTTCCATTCGCCCGTTGCTTCTTCTTCCTCCAGAAACCCCCACCGCTCCCCTCCTCCCCGAAGGTCGAAAGAGAGCAGCGCTCCGCCCCCCCTTCCGCCGCCGCCAGCATCACCAGCGCCATAGACTTCCCCCATCGTCCCCGCCATGGCCCCGAAGGGCGAGAAGGCGAAGGCCGCGAAGACTACCAAGGGGCTGCGGCTAGCAGCAATGCGGAAGAAGATGGCGGTCTTCCCGCCACAGCTAAGCACGGAGGAGCTGAAGGAAACCTTCTATCTCTTCTGGTCGAGGGAGACGAAGGCGCACCCGCGCACCAAGGTACTCCCCGCCGTGGCCTGCGAGATGTTCCCGGGTGGATATGCCTTTTTCGCTCTGTTCTTCTATTGTGGACTCTGCCCGCCCTTCTCGGAGTTCTTCTGCGATGTCATGAATACCTACGGGTTTCATCTCCTTGACTTCACCCCAAACGCCGTCTTGACCATGGCCATTTTCGCACATCTGTGCGAAAATTTCGTCGGAGTTTACCCCAATGTAGCTCTCTTCCGCCACTATTTCATACCTCGAGTCGAGTCAGGGTCACCTCTGTCTGGCGGGATCTCTTGGATCTTTAGGCTCCATAAGAAAGAGGCTTACTTGACGGGGGAGCTCCGCGGCAAGTGGGATGAGTGGAGGGCCAACTGGTGTTGGATTATGGAGGATGACCGGCAGCCGTTCACTTCCCGGCGCCAAGTCGCAGCAGTACGCGACAATGACTGGAGTGACCTGGCCCCCGAGGACGACAAGCTAAAGATAGCCACCACTCGGATTCTTCGCCTCCGGCAAGCCAAGCTCACTGTAGGTGCCGTCGGGGCAGATTTCCTCCGCCGCCGCATCGCTCCCTTCCAGGAGAGGAAGAGGGCTGCTTGGGAGTTCGAGAATGTGGTAGACATCATGAGGTTGCGCCCGGGCCTTAATTACAATTTCACTGTCCTGGAGCTCAACGCCATGCTCCAAGCGCTGTTTAAGTACGATTCTGCTCATCCGGAGTGGTTTGCGTTGCCGCCGGGTGTAGTTCCATTGTGCAATAGCTCTACGCTTAGTGTTGTCCGCGCGGCGATGCTGTTGTGTGATTCCCATGGGATCGACCCCACTTGGCGGGAACCTTCCGACGAAGCCGTGCAAACGTTCTTCGACAACCTGGTGGAGTTGCCGATCGACGCCGACGAGAAAAGGGGCCTCACCCGCGACACCACCGACCAGGAGATGGCATATATTGCCACCAGGTTGGAGGAGGCAGCTGCAGCCAGGGCCGCGGGTGAGTTTGGATATACTGTGGAGGAGGCGGAGGCAGCGGAGGCGACAAGCCTCGCCGAGGAGGAAGAGCTCCGCAAAGAGGGAAAGCTTGTCGGGCGACTCGCCGAGACAAACGTGCCCATCGAGCAAGGCGCTGAGTCGAGCGGGCCCGCCGAGCAGGGCGTCGGGTCAAGCGACCCCGCCGAGGACTCGGGCGGTTCGCTGGATCTCGGCTCCTCGTCTTCATCCTCGAGCAGCTCACCGCCACCAGCGAGCCCTCCAGCTCAAACAAGGAGGCACCTCCGCAAGGCCGCAGACGTGGCGGGGCGGCCGGCGGGCCAGCAGCCGCAGCGCCGCCCGACACGCGCCACCGCGACGAGCAAGGTCGCCAAAGGAGTGCCTCGTGCTTCAGCGGCAACAGGAGGAGGATCTTCTCGGACCGGCTCTACTGCTCCTTCCACCCCTCGTGCCTCGGCCACAACCGGAGCGGGGTCTTCTCAGGCCACCGCCCCTGCTCCCGCCAAGCGGCCAAGGGAGCCCACTCCCCCACCTCCTCGCGCCGGGACACGCGAACCGGACTTTGATTTCTCGGCGCTCAGCTCCGACGACGAGGAGGAAGAAGAGTAAGTCTTCGCGATTCTTGTTTTTCTTTGGTTTTCTGTTGATTCTTGCCTTGTATTTCTTTTGTCTGATTCCGATCCTATCTTTCTTCCAGGACTCTGGCCCAGAGGGCGGCGAAGAGGGCCAAAGCCCCAGTGATCGTCATCGAGGACGAGCCCGCCGCAGCTGCAGGGGGTGCGCCTGCGACAAGCTTGTCGGACCCGACAGCCGTTCCTCGGAGCAGCCCCCAGTGCAGCCCCCAGCATAAGTGTAGTTTTCTTTTCCGCTTGTCGGGCGCGCGTGGGACTTCTATCCTTATTGATGTTTTGTTTGTTGACTTGTGCAGAAACGGAGCAGCAGCATCAGGAGCGCTAGGAGACCGCCCCCGACGCGCCGCACGTCTCGATTGCACCGCCAAGGGGTAGTTCCCCGGCAAGGGAGGGCACTCCGCCAAGGGCGAGTACCCCGCCAGGGGCGAGCACCCCGCCAAGGGCGAGTACTCCGCCAAGGGCGAGTACGCCGCCAAGGGACGGCGTCAGCGACCCTCCGCCGGCGGGAGCTACTACCACGCCGCCGAGGGAGGACTCCCCGGCAAGGAACCCCACCGAAGAGGAGGCCCGTGCAGGTAAAATCCTTGGACTTTTTCTCCTTGTGATTTTCTTATTTGGATATTTGCTTGACTATTTTTCTTTCTTCTTTTTCTTCTGTCAGGCCCGTCCGCCACAGAGCCGATGGAGACGGAGGTCGCCGTCGAGGAGGACGCGCGCGGCAACACTGGTGACGCCGCTGCCACCAAAGAGGCGGCCGGTGCTGACGAGCCCGCCGCCGAAGAGGCAGCCAAGGCCGCTGGCGCGGCAGCCGAGGAGGAGACCGGCAGTCGCACTGACGGCCCTGAGGCCGCAGGAGCGTCAAGCGCTGCGCTGGCTGCCGACCCCTCCGCTGCCACCGCCGAGCCAGGCGATTATCTAGAGGCCAGCAACGGAGTCTTCATCCAGCTCCCGTGGGCGTCCTCGTCAAGGGCGCCTGCGGAGGGAGAGGTCTTCGACGGGGAGGTCCTTGCCTCGGCCGGGTTGAAGTTCGTCGACGCGCCAAGCAGCAGCAGCGAGCCCGAGGAGGAGCGGCTTCTACGGAGGCTTCTGTCTCTGTACCACGCCCGGTAGGCCAAGCTGGAGTCCCGAGAGGCTCTGGCCGCCAAGGCAGGTGTGGACTTGGAGAAGCGTGCAGAAGAGCTCCGTGCCAACAACCAAGCAACTCTCCGATCCTTGGCGGAGGAGCGGGAGCAGCTTGCCGAGGCGCATCAGGCGTTTATTTTGGAGAAGGCCGAAGCAGAGGAGCAGCAACGGCTCGCCGCCGAGGAGTTGTCCCGGCGAGAAGGCGAACTGACGTAGCGGAAGGTCGACCTCGATAGCCACGAGGACGAGCTTGCCCCGCGCGAACAGTTCTTGGCGGAGCTCTGCAGGAAGCAAAGGACGCCGCTGCAGCTGCTGAGACCGCCAAGAGGGACTTGGAGGCGAGGGTGGCGCAACTGGAGGCCAACTTGAAGACAAGCGAAGAGAAGGTTGCTGCACTTGTGTCGGAGAGGGAGAAGGACGCCCACAGCCACTCCGAGCTGCAGGTCCGCCTCTCCGACAAGGGCAAGGAGCTCGCCGTCGCCAAGGACTCCATCGCCGATCTGGAGTTGAAGCTTTCCACCCTTACCACAACGCTTGACGGCGCTAAAGAGCGGGAGGTGAAACTGAAGGAGTAGCTCAAGGCCGAGAAGGCGCTGTTGGACAGCGCTGCCCTCTCCCAAAACAACTTCAGGTTGACGGTGGAGCACTGGACCGAGGGCCTTGTCGCCGCCGCTGCCGACGTCGACAAGGAGCTGGCGGAGCTGGGGGCGGAACACCTCGGGTACTCCACCGACGAGAATCTCCCTCACAGCGCCAAACTGAGTTTGTTCTTCAGAGGGGTGGCGCCGGCCCTCCAGCAGCTCCGGAAAGGATCCCAAAGCAGCTGGCGGACGAGTCGCGCAAGCTCTGCGCGGGGGCCCTCGAGAAGGTGTTGATGAAGATAGTGCACCGCAACCCGGGCCTCAATCTCACCAATGTCCTCAGGACCTTGCCGCCGGACGTTGACCAGGAGGCGCTCAAGGACCTTGTCGCGCCTATCGTGAACAAGGTGGGCGGCATCAAGAGGGTCGAGGGCGACCGCGCGGATTAGTCTCGTTTACTTTCTTCTTTCCTTGTCGCTGCCAACCATGTTATGAACAATAGTCTATTAGTACTGCGACAAGTTGCTTTGTAATATAACTTTATCTTAGGCACTGAATGCAATGCTACTTCCTCTACTTGACTTCCTTGCTTTGTATGCTTTTACCCTACGCTTTTAGGGAACTTGCCGGCGTAGGGACCCTTGCCGCGAGCGCCGAGTGCGGAACTTCAGCAGCCTGCTAGCAATGCCGTTGCCGACAAGAAACCTTGTCGCAGCTAGTCGCAGCACACTTAGGTTGTTGAGCGAACTCAAAAACGAGGCAAGGGCGCGACACTTGTCGCAGCACACTTAAGTCGTTGAGCGTGCTCGAAACAAAGTAAGGGCACGGCTAGCCACGAGTTGGTTCCTCCGCGCACAGGTTTTCCATACAAAGTGCGGTCGTTCAAGGAAAATAACTCAAAAACTTAAAAATTTGATCGCTCAAACTTTGGCAACTTAGCTTTTGTGTCATTTACTTCCGGGCAAGGCAAGGCTTTCTTGAACGGCACTTGGTCCATACCACTATCATCTCCTTCCCCCCCCCCCCCGGCAAACTTGTGCACGAGGGAAACCTTTCTCTGCTGGAGAAAGAGGACAGAAGAGAAAATATAGATATGGAGCTCTCTGGCTCGTTATTGCTTACCGGGGGTAGGTGTTGCACGAAGTGTCAGATAGTACATGCAAAGGAATAAAAAGGCATGAAATGACAAGTTGTGCGATGCACATAAGCTTTACTGATGCACGGGGTCTGCGCCCGGCTTTGTACAAAGGTTTACATGCGACAGCGGCAAGACTTGTACAAAAGGTGGTTGCCGGAGCGGATCACAGCAACCGCGCCTTACGGGTAAAATTTGCGAAGATGCTCAATGTTCCAGGAGTTGCTCACCGGTAAGCCTTCTTCGGTCTCAAGGCGGACAGCACCGGGCCTTGTGACTTTTTTCACCCAATAAGGGCCTTCCCACTTCGGCGTCAACTTGTTGGAATTCTTGGCGGACTGAACGCGCCGAAGAACAAGGTCGCCTTCCTCGAGACTTCTGGCTTTAACTTTGCGGCTATGGTAGCGGCGCAAAGCTTGCTGGTATCGAGCAGCTCGTACAGCAGCCTGAAGACGGTCCTCCTCGAGGAGCAGCGCATCATCTTGCCGCAGCTGCTCTTGCTCGAGCTCATCGTAAGCGAGCACTCGAGGCGACCCGTATACGAGTTCCGTGGGGAGAACTGCCTCTGCTCCATAGACAAGAGCAAAGGGTGTCTGCCCGGTGGCTCGATTTGGCGTCGTCCTGACCGACCAAAGAACCACCGGCAGCTCCTCGATCCAGTTTCTTCCGCACTTGTGCAGCTTGTCGAAAGTTCTTGTCTTGAGTCCGTGCAGCACTTCAGCGTTTGCCCTCTCCGCTTGACCGTTGCTTCTCGGATGAGCAACAGAAGCGAAGCAGACCTTGGCGCCAAGGTCTTGGACATATTGCATGAAGGTGCGACTTGTGAATTGCGTACCGTTGTCGGTGATGATCCTGTTAGGGATCCCGAAACGGCAAACAATCGACCTGAAGAACTTGACTGCTGACTGTGCGGTCACCTTTTTCACTGGTTCCACTTCCGGCCACTTTGTGAACTTGTCGATGGCAACGTACAAGTACTCAAAGCCCCCGGTTGCGCGGGGAAAGGGGCCGAGGATATCGAGCCCCCAGATCGAAAATGGCCAGGATAAAGGGATCGTCTGGAGAGCTTGAGCTGGCTGATGTATTTGCTTGGAATGGAACTGGCATGCTTCACACTTGGTTACTTGTGCAGTTGCATCTTGGAGGGCTTCTGGCCAAAAGAAACCTTGCCGGAACGCCTTGCCGGCAAGTGCTCTTGCGCCAATGTGGTGGCCACATATGCCTCCATGTATCTCTGCCAATAGCTTCTGTCCATCTTCCCTGGGGATGCACTTCAATTTCACACCGTTGAGCCTTCTTCTATACAGTTCGTTGCCGACAAACTGGTACATACTTGACTGCCGGGCTACTTTTTCAGCTTCTTCTTGCTCTTCGGGAAGTTCTCCTGTCTGGAGGAAATGGACGATCTGCTGTGCCCATGCCAGAGCCTGCGGCTCGACGACAAGGACCAAAGGTATCTGTGCTGCTACGGGAACGTCAGCTTCCACGGCAAGAACCTGCGGCTCAGCCGGAGCTTGACATTCCCCGGCAAGCTTGCCGGAGCAAAACTTGCCGGGAACGCCTGCTTCAACTGTACAAACCCTAGGGTCTGCAGGAGCAGACTGCTCCTCAGCAATCTTGTCGTTGACCTTGGGGACTTTATTAGCGGCGGCTTCGGGAAGCTCTGCCGGCAAGTAGTCACCAGAAACCAACTTCCTCTTTTTTACTCTGTCCAGTCGATGGTGTTACGGAAGGTTGAGTTAGCTTGAGCACAAAGATCCCTGGTTCCATAGGTAGCTTTAGCGCAGCACACTTTGACAGGCCATCAGCGATGTCGTTTTGAGCTCTTGGAACGTGCTCCATCTGTAGGCCTTCAAAGTGTTCTTCAAGCTTTCTCACTTCGTCGACGTAAGCTTCCATCAACGGACTCTGGTAGCTCTTGTTCACTTGGCGGACGACCAACTGCGAGTCACCCCGCACAATTAGCTTCTTGATCCCAAGATCTGCCGCAATTCGGGGACCGGCAAGCAAACCCTCATACTCTGCAGTATTGTTCGTTGCTTGCTCCTTGGGAAAGTGCATTTGGACGACGTACTTGAGGTGCTCTCCGGTGGGCGCGACAAGCAGCACGCCGGCACCGGCGCCTTGCAGCGAGAAGGCACCATCAAAGTACATTATCCATTCCTTGCTTGCTTCCTTGACGGGGATGCTCGTCTCTGGAATCTCTTCATCTGGCGTTGGTGTCCATTCTGCTATGAACTCTGCCAATGCTCTGCTCTGGATAGTTGAAGTACTCTCAAACTTGAGGCCAAAGCTTGACAGTTCTAGGGCCCACTCGACAATCCTGCCTGTTGCTCCTGGATTTTGGAGTATCCTCTACAGTGGAAAGCGAGTGACCACTGTTATCTCATGTGCTTGGAAGTAGTGGCGCAGCTTTCTCGAGGCCATGAGAAGGCCGAAAAGCAGCTTCTGCACACCAGACTACCTTGATCTAGCCCCCTGCAGAAGGGAGCTGACAAAGTAGACTGGGCGCTGCACCATCTTCTTCCGCACCTCCTCTTGCATCTGCGCAGTTCCATCCTTGTCGGGGCCAGAGCTTGTCGGGGAAGCCCCCTGCTTGTCGCTGGATGTGCTTGCCGGGGCTGTTGGCTCATCATCTGCCTCCCTCTCCGCTACTAACGCAGCACTAACCACTTGATTGGTTGCCGCTAAGTACAGCAGCAACTTTTCTTGTGGCTTAGGTGCGACAAGTATCGGAGTGGAGGACAGGTACCTCTTCAAATCTTGCAGCGCTGCCTCCGCTTCTGGAGTCCATTTCATTGGACCTGCCTTTTTCGAGATTTTGAAAAACGGCAGGGCACGTTCTGCTGACTTAGAGATAAATCTGCTGAGAGCAGCCACACAGTCGGCAAGCCTTCGTACATCCTTGACGCGCTTTGGAGCTTCGATCTGCTTGATGGCTTTGATCTTGTCGGGATTGGCTTCAATCCCCCTCTGGGACACAAAGAACCCGAGAAGTTTGCCGGAGGGAACTCCAAACACGCACTTCTCGGGGTTGAGCTTGAGTTGGATCTTGTGCAGATTCGCAAAGGTTTCATCTAGATCTTGTATCAGAGTTGTCCTGTCCTTGCTCTTGACCACTATATCATCCATGTAAGCTTCTACATTTCTGTGTATCTGTGGCTCAAAAGCAGTGTGGACAACCCTCGCAAAAGTTGAACCAGCATTCTTCAATCCGAAAGGCATGCGTATGAAGCAGTAAGTGCCACATGGAGTAATGAATGCAGTCTTCTCCTCATCTTCTTCAGCCATGAAGATTTGGTGATATCCGGAGTATGCATCAAGAAACGAAAGCAACTCACATCCAGCCGTGGAGTCAACAATCTGGTCAATGCGCGGCAAGGGAAATGGATCCTTGGGACAAGCTTTATTCACATCGGTGAAGTCAATACAAAGTCTCCACTTCACATTCGCCTTGCGCACGACAACAGGGTTGGCCAACCACGTGGGATGGAGTACAACTCTGACAAGGCCTGCCGCTTCCAGCTTCTTGATCTCTTCTGCGATAAACTCTTGGCGCTCCACCGCTTGTTTCCTAACCTTCTGCTTTACGGGCCGCGCGTGAAGACAAACGGCAAGCTTGTGCTCAATCACTTTCCTAGGAACACCGGGGATGTCAGACAGTTTCCAGGCAAACACGTCGACGTTCGCCCGCGGGAAAGCAATGAGCGCGCTTTCCTATTTGGGATCGAGCGTGGCACTGATGGTGAAAGTACCACCAGTGCCGTCCTCCTTGGCGGACACCTTCTTGGTTGCGGGTGGAGCTGCCATCGCCTTCTTACTCTTGCCGGTGGAGCTCGATGGTGCGTCCTCGACGGCAGCGCAGCACTCCGAAGAGGTGCGTTTACCGGAGTGGGCCCCAGAGCTCTTGCCGGACTTGGTCTTGTTCTTCCCCCGGGGAGCTTCAGCGGCAAGTGTTTTGCTATCTGTTGCGGCTGCTGCATCCCGGTAAATCTTGTCGGCACAGATAAGGGCGTCCTTCTTGTCGTCGGGGACAGAGATGACGCTTATCGGGCCTGGCATCTTGAGCATGTTTTAAGCATAATGAGAGGCTGCCATGAACTTGGCGAGCACTGGACGGCCAAGTATCCCATTGTAAGGCAATGGGATATCGGCAACGTCAAAGGTGATCCTCTCAGTCCTGAAGTTCAGTTCTCCGCCAAACGTCACTGGCAGTGTGATCTTCCCCTTCGGCTTGCTCCTTCCCGGGTTGATCCCTTGGAAAGTGCCGGTTTCCTCGAGCTCGCTGTCGGGGATCTGGAGTTTCCGGACCACAGCAGATGAGGTCAGGTTCAGGCCGGCCCCGCCGTCAACTAACATCTTGGTGACCTTGAGGTTGCGGATGGTTGGCGAAACCAACATCGGCAAACACCCGACCGCGGTGGTGCGATCAGGGTGGTCCTCAATGTCGAAGATGATAGGCGTGCTGGACCACTTCAGAAGTTTGCGCGACTCGACGGGCGGCTCTGCTGCATTAACTTCCCGCACCCATTGCTTGAGTTGGCGGTGGGAAGTATGCAGAGAAGCACCTCCGTCAAGGCACAGAACTTCTGTGGCCTTCTGGAACTCCTGCTCGCTGTTATCTCCGTCATCCATGTCTTCGTCGTCGTCTTCGTCTTCGTCCTTGTCGCGGCCGCGGGGAGGCCTGTCTCCTTGCCGCTGTTTGGCCTTGCCGCGGCGTCCTCCCCGGCCGTTGAATGGCTGCTTCTTGCCGGACCCTCCATCACCCCCTTGGGCCTTCTCCTTATCGCGTCGCTCGTACTCAGCTTTTTGCTGCTCGACGAGGTACTCGACTCTTTTGCAGTTCTGGAGGTCGTGGCCCTTGGTGCGGTGGATCTTGCAGTATTGCTTGTCGGAGCCGTCCTGCTTGTCGGCGGCCGCCATAGCGGCAGCCTCCTTGCCGGAGTTGCCGGCCTGGGCTTTCTTGGCGCCAGCCTCCTTGCCGGACTGCTCAACGACCATCACTTCTTTGTTCTTCTTTTTCCTGTTCTTCCGCCGTCGGTTCTTCTTTGCCGGGGCGGCGTCCTCACTATCTGATCCCCCTGCTCCATTATCCTCTCCGGGGGGTCTCCTCCCCTCCTCAGCGCGTGCGCACTTGTCGGCCAGGGCATAAAGCTCACTGACGTCTCGAATCTTGCACATCGCCATTTCCTCCCTCATCCTGCGGTTTTGCACGTTCTGGTGGAACGCGCTGATAACCGCGGCAGGGTGGACGTCTGGGATGTTGTGCTGGACGCGGCTGAATCTCTGGATGTACTTTCGCAGTGACTCTCCTTCCTTCTGGGCAAGTATGTGAAGGTCGCTCTCCTGGCCATGGGGCTTGTGGCCACCTGTGAAGGCGCCGACAAACTGATGGCATAGGTCGGCCCAAGAAGAGATGGAGTTCCCCGGCAAGTGCATGAGCCAAGATCTGACGTTTGGCTTGAGCACTAGCGGGAAGTAGTTCGCGAGTATTTTCTCGTCTCGTCCCCCCGGCAGCCTGCACCGTGATGGTGTAGATGCTGAGGAACTCCGACGGATGAGTCCTGCAGTCGTACTTCTCGGGTACGTCGGGCTTGAAGTTCTTCATGCTGGGCCACTGGACTTGCCGCAGCTCATGGGTGAACGCAGGGCAACCTGCCGCGTACGGCAGGTCGCCTGGTCCCCCTGGCGCTTGCATGTCAACAGCGGGCCCAGCGCGCAGATCTGATTGTCGTCGCGCTTCTCTTCGACGCTCGATGCGAGTTCGAGCGTCCTCTTGCTGTCGGTCGTCGAGGACTTGGCGCTGATCTCGGCGAGCTCGCGGATCCGACGACGCGGTGGAATCGTCGTCGATGTTGATCCGGTGAGTCGGCGATTTTGGCCTTCGGGGCGGGGAGTGCATGGTGGTAGCACCCCCGGCAGTCTTGTCGCCATCAGCCCGCGTCTGGCTAACTTGCCGCGGCCGCGATGTCGTCGGCTGCTGCGGAGTGTCGTTGTTAGCGAAGGCGATGAGGCTTTGGATGGTGGCCCTCCAGTCGTCGGCCTTATCTGTCGCTGGAGGGAAGTCGAGGAGCAGCTGAGCTCGAGCTAGAGCTTCTGCTGGAGTGGCGGGGAGCGGTGGCGAGCGGTGCGAGGAGCGAGATATGCTCGGACTTCTAATTGCGTTAGAAGGAGCAACGTCTCGTCCCGGCGACCGCGCCTTGCTCGTGCCAGCGTGTTGGCCTTGAGCGTCCCGCGAACCGCCAGCTTGGCCTTGGCCCAGCAAGCGTATGGTACCTTGAGTACCATGACGCTGCCATTCCCGCACCTCCTGAGAGGGGCGCGGTGCATGCACGGACGCCGAGGTCTTGGAGTGCGCCCGGTCGTCCGTCTTGTCCTTGGACTTGGCGGCGCCGTGAGTTTCCTCGCCGGCGTCCGTCCTTCCGCCAGCGTCTACCCCACCAACCGTTGGCTCCGGTGGTGGCGGGATCGACGCAGACGGGCCTGCTGCCTCCGAAGCCTTCTTCTTCGGCGGCATGTCGATGAAGTCGATGAAGTTGGTGGAGATTTCGCTCGCGTGAACGCCGGATCAGGTTCACACAACCTCGACGCACCCCCTACCTGGCGCGCCAAAGATGTCGGGGAAACTGATCGCCCACGAACACCTATGGGACCGGAGCCCCTTTTGGTACGGCAAGGGGGCGGAGGATGCACAAAGAGCAGATCGAGGCAAACACGCGAGCAGTTTACCCAGGTTCGGGCCGCACGGATGCGTAAAACCCTACTCCTGCCTTGGTTTGTATTGCGTTCTGGGCTCGGGAGGGAGAAGAACTACAGTGCTGGTCGCTAGCAATACCGAGTGTGAGAGTAATCGATGATCGGAACCCCCTCTACGTTGCGTATGGGCCTCCTTTTATAGGTCAAAGGGGTCACCGACAGGTGGCAACGTAGATGAGGGTAAAAACGTAAAATGGGTGGTAGTTGGAACAGTGTATGCATAGTGCTCTATACCTAACTCTGACGGCAGGGGACAAGGGCATTGAATGCCCGTCGCCGTCGCCCTAAAACAGTGCAAAAAGCGTCCGTCAGGGCGCCACCGTTCGCCACGACGGTGGCCTCGTCATCGCATCTTGTCACCGTGTACCCCAGGCTGCACAGCCTTCCACCACGTGCGTCTGGAAGGGTCCCAGAGTGACACGTGTGTGGATGCGCTGGAGCGCGGGCACCTAATGGAAATTTGCCGCGGCAAATGTCTTGCCGCGCCCGGGAGCTTGTCGCTCTCCGGGCCTTGCCGGGACGCGTGGCGCGTCGCGGCAAGTCTCTTGAAATGTCACGTTTGGCCTTCCCGGCAAGCTCCTCTTGCCAGGGTCTTGCGCCAGTGAAGTGGTCTGGAGTGATCTTATGCCTCGAGTGGCCTTCCCGGCAAGCTCCTCTTGCCGGGGCCTTGTTTCTTTATCTTGAATACTTTGTTCTTGAATGGCTCCAAAGGAACCACAGCGGACCTTGGCGGCCGCACGGCAAGCCCTGCCACGGGACGCTGCGACTACCCGTGCACAAGTTCGGGATACTAAGGTACCCCTACTTTAGTACACCGACAATCCGTGAATGATCACCGTTGGTCTTCGTTGTGATCCGTGAATGATCATCGTGTAACGGAGATTGGTTACAAGGTAATCATATGGTAAGAGAGTCTGAGGGACTCGACGCACAAGCATGTTCACTGCATGAGGAGTATGGTGTAGTATTGCATTTAATCTGCTTAATAATCATGTTATTGTTGGCCATTGTGTTTTTATTTGTTGTGAGCTTGCAAGTACATTCAATGTACTGCCCTAGTGTGTCATGCCAATTTTCAGGAAAGTCTTACTGGATGGGAGTGCTTCGCGTGTCTAGACCGTGTCCACATCGGTGTCCTTGTGCTATGGAGTTCCGCTTCATCGTTGTTCCGCTGCCACGTAGTTGTCCTAATCGAGGCCCTCTCCATGTTCTCTAAATAATGTACATACTATTCAGCCGCACCGTGTGTGCCACTCGGCCTCGTTACTGATGTAATATTGAACCTACGTACCCGCTAGCATGACTAAAGCGGTTGTTTTCTGTACCAATTTGTTGTGTGTTGCCAATAGACTTGATCCCTGAGCTGGCAATGCAAGGTAAACTGGTTACTCTGAGCCATGTTGCCACAGATCCCTCCTACTTGTGGTGCCCCTTGCTGCTCCCCTCCCTCTCCCACCTATATATATATATATATATATATATATATATATATATATATATATATATATATATATATATATATATATATATATATATATATATATATATGTGGGGAGGGCACCACTAGAACACACAACATTGATTCTTAGCCATGTGCGGTGTCCCCTCCACAGTTTACGCCTCCGGTCATATTCACGTAGTGCTTAGGAGAAGCCCTGCGCGGATCACTTCACCATCACCGTCAGCACGCCATTGTGCTGACGGATCTCTCCCTCGACACTTTGCTAGATCAAGAGTTTGAGGGATGTCATCAAGCTGAACGTGTGCACAACTTGGAGGTGTCGTACGTTTGGTGCTTGATCGGTTGGAACGAGAAGAAGTTCGACTACATCAACCGCGTTGTCAAACGCTTTCGCTTTCGGTCTACGAGGGTACGTAGACACACTCTCCCCCGCTCATTGCTATGCATCTCCAAGATAGATCTTGCAAGAACATAGGATTTTTTTTTTGAAATTGCATGCTACATTTCCCAACAGTGGCATCATGAGTCAGGTCTATGTGTAGATGATATGCACGAGTAGAACACAAAGAGTTGTGGGCGGTGATAGTCATACTGCTTACCACCAATGCCTTATTTTGATTCGGTGGTATTGTAGGATGAAGCGGCCTAGACCAACCTTACAAGACCGCGTTTATGAGACCTGTTCCACCGACAGACATGCAACTAGTTTTGCATGGCTGGTGGGTGTCTGTTTCTCCTACTTTAGTTGAATTGAATCTGACTGCGGCCGATCCTTGTTGAAGGTTAAAACAGCAAACTTGATGAAACGTCGTTGTGGTGCGTAGGTAAGAACGGTTCTTGCTAGAAGCCCGTAGCAGCCACGTAAAACTTGCGACAACAAAGTAGAGGATGTCTAACTTGTTTTTGCTGGACATGTTGTGATGTGATATGGTCAAGACATGATGTGATATATGTTGTTGTATGAGATGATCATGTTTTTGTAAAAGTTATCGGCAACTAGCAGGAGCCTTATGGTTGTCGCTTTATTGTATGAAATGCAAACGCCATATAATTGATTTACTTTATCACTATGTGTTAGTTATAGTTGTAGAAGCAATAGTTGGCGAGACGACCACGACGCTACGATGGAGATCAAGGTGTCAAGCCGGTGACGATGGTCATCATGACGGTGCTTTGGAGATGGAGATCAAAGGCACAAGATGATGATGGCCATATCATGTCACATATTTTGATTGCATGTGATGTTTTTCTTTTATGAATATTATTTTTCTTAATTCGGCGGTAGCATTATAAGATGATCCCTTACTAAAATTTCAAGGTATAAGTGTTCTCCTGAGTATGCACCGTTGCGACAGTTCGTCGTGCTGAGACACCATGTGATGATCGGGTGTGATAAGCTCTACGTTCACATACAACGGGTGCAAGACAGTTTTGCACATGCGGAATACTCGAGTTAAACTTGACGATCCTAGCATGTACAGACATAGCCTTGGAACACTGGAGACCGAAAGGTCGAACATGAATCATATAGTAGATATGATCAACATAGAGATGTTCACCATTGAAAACTACACCTTCTCACGTGATGACCGGACATGGTTTAGTTGATTTGGATCACGTATCATTTAGATGACTTGAGGGGTGTCTATCTAAGTGGGAGTTCTTAAGTAATATGATTAATTGAACTTAATTTATCATGAACTTAGTCCTGATAGTTTTTGTATATCTATGTTGTAGATTAATGGCCCGTGCTACCGTTCCCTTGAATTTTAATGTGTTCCTAGAGAAAGCTAAGTTGAAAGATGATGGCAGCAACTACATGGGCTCGGTCTGTAACTTGAGGATTATCCTCATTGCTGCACGAAAGAATTATGTCCTTGATGCACCACTAGGTGACAAGCCCACTCCCGCTAATGTGGACGCTTTGAACGTCTGGCAGATGTGGTCTGATGAATACTCTATAGTTCAGTGTGCCATGCTTTACGGCTTAGAATTGAGACTTCAAAGATGTTTTGAACGTCATAGAGCATATGAGACGTTCCAAGAGTTGAAGTTAATATTTCAATCAAATGCCTGAGTTGAGAGATATGAAGTCTCCAAAAAGTTCTATAGCTGCAAGATGGAGGAGAATAGTTATGTCAGTGAACACATACTCAGAATGTCTGGATATCATAATCACTTGACTCAGCTGGGAGTTAATCTTCTAGCTTATAGTGTCATTGACAGAGTTCTCCAATCACAGCCACCAAGCTACAAAGGCATCGTGATGTACTATAATATGCAAGGGATGGAGAAGACAATTCCCGAGCTCTTCGCAATTCTCAAAGCTGCGGAGGTAGAAATCAAAAGGAGCATCAAGTGTTGATGTTTAACAAGACCACTAGTTTCAATAAAAAGGGCAAGGGAAAGAAGGGGAACTTGAAGAAGAATGGCAAGTAGGTTGCCACTCCCGGGAAGAAGCCCCAGTTTGGACCCAAGCATGAAACTGAGTGCTTGTACTGCAAAGGGACTGGTCACTGGAAGCGAAACTACCCCAAGTATTTGGCGAATAAAAAGGATGCAAAAGTGAACAAAGGTATATTTTATATACACGTTATTGATGTGTACCTTACTAATGCTCGTAGTAGTGCCTGGGTATTTGATACTGGTTCGATTGCTCATATTTGTAACTCGAAACAGGGGCTACAGATTAAACAAAGATTGGCTAAGGATGAGGTGACGATGCGCGTGGGAAATGGTTCCAAAGTCGATGTGATCGCCGTCAGCACGCTACCTCTACATCTACCTTCGGGATTAGTTTTAGACCTGAATAATTGTTATTTGGTGCCTGCGTTGAGCATGAACATTATATCTGGATCTTGTTTAATGCGAGGTGGATATTCATTTAAATCAGAGAATATGGTTGTTCTATTTATATGAGTAATATATTTTATGGTCATGCACCATTTAAGAGTGGTCTATTTGTGTTGAATCTCGATTGTGGTGATAGACATATTCATAATATTGATGCCAAAAGATGCAAAGTTGATAATGATAGTGCAACATATTTGTGGCACTGCCATTTAGGTCATATTGGTGTAAAACACATGAAGAAACTCCATACATATGGGCTTTTGGAATCACTTGATTATGAATCATTTGATACTTGCGAACCATGCCTCGTGGGCAAGATGACTAAAACTCCGTTTTCTGGAACAATGGAGTGAGCTAATGACTTATTAGAAATAATACATACCAATGTATGCGATCCAATGAGTGTTGAAGCTCACGGTGGGTATCGTTATTTTTTTACCTTCACAGATGATTTGAGCAAATATGGGTATATCTACTTGATGAAACACAAGTCTGAGACATTTGAAAAGTTCAAAGAATTTCAGAGTGAAGTGGAGAATCGTCGTAACAAGAAAATAAGGTTTATACGATCTGATCGCGGAGGCGAATATTTGAGTTACGAGTTTGACCTTCATTTAAAACAATGTGGAATAGTTTCACAAATCACAGCACGTGGAACACCATAGCGTAATGGTGTGTCCGAACGTCGTAACCGTACTTTATTAGATATGGTGCGATCTATGATGTCTCTTACCGATTTACCACTATCATTTTGGGGTTATGCATTAGAGATAGCTTATGTATCTATAATTTTTGATTGTTCCATGCTATTATATTATCTATCTTGGATGTTCTATATGCCTTAATATGCTATTTTATATGATTTTTGGGACTAACCTATTAACCCAGAGCCTAGTGTCAGTTTTTATTTTTTTTCCTTGTTTTTGTGTCTCGCAGAAAAGGAATAACAAACGAAGTCCAAATGGAATGAAACTTTACGAGGATTTTTCTTGGACCAGAAGACATCCAGAGGACTTGGAGTACACGCCAGGGGATCTACGAGGCGGCCACAAGGGTGGAGGGTGTGCCCCATACCTTGTGGGCCCCTCGTGCCTCCCCTGACCTACTTCTTCCGCCTATATATTCTCAAATATTCTAGAAACATCAGAACATCCATCGGAACCACTTTTCCGCTGTCGTAACCTTCTGTTCTCGCGAGATCCCATCTGGAGGCCTTTTTCGGTACTCTGCCGGAGGGAGATTCAACCACGCAGGGCATATACATCAACCCTATTGCCCTTCCAATGAAGTGTGAGTAGTTTACCACAGACCAATGGGTCCATAGCTAGTAGTTAGATGGCTTCTTCTCTCTCTTTGATCCCCAATACCATGTTCTCCTCGATGTTCTTAGAGATCTATCCGATGTAATATTCTTTTGCGGTGTGTTTGTCAAGATCCAATGAATTGTGGGTTTATGATCAGATTATCTATGAATATTATTTGAGTCTCTTCTGAATTCTTATATGCATGATTTAATATCTTAGTAATTCTCTTCGAACTATCGGTTTGGTTTGGCCAACTAGATTGTTTTTTCTTGCAATAGGAGAAGTGCTTTGCTTCGGGTTCAATCTTGCGGTGCTCAATCCCAGTGATAGTAGGGGACATGACACGTATTGCTTGAGTTAATTCCGCTACATCATGTCATCTTGCTTAATGTGTTACTCTGTTCTTATGAACTTAATACTCTAGATGCAGAATCATTTCGGTCGATGTGTGGAGTAATAGTAGTAGATGCATTCCTTTTTTGTAACCTCACCCATGTTGGGTTCTTTCAATAAAACACTGTGAGGTTGTTGCCTTGCAGTACATAGTCAAAAAAATAGTAGTAGATGCAGGCAGGAGTCCGTCTGCTTGATACGGATGTGATGCCTATATTCAGGATCATTTCCTCAGATGTCGTCATAATTATTTGCTCTTCTATCAATAGCTTGGCAGTAATTTGTTCACCAACCATAATATTGCTATCATGAGAGAAGACTCTAGTCAAACCTATGGCCCCTGATTCTATTTTACATCTTATAAGTTTTCGATCCTATTTTGCAATCATTTACTTTTCAATCTATAAACCAAAAACTAAAAAATATTTACTTTACTAGTTCATCTATCTCTATTGGATCTCACTTTTGCAAATAACCATGAAGGGATTGACAACCCCGTTATAGCGTTGGGTGCAAGTTGTTTGATTGTTTGTGAATGTATTTGGCGATTTGTGGGTAATATCCTACTTGATTGATACCTTGGTTCTCAAACTGAGTGAAATACTTACTCTACTTTGCTGCATCACCCTTTCCTCTTCAAGGGAAAAACCAATGCATGCTCAAGAGGTAGCAGGAAGAATTTTTGGCGCCGTTGGCGGGGAGATCTAAGCCAAGTCAAGACTTACCAAGTACCCTTCATTAAACTCTCATCTCTCACATTTACATTATTCGCCATTCGCCTCTCATTTTCCTCTCCCCCACTTCTAAAACAATCTTCGAAAAGATTTGCCTTTTCTTCGCGCTTCTTTCGTTCGTCTTGTTCGCTTGCTTTTTGTGTGCTTGTTTGTTGGATTGCTTGCTTTGTCACGATGGCTCAAGAAAATACCAAATTATGTGACTTTTCCAACACCAATAATAATGATTTTATTAGTACTCCGATTGCTCACGCTACTAATGTGGAATCGTGTCAAATCAATGCTGCTTTATTGAATCTAGTCATGAAAGATCAATTTTCTGGCCTTCCTAGTGAAGATGCCACTTCCCTTTTGAATAATGTTGTTGATTTGTGTGATATGCAAAAGAAATGGGATGTGGATAATGATCTTGTTAAATTAAAGCTATTTTCGGTTTAGGGTTTAGGGTTAGGGTTTAGGGTTTAGGGTTTAGGGTTTAACTTGGTTTTCATCTTTGCCTAAAAATAGTATTGATTCGTGGAATAAGTGCAAAGATTCTTTTATTGCCAAGTACTTTCCTCACGCTAAGATCATCTCCCTTAGGAACTATATTATGAATTTTGAACAACTTGATCTTGAGCTTGTTGCACAATCTTGGGAGAGGATGAAACTTATGATAAGAAATTGTCCTACGCTTGGCTTGAATTTATGGATGATTATACAATTTTTATGCCAGATTAAACTTTGCTTCTAGAAATCTTTTAGATTCGGCCGCGGGAGGTACTTTTATGGAAATCACATTAGGAGAAGCTGCTGAACTCCTTGATAATATAATGGTTAATTATTCTCAATGGCATACCAAGAAAGTGCATGCAATAGAAGAGATTAATGTTTTGAGTAGAAAGATGGATGAACTTATGAAATTATTTGCTAGCAAGGGTACTAATATTGATCCTGATGATATGCCCTTGTCCACTTTGATTGAGAATAATAATGAATCTATGGATGTGAATTTTGTTGGGAGGAACAATTTTGGTAACAATGCTTATAGGAGAAATTTTAATCCTAGGCCTTTTCTTAGTAATCCCTCTAATAATTATGGTAATTCCTACAACAATTCTTACGGAAATTATAATGAGATGCCTCTGATTTTGAGAATAGTGTTAAAGAATTTATGAGTGCTCAAAGAATTTTAATGCTATGATTGAAGAAAAATCGATTAAGATTGATGATTTCGCTAGGAGCATGGATAGAATTTCTCTTGATGTTGATTCTTTGAAGCTTAGATCTATTCCACCCAAGCATGATATCAATGAGTATCTCAAAGATATGAGAATTTCCATTGATGAGTGCAAATAAAGAACCGCTAAGATGCGTGCAAAAAAGGATTGGTTTATAAAAACATGTTCTTCTAGTTTCCATGAAAATAATGATGAAGATCTTAAAGTGATTGATGTGACTCCTATTGAATCTTCGTTTTCTAAAATAAATCTTGATAAAGATGGGACTGGAGATGAACCAACTTTAGTTAAAAGGCGTCCCAATAATTCGGAGTTTTTAGATCTTGATGCGAAAATTGATAAAAGTGGGATTGATGAAGTCAAAACTTTAAGTAGCAATGAACCCACTAGATTGGATCTCAAGGAATTTAACTATGATAATTGTTCTTTAATAGATTGTATTTCCTTGTTACAATCCATGTTGAATTCTCCTCATGCTTATAATCAAAATAAAGCTTTTACCAAACATATTGTTGATGCTATGATGCAATCTTTTGAAGAAAAGCTTGAGTTAGACGTTTCTATCCCTAGAAAACTTTATGATGAGTGGGAACCTACTACTAATATCAAGATTAAAGATTGTGAGTGACATGCTTTGTGTGATTTAGGTGCTAGAGTTTCTACGATTCCAAAAACTTTATATGATGTGCTAGGTTTCCGTGAAATTGATGAGTGTTCTTAAATTTACATCTTGTAGATTCCACTATTAAGAAACCCATGGGAAGGATTAATGATGTTCTTATTGTTGTAAATAGGAAATATGTGCCCATATATTTCATTGTTCTTGATATAGATTGCAATCCTACAGGTCCTATTATTCTTGGTAGACCTTTCCTTAGAACAATTGGTGCAATTATTGATATGAAAGAAGGAAACATTAGATTTCAATTTCCATTAAGGAAGGGCATGGAACACTTTACAAGAAATTAAATTAAATTACCTTATGAATCTATTATGAGAGCTACCTATGGATTGCATACCAAAGATGATAATACCTAGATCTATTTGCATTTTATGCCTAGCTAGGGGTGTTAAACAATAGCGCTTGTTGGGAGGCAACCCAACTTTATTTCTGCTATTTACTTTTTGCTTCTGTTTTTCAATAAATACACATTATTACTTCCGTAGTAATTGTGTTTGGTGTTTTAATTAGTGTTTGAGCCAAGTAAGACCTTTGGGATGGCTTACGATGATCGTTGACTTGATTTTGCTGAAAAACAGAAACTTTTGCGCCCAGTGCAGAAAATTTAATAATTCACTGGAACGTCAAAACCTTCTGAACTTTTTAAACAAAATTGATATAAAATTCCCCACGTCGTCCTATTAGAATTTTTAGAGTTACAGAAGTATGCGAAGTTTTCAGATTGCTACAGGCTATTCTGATTTTGAAAAATTCTGTTTTCTATGTGTCGTTTGCTTATTTTGATGCATCTATGGCTAGTATCGGGGGGTATGAACCATGGAAAACTTGTAATACAGTATATATTACACCAATATAAAATTAGAATAAAATAACAATAGTACCTTGAGTGGTTATTTGCTTTGTTTTACTAACGAAGCTCAGGAGATTTCTGTTGAGTTTTGTATTGTGAAGTTTTCAAGTTTTGGGTAAGGATTTGATGGACTATGGAATAAGGAGTGGCAAAAGCCTAAGCTTGGGGATTCCCAAGGCACCTCAAGGTAAAATTCAACGATGGCCAAGAACCTAAGCTTGGGGATGCGTCGGGCAGGCATCCCCTCTTTCGTCTTCATCCATGGATAACTTTACTTGAGGCTATATTTTTATTCACTACATGATATGTGTTTTGCTTGGAGCAACTTGTATGATATGAGTCTTTGCTTTTTAGTTTGTCACAATCATCCTTGCTGTACACACCTTTTTAGAGGGACACGCTTCAATCCTGATTTATCAGAATACTCTATGTGCTTCACTTATATCTTTTGAGCTGGGCAATTTTGCTCTAGTGCTTCACTTATATCTTTTTAGAGCACGGCGGTGGTTTTATTTTATAAAAAATGTTAAACTCTTGCTTCACTTATATTATTTTGAGAGTCTCTAAAACAGCATGGTAATTGTCTTGGGTTATGAATTTAGTCCTAATATGATAGACATCCAAAGTAGGTATAATAAAAACTTCCATATGATAATTGTGATCGTTTTGAGATATGAGGATGGTAATATTAGAATCATGCTAGTAGTAAATTGTAAGGTGGAGAAAATAATTGTGTTAAGGTTCGTGATTCCCGTAGCATGCATGTATGGTCTACAAAAAGTGCAACAGAAACAAAATGCTTGTGTATCGATTGTTCACCTTTGTGAGAAGGTCGGGGGCGCGCGATGGTTAACTCCTACCAACCTCCCCCCTAGCTAGGGGCATGCGTAGCAGTACTTTGCTTCGAGGGCTAATAAATCTTTTGCAATAAGTATGTGAGTTCTTTATGACTAATGTAGAGTCCATGGATTATACACACTCTCACCCTTCCACCTTGCTAGCCACTCTAGTGCCGCGCAACTTTCACCGGTGCAAAAAATCCTCCTTATACCTTCCTCAAAACAGCCACCATACCTACCTATTACTGCATTTTCTTTGCCATTCCGAGATATATTACCATGTAACTCCACCATTCCGTTTCTTTTGACACGCATATTCATTGTCATATTGCTTTGCATGATCATGTAGTTGACATAGTATTTCTGGCAGGCCACCGTTCATATTTTATATACATGTCACTCTTGGTCATTGCACATCTCGGTACACCGCCAGAGGCGTTCATATAGAGTCATATCTTTGTTCTAGCATCGAGTTGTAATATCGAGTTGTAAGTAAATAAAAGTGTGATGATCATCGTTATTAGAACATTGTCCCATGTGAGGTTATCAAAAAATAAAAGAGGCCAGTAAAGCCCAAATAAACAAAAGAGGCCAATGAAGCCAAAATAAACAAAAGAGGCCAAAGTAGCCCACCAAAAAAGAGAGGCCAGAGAGCCCAAAAAAATGAGAGAAAAAGGGAGAAGGGACAATGTTACTATCTTTTTTCCACACTTGTGCTTCAGAGCAGCACCATGTTTTTCATGATAGAGAGTCTCCTATGTTGTCACTTTCATATACTAGTGGGAATTTTCATTATAGAAATTGGCTTGTATATTCCAACGATGGGCTTCCTCAAATACCCTAGGTCTTCATGAGCAAGCAAGTTGATGCACACCCACTAGTTTTCTTTTTGAGCTTTCATACACTTATAGCTCTAGTGCATCCGTTACATGGCAATCCCTACTCTCTCACATTGATATCAATTGATGGACATCTCCATATTCCATTGATTTGCCGAGTTGATGTGAGACTTCCTCCCCACTTTTGTCTATTACCACCTTCTATTCCACCCATAGTGCTATATCCATGGCTCACGCTCATATATTGCGTGAAATATTGAAAAGACTGAAGCGCGTTAAAAAGTATGAACCAAATGCTTGGCTGACACCGGGGTGGGCATGATTACCTTGTGTTGAGAAGAGGGAGCATAATAAGACTATATGATTTTGTAATGATAACTTTCTTTAGCCATGTTTATTTTGAAGCTTAATTATTTACTATTTTGTATGCTTGGAATATTATTGTTCTCATGTCAACATAAACTTTTTCTTGAAAATTACGGATCTGAACTTTCATACCACATTAAAGAAGAATTGCATTGATAAATATGTTAGGTAGCATTCCACATGAAAAAAAATCTGTTTTTATCATTTACCTACTCGAGGACGAGCAGGAATTAAGCTTGGGGATGCTTTATACATCTCCAACGTATCTATAATTTTTTATCGTTCCATGCTATTATATTATCTATCTTGGATGTTTTATATACATTAATATGCTATTTTATATGATTTTTGGGACTAACCTATTAACCCAGAGCCCAGTGCCAGTTTCTGTTTTTCCTTGTTTCTGAGTTTCACAGAAAAGGAATATAAAATGGAGTCCAAACGGAACGAAACTTTATGAGGATTTTTATTGGACCAGAAGACATCCAGAGGACTTGGAGTACACGCCATGGGATCTACGAGGTGGCCACAAGGGTGGAGGGCGCGGCCCGTACCTTATGGGCCCCTCATGCCTCCCCTAACCTACTTCTTTCGCCTATATATTCTAAAATATTCCATAAACATCGGATCATCCATTGAAACCAATTTTCTGCCGCTGTAACCTTCTGTTCTCGCGAGATCCCATCTGGAGGCCTTTTCCGGTACTCTACCGGAGTGGGATTCAACCACAGAGGGCATCTATATCAGTCCTATTGCCCTTCCGATCAAGTGTGAGTAGTTTACCATAGACCTGCGGGTCCATAGCCAGTAGCTAGCTGGCTTCTTCTCTCTCTTTGATCCACAATACCATGTTCTCCTTGATGTTCTTGGAGATCTATTCGATGTAATATTCTTTTGTGGTGTGTTTGTTAAGATTCGATGAATTGTGGCTTTATGACCAGATTATCTATGAATATTATTTGAGTCTCTTCTGAATTCTTATATGCATGATTTAATATCTTAGTAATTCTCTTCAAACTATGATTTGGTTTGGCCAACTAGATTGGTTTTTCTTGCAATGGGAGAAGTGCTTTGCTTTGGGTTCAATATTGCGGTGCTCAATCCCAGTGACAGTAGGGGACATGACACGTATTGCATTGTTGCCATCGAGGATAACTAGATGGGGTTTTCATCATATTGCTTGAGTTAATTCTGCTACATCATGTTATCTTGCTTAATGTGTTACTCTGTTCTTATGAACTTAATACTCTAGATGCATAATCATTTCGTCGATGTGTGGAGTAATAGTAGTAGATGCAGGCAGGAGTCCATCTACTTGATGATGCCTATATTCCGGATCATTGCCTTAGATGTCGTCATAATTATTCGCTCTTCTATCAATTGCTTGACAGTAATTTGATCACCAACCGTAATATTTGCTATCATGAGAGAAGCCTATAGTGAAACCTATGGCCCCCGGGTCTATTTTACATCTTATAAGTTTCCGATCTACTATTTTGCAATCATTTACTTTTCAATCTATAAACCAAAAACTCAAAAATATTTACTTTGCTAGTTCATCTATCTCTATCGGATCTCACTTTTGCAAATAACGGTGAAGGGATTGACAACTCCTTTATACATTGGGTGCAAGTTGTTTGATTGTTTGTGCATGTATTTGGTGATTTGTGGGTAATATCCTACTGGATTGATACCTTGGTTCTCAAACTGACGGAAATACTTACTCTACTTTGCTGCATCACCCTTTCCTCTTCAAGGGAAAAACCAACGCATGCTCAAGAGGTAGCACAGATGCATTCACATTAAATAGGGCACCGTCTAAATCCGTTGAGATGACACCGTATGAACTCTGGTTTGGCAAGAAACCTAAGTTGTCGTTTCTTAAATTTTGGGGTTGCGATGCTTATGTGAAAAAACTTCAGCCTGATAAGCTCGAACCCAAATCAGAGAAGTGTGTCTTCATAGTATATCCAAAATAAACTGTTGGATACACCTTCTACCACAGATCCGAAGTCAAGATCTTTGTTGCTAAGAATGAATCCTTTCTAGAGAAGGAGTTTCTCTCGAAAGAAGTGAGTGGGAGGAAAATAGAACTTGATGAGGTAATTGTACCTTCTCTCGAATTGGAAAGTGGCTCATCACAGAAAACCGTTCCCATGATGCCTACACCAACTAGAGAGGAAGCTAATGATGATGACATGAATCTTCGGATCAAGGTACTATAGAACCCCGTAGGTCAACCAGAGCACGATCTGCACTAGAGTGGTATGGTAATCCTGTTCTGGAAGTCATGTTACTAGACCATGACAAACCTACGAACTATGAAAAAGCTATGATGAGCCCAGATTCTGATAAATGGCTTGAGGGCATGAAATGTGAGATAGGATCCATGTATGAGAACAAAGTGTGGACTTTGGTGGACATGCCCGATGATCGGCGAGCCATAGAGAATAAATGGATATTCAAGAAGAAGACAGACGCTGATGGTAATGTTACTGTCTACAAAGCTTGACTTTTCGCGAAAGGTTTTCGGCAAGTTCGAGGAGTTGACTACGATGAGACTTTCTCACCCGTAGCAATGCTTAAGTCTGTCCAAATCATATTAGCAATTGTCGCATTTTATGATTATGAAATCTGGCAAATAGATGTCAAAACTGCATTCCTCGATGGATTTCTTAAGGAAGAGTTATATATGATGCAACCAGAAGGTTTTGTCGATCCTAAAGGTGCTAACAAAGTGTGCAAGCTCCAGCGATCCATCTATGGACTTGTGCAAGCATCTCGGAGTTGGAATATACGGTCTGATGAGGTGATCAAAGCATATGGTTTTATACAGACTTTTGGAGAAGCATGTATTTACAAGAAAGGAGTGGGAGCTCTATAGCATTTCTGATATTATATGTGGATGACATATTGTTGATTGGAAATGATGTAGAATTTCTGGATAGCATAAAAGGATACCTGAATAAGAATATTTCGATGAAAGACCTTGGTGAAGTTGTTTATATATTGGGCATCAAGATCTATAGAGATAGATCAAGATGTTTGATATAACTTTCACAAAGCACATACCTTGATAAAGTTTTGAAGGATTTCAAAATGGATCAGTCAAAGAAAGGGTTCTTACCTGTGTTACAAGGTGTGAAGTTGAGTAAGACTCAATGCCCGACCACTACAGAAGATAGAGAGAAAATGAAAGTCATTCCCTATGCCTCAGCCATAGGATCTATCATGTATGCTATGTTGTGTACCAGACCTGATGTGTGCCTTGCCATAAGACTGGCAGGGAGTTACCAAAGTAATCCAGGAGTGGATCACTAGACAATGGTCAAGAACATCTTGAAGTACCTAAAAAGAACCAAGGATATGTTTCTCGTTTATGGGGGTGACAAAGAGCTCGTCGTAAATGGTTACGTTGATGCTAGCTTTGACACTGATCCGGATGACTCTAAGTCACAAACTAGATACGTATTTTTATTGAATGGTGGAGCTGTCAGTTGGTGTAGTTCCAAGCAGAGCGTCGTGGCGGGATCTACGTGTGAAGCGGAGTACATAGCTGCTTCGGAAGCAGCAAATGAAGGAGTCTGGATGAAGGAGTTCATATCTGATCTAGGTGTAATACTTAGTGCATCGGGTCCAATGAAAACCTTTTGTGACAATACTGGAGCAACTGCCTTAGCGAAGGAATCTAGATTTCACAAAAGAACTAAACACATCAAGATACACTTCAACTCCATACGCTATTAAGTCAAGGAGGGAGACATAGAGATTTGCAAAATGCATACGGATCTGAATGTGGCAGACCTGTTGACTAAGCCTCTTCCACGAGCAAAATATGATCAGCACCAAGACTCCATGGGTGTTAGAATCATTACAATATAAGCTAGATTATTGACTCTAGTGCAAGTGGGAGGCTGAAGGAAATATGCCCTAGAGGCAATAATAAAGTTGTTATTTTATATTTCCTTATATCTTGATAAATGTTTATTATTCATGCTAGAATTGTATTAAAACAGAAACTTGATACATGTGTGGATACATAGACAAAACACCGTGTCCCTAGTAAGCCTCTACTAGACTAGCTCATTAATCAAAGATGGATAAGTTTCCTAACCATAGACATGTGTTGTCATTTGATGAATGGGATCACATCATTAGGAGAATGATGTGATGGACAAGACCCACCCGTTAGCTTAGCATAATGATATTTCAGTTTTACTGCTATTGCTTTCTTCATGTCAAATACATAATCCTTCGACTATGAGATTATGCAACTCCCGGATACCAGAGGAGTGCCTTGTGTGCTATCAAACATCACAACGTAATTGGGTGATTATAAAGATGTTCTACAGGTATCTCCAAAGGTGTTTGTTGAGTTGGTATAGATCGAGATTAGGATTTGTCACTCCGAGTATCGGAGAGGCATCTCTGGGCCCTCTCGGTAATGCACATCATAAGAAGCCTTGTAAGCAATGTGACTAATGAGTTAGTTGCGGGGTGATGCATTATGGAACGAGTAAAGAGACTTGCCAGTAACAAGATTGAACTAGGTATCAAGATACCGAGGAGCGAATCTCAGGGAAGTAACATACCGATGACAGAGAGAATAACGTATGTTGTCATTACGGTAGGACCGATAAAGATCTTCATAGAATATGTGGGAACCAATATGATCATCCAGGTTCCTATGTTGGTTATTGACTGGAGATGTGTCTCAGTCATGTCTAAATAGTTCTCGAACCCGTAGGGTCCGCACGCTTAACGTTCGATGATGATTTGGTATTATATGCGTTATGTGATTTGGTGACCGAATGTTGTCCGGAGTACCGGATGAGATCACAGACATGACGAGGAGTCTTGAAATGGTCGAGAGGTAAAGATTGATATATAGGACGACAGTATTCGGACACCAGAAGTGTTTCGGAGGGTACCGAGTACATATCGGGTCACCGGAAGGGGTTCAGAGGAACCCCGGTAAAGATATGGGCCTTATTGGGCCAAGAGAGGGACATACCAGCCCCTAAGGGGCTGGTGCGCTTCCATATAGGCCGAAATAGGAGGAGAGGAAAAGGAGGGAAGAGAGAACAAAAGGGGAGGATTCCCTCCCCCCTCCTACTTGGCGAGCCCCATGCTGCTCCCCTCCCTCTCTCGCCTATATATATCTGGGGAGGGAAGCTCTAGAACACACAACACTGATTCTTAGCCGTGTGTGGTGTCCCTCTCCACAGTTTACGCCTCCGGTCATATTCACGTAGTGCTTAGGTGAATCCCTGCGTGGATCACTTCACCATCACCGTCACCACGCCGTCGTGTTGACAGAACTCTCCCTCGACACTTTGATGGATCAAGAGTTCGAGGGACATCATCGAGCTGAACGTGTGCAGAACTCGGAGGTGACATACGTTCGGTGCTTGATCAGTCGGAAAGAGAAGAAGTTCGACTACATAAACCGTGTTGTCAAACGCTTCCGCTTTCGGTCTACGAGGGTACATAGACACACTCTCCCCCTCTCATTGCTATACATCTCCTAGATAGATCTTGCGTGAGCGTAGGATTTATTTTGAAATTGTATGCTACGTTTCCCAACAAGACTCCCTATCGTTGTGTCTGTGCACGTCGTCATGCTCATGGGTCTCGCATGAGTCCAACGAGCCCTCTGGCTCGCTACTTCACCCACTATAGTGCAGGGATCGTCCAGCTCCTGCTCCGATGCCGCTTGGCGTCGTTGCCGTGCTCAGATCAGACCATCCCCGCTCGCGCTCGCCCGCGCGCCCGCTGTCAACCACTCGTGCTTGCACCGCACACCGTTGGCCACTTTGGTCGCCCCCGCCAGGGCCATTGCTGCTCGGGGTCGCGCCTTGGCAGCATCCCGCAGCCGCTCATCCTCACGCCGAATGGCTCCCGCCGCGCTCACCTGCCAGCTCCTACATTGTGCCTCGGCCTGGCTGCGCCCGCTCGTGCGCTCGCCGCGCTTGCTCGCACCTACAGCCGCTGCCGCTCCACGCTACTGCTGGCTCTGGCCGCCGACACCTCTATGTGCTCGTGCGTGCACAACCACCAGTGGATGGTCAGAGCCACTGCCACATGGGTCATCCCTAATTAGATTAGGGGATAAGTTAATTAACTAGGCCTAATTAGTCCCTGACATGTGGGTCCCCTAGAGATTAAACTAAATAATCAAACCATTTAAGCTTCTATCTATGATAGTTGGGTCCCAGTGGGCCTTTGACTAGTCAAACTGCTGAGTGGGATTGACCCAGTTAATGGTAAGTTGACCCCACCTACCGTGTTGACTGGTCAACCATGACCTTTGACTTGCTGACTCAGCACTCCCCTGGCCTCACTAGTCAGCCATTACTGCACTCTATTGGGTGCAATTTTGGGTGCACTAAGCAATTAGAATTATTATAATTTCGTATTAAATTAAATATAGAAAATCATAAAATCAATTAAACATTGAAAATTCATATAAAATAATCCATAACTCAGATGAAAATAATTTATATATGAAAGTTGATCAGAAAATATAGCGAATCAGAATATGCCATCCACATAATTGCCACACCCCTCTAACATAATGAACATTGGCAATTTCCCTGGATTAATTTACCGAAAAATACCTGGAGTTGGGAAAATATTACCAGATATTTTCCCTCTTCTTTTAAAAAGCATAGTGATGCATTCATGCATATCATCATTACATTTTGACATGACATGAATTGTGTTGGATTTGTATGCCTGTTATTTATCTGTTTCCCCCTCTCCTCTATTCTTTTGGTAGACTTCAAGATTGTCGGTGAGCCCCAGTACGACTACGTCGACAACGACCCGGCCTTCTCGGCAGAGCTTCCAGGAAAGCAAAACCCCCTTGATCATTTCGATATCACCTATTCCTTCTCTCTATTGCCTGCATTATACTTGTGATAGTGTTACTAATTTATCGGTATATCATATACTGTTGCATAGCCTATTTTGATACTACTATAGATACCATACCTGCAATCGTATCATGCTTAGCCTAGGTATTCTAGAGTCCCATCAGTGGCCCTAGATCCTTGTCCATCTGTCATGCTATACTATCAGTCTGTGATCCTTTGGGCGATGATCATGAGTATGCATTATACTGCATACTATATATGTTACTCCGGTGGCCTATGACATGGAGCGAGATGGACCACAAGATGCCGAGGAAGATGACGAGTATTACTCGTTTATATTATGTCATGTTAATGTTCAGATTGGGGGCTGAAGGTACAGGTGGTTCCATCCAGGTAGTGGTGGGCCTGAGTTCTTGACGGCCCAGAGTGATTCTTTGTGGTGGAACAATAGTGGCAGGTAGTGACTACCAAGGAGAGAGGTGGGCCTAGGCCCTGGTCGAAGTATGCGATGATTTCATAATAACATGCTTAACTAGAAAGGGTAGTTGATCTGAGACTGTCACTGACATATATGCACTAACCGGCACACGAGATAATGGTTTATGGGGCCCTCAACATCGTATATTCCTTTCGGAAGCAACCCAGATGTCATAGTTCAGAGAGGCATGTTGGTTTGTTGGGGTGAGTGGTAACCGCCTGCTTGTGTATACAGAGGTGGGCTTTGGTCCCCGTCCACTCATGCAACATGCAGGAGTGCTTAGGGCGATCGGTCCATGATCCCTTCGCGCTTAGGATTTACACCGGCGTGCTAACCTATTTGGGAAGCCTAGGTTGGACTACGGTGTGTTGATTATCCAGGTCGGACATTACCCGAAAAGGTGTGTCCGACGAGAGGTAATCGAGAGTATCAGGTAATGTGGTGCACCCCTGCAGGGAAGTTAATCTATTTGAATAGTTGTGTCCACGGTACCAGGACGACTTGGAGTTGTATCCTGACCTACTACAACTAAAACGGGATACTTGATAAAAACACCCAGATAACAGATAGATACCCCTGAAGATCGCTTTCCTCCAGGTAGATGAGGAGAGGATATCTAGGCAAGTTTATTGCTATATGTATGTGCAAGATGATACTATACACGCTCGTCTCTTCTACTGCTGAAGGATGTAGTCTTCGGTAGGATGAGCTTCCCCCCCTTATTCTACCATTTCTATAGTTAAGTCCACAATATTACCACATTCCCTTGATAACGATGCATATCTAGTGTAGATCTAATGTATGTCTTGCGAGTACTTTGGATGAGTACTCAATGTTGCTTTGCTACCCTTTCCATTCGACCCGGTTGCTGCAACAACTGGTAGCACTGCAGATGCATGTTTCCCCAACGGTGCTTACTACGTGGAGACCGATGACCAGGAGTAGTCCAAAGGTCCCAAGCAGGAGACCTTGTTCTTCGATCTAGTGTCGTTGTTTTGCCCAGCCTTCTTAAGGCAAAACTTGGCTAACTATGTATGTACTCAGATAATATTTGTTTTGGTGACTTATGAATTATGGGTCCTCGTGGCCCTCACTTGTAATATAAAGATTTATGCTTAATTTATGTTGTGGAGTTGTGTTGTGATATTGACATGAGTCACCATTCGTGATCATGCATGATGCGTGTATGGTTAGTGCATGATTATAAACATTGGCGTCACATCGTCGTTCAAGAATCGTCGCTCCTCGGCTCAATCATCACCAGGCACGTCATCAGCTTGCAACCGTTGTGGAGAACAAGGGGAATGAGAAATGTCTAGAGTTGGGTGCTTGCGTCACCCTTAAATTGCGCAAGGCAAGTTGCAAGCGCGAGTGATGAGTGCAAATTATATGATAATTTTGATGGTTTTACATGGTAGGCTTTGTGGAATTTTACCGCGTTCGCGCACTACTTTTTGTTGGCATTCCCTAGGTAACGTCCATTGAAACAAATAAAGTTTTATGGAATGAATCCTAGGAAATGATGATGGAATCGCGTTGTTTAATGTGATAATCAACTACCATAAGAGAATGAAGCAAAAGGAATCAAGGAGGAGCTCATGGAGCACTTCGAGATCCAAAGACGGTCTAGCATACGAGCACGCCCGCTCGTATGTGC
Source organism: Secale cereale (assembly GCA_902687465.1). Lineage (NCBI taxonomy): Eukaryota > Viridiplantae > Streptophyta > Magnoliopsida > Poales > Poaceae > Secale > Secale cereale. The sequence goes on along the minus strand of LR738714.1, from coordinate 37,224,944 downwards.
GATCGTATGAGGTGCTAGAGTCACCACCTCGTCCACTACTTCCACCCCATGAAGTCTGATCATGGAGCTGATGAACATACACACCAGAAAGGCATCCTGAAGGGAGAACCCTAGCCTCCGGAGTGATCCGGAGGAGGGATCGTGAAGGAGGAGATTTCCATCTTCACCACCACGCACAAAGAGACATGAACATCATCACCACTGTCATCATCAACATCATCACCACTGTCATCATCATCATCATCCACATCCTTCTCATCTCATTGTATCATCATGTACCCTAGTGGATTGTCTTGTGTGTTACGTATGTGATCCATTCATGTTTGTCACTATCACCCTCATGATGCTTGTTGCCTCCATGCATGAGTAAACCCCTAGTTCTTGGGGATATGGATGAACCTTGGTATGTATAGGATCTGAAACGTTATTATTGTATGAGATCCTATGTTGAATGCTTAGTTTAATAAACTTCGTGAATATTGTGAAGGGGGGCCACTTAGCATTACTACTGTAAGGCCACAAAGTGAATCACTTTCATTGTAAAGGTTAGGACGTGAAGGTAATTTGAGTTGACAATAAGAGCCTTTAATCCCAGCTTTTGCAATTGATAGGGGACTTACGGAGAACCCATAGAGAGGCCGCGCCCACGGGGTAACCCTTAATTATCGTAGTCGTAACCCATAGGGGGAGACTACGATAGTGGCATGCGTGGGACGAAGTCTACCTAGAGTAGAACGTGTTTCGTATGCGGCTCCGCCATAATCGTCAGGAATGGCTCAAGTATCCAGACTTTATTATGTGGTTGTGTTAGAAACATACCAATGGGAATTCCACACTCCCCGAGAATGCCTTACTCCTCTATCAGTTGCACTTGTTACACATGCAACTGTTTTCTTATTAGTTTTTATGTTATTTAATTTCAGTTTTCTCTACAGTAAAATAACTATTTGGTCCCGCCCTCACTTTGTGTGGAGTCTAGAATTACTTGCAAGCAAAAATCTATGATTCACTACAATAGGCAATGCTTATTTCATTTTCTCCCCGTGGGATCGATACTCTTACTTCAAAAAGGCTACAACTAAACCATGTGCACTTGCAGGCCATCAAGTTTTTTCTGGCACCGTTGTTGGGGAGTCGAGCGCTTTTTTGCTTTGCTTTGAGTTATGAATTATCTTGTGTTCTAATAATCTTTGCAGGTTGTAGGCAACCATGGCCGTGCAAAAACAAATTTATCATGTAGGTGTGGAAATGGTTGTGGGTCATGGTCGAGGAGAAAATTCTATATTTGCTGGCCTCGACCTAACTGGTGAAACATTTGAGATAAATCCTCGGCTCCTTGATATGTTGAAAAATAATACATTCCCAGATGATGGAACTAAAAGTCCTTATATACACGTGAAGGGATTAGAAAAATTATGTGGTACATTTCAGTTGCATGGTTTGACTCATTAAAAAAATTGAAATTGTTTCCTTACTCTCTTGAAAATGAAGCTACTAAGAGCATCTCCAACATGAGCGCTATCTTAGTCGCATGCTGGAAAAAACGATTTTTTGCATGCGCAGAGCCGAAACGGGCGCTCCAGCAGTTGCCCAATAATCGCATGCGCGGTAAATCTAGTTCAGCGCGCGGAGGAAAACGACATCGCACGTGGTGTATTTGCTGCACCTGCTCCTGTGCGCTGGACAGCGATGATTCATGCGTGATTTGACCAACCGCCAGATCTGAGACCTCCAAGGGCTGGCGCTGCCGCCCGCACCTTCCCCATTTGCTCAGGCGACCCATCGGCACTTCCCCGCTTATCCCTGCGCGCCGCCGCTGCTTCGTCCACCTCCTCTCCTCGCCGCCGCCCCTCGAGCGCACCATTCGTACGACGAACAACGCTCGGCAGCCGTTTGCAGCTCGACGCCCACAAGGTGTTTGACAAAACGCTTGCAAGGTATGTATTGCTTCAATTTATATTTTGTAGATGAATTTGGTGCACGTTGCTTAAACTAGTTTAAATTCAATATTGTAGATGAGTTTGTACTACAGTTCGATGAAGAATTTTATATCTAAGAGGAGGAGGACCTCGCAATGATCCTAGCTATGCACGTCAATAAAAAGCTGAAGCACGATGGTTCGGTTATCGGTCGTTAGAAATTGTGGATGGATAAGATCGATGCCCACAACAGATTGATGGGGAACTATTTTGCGGAGAATGCCACATACCCTAAGTCGTACTTTTGGTGCCATTTTAGGATGAGCATTGAGTTGTTCAAACGCATTGCAGAGAAACTGGTGAGCCATGATCGGTTTTTTCAGCAAAGGAGGAATGCCGCCGGAGAACTCGGGCGTAGCACCTTTCAAACGGTTGCTGCCGCTTTGCGTATGTTGGCATATGGTATTCTGGCGTATCTCGTTAATGACCACTTGGCCATGGGTGAGAGTGAAGCCATCATGTGTGTCAAACGCTTCGCAGTCGGAATTGTGCAAGTGTTTGGTCCGGAATATTTGGGAGCTCCCAATGTTGAAGACACCGCAAGGCTTTTGTAGATGAACAAAGCTCGCAGGTTCCCAGGTATGCTTGGCTCAATAGATTTCATGCATTGGAGTTGGAAGAACCGTCCTAAGGCGTGGCATGGACAATTCCATGGCGAGAAAAGGGTTCCGCTATAATCCTTGAAGCGTTGGTTGATAAGGACACTTGGATTTGGCATGCTTTTTTGGGAATGCCTGAATATTTGAATGACATCAACGTTCTTAATCGGTCACCACTCATGAATAAGATTACAAATGGTGAAACTACACTGGTGGAGTTTGTAGCAAATGGCCATACATACAACTATTGCTACTATCTTGCGGATGGCATCTACCCAAGGTGGCGAACATTTATGAAGCCATTGACGGTACCACAAGGTAACAAAAATTTTGAATTCCACAATGCTCAGGCGGCAGCTAGGAAAGATATGTAGAAAGTATTGGGGACTTTGCAAGCCCAGTTTGCTATTGTGAGAGGACCGGTTATATTTTGAGACCAAAAGATCCTTTGGTACATCATGAACACTTGTGTGATCATCCATAACACGATCATCGAGAATGAGCATGGGCAAAATTTATACTATTCTGAGTATGAGTTGTTGGGACGTCCTATGCGAGTGCGAAGGAGGGCTGCGAGGGTGGCCCGATTTATTGCCTCATATCATGCCATTCGACGTGTTGAAACGCATGATGATCTTCAAAAGGATCTAATCAAGAAGTGGTGGGCATTGAATGGGTGACAAAACTAGTTTGATGTTGTATTGGAAGATAAACTATTTGTTTGAGTTGTAATAATAATTGAACTATTTATTGTTGATTTATTTATTGTGTGTTTTATCATCTTGGTGCTATTTTTAGTGAGAAATGTTGTTTGTGTTGGGGGTGCGCGCTGTAAATTTAACGCGTCTGCTGGAGCTATAGCGCCACGCCATATTTTGCAGCGTCTGCTGGAGCAAGGACCCCGCAGCGCGCTAAAAATGTTATTTTCACGCTGTAAAAATAATTTAGCACACCGCTGATGACCCACAAGTGTAGGGTATCTATAATAGTCCTTTCGATAAGTAAGAGTGTCGAACCCAACGAGGAGCAGAAGGAAATGATAGCCAGTTTTCAGTAAGGTATTTTCTGCAAGCACTGAAATTATAGGTAACAGATAGTTTTGTGATAAGGTAATTGGTAGCAAGTGACAAAAGGTAAAAGTAAATAAGGTGCAGCAAGATGGCCCAATCCTTTTTGTAGCAAAGGACAAGCCTGAAAAAACTCTTATATGAAGGAAAGCGCTCCCGGGGACACATGGGAATTATTGTCAAGCTAGTTTTCATCACGATCATCTGATTCGCGTTCGGTACTTTGATAATTTCGTATGTGGGTGGACCGGTGCTTGGGTGTTGTCCTTACTTGGACAAACCTCCCACTTATGATTAACCTCTAATGCAAGCATCCGCAACTACAAAAGAAGTATTAAGGTAAACCTAACCATAGCATGAAACAAGTGGATCCAAATCAGCCCCTTACGAAGCAATGCATAAACTAGGGTTTAAGCTTCTGTCACTCTAGCAACCCATCATCTACTTATTACTTCCCAATGCCTTCCTCTAGGCCCAAATAATGTTCAAGTGTCATGTAGTCGACGTTCACATGACACCACTAGAGGAGAGACAACATACTGTTGGGGAACGTAGCAGAATTCAAAAAAAATCTACGCTTCACCAAGGTCAATCTAAGGAGATCATCTAGCAACGAGCATAAAGGAGTGCATCTACATACCCTTTGTAGATCGCGTGCGGAAGCGTTCGAAGGAACGTGGATGATGGAGTCGTACTCGTCGTGATCCTCGTCACCGATGATCCCAGCGCCGAACGGACGGCACCTCCGCATTCAACACACGTACGGTACAGCGACGTCTCCTCCTTCTTGATCCAGCAAGGGGGAAGGAGAGGTTGACGGAGATCCAGCAGCACGACAGTGTGGTGGTGGATGCAACGGGAAAAGCTGCAGGGCTTCGCCGAGACCCTGCGGGAGGAGTTGGAGGTGTAACGGGGGGGAGAGGCGCCAGGGGCTGAGGTCCGGCTGCCCTCTCTCCCCCCCACTATATATAGGGGGCCAGGGGGGCGCCGGCCCTAGGAGATCCAATCTCCTAGGGGGGCGGCGGCCAGGGGGGGTTTCTTACCCCCCCCCCAAGCCAAAGGGGGCGCCCCCACCCCTAGGGTTTTAACCCTAGGCGCATGGGGGGAGCCCATGAGGGGTGCGCCAGCCCACTAGGGGCTGGTCCCCCTCCCCCTTCGGCCCACGGGGCCCTCCGGGATGGGTGGCCCCACCCGGTGGACCCCCCGGACCCTTCCGGTGGTACCGGTACACTACCGGTGACCCCCGGAACGCTCCCGATGGCCGAAACTGGACTTCCTATATATATATATCTTTACCTCCGGACCATTCCGGAACTCCTCATGACGTCCGAGATCTCATCCGGGACTACGAACAACATTCGGATTTCCGTGTGCATATATCTCTACAACCCTAGCGTCACCGAACCTTAAGTGTGTAGACCCTGCGGGTTCGGGAGACACACAGACATGACCGAGACGACTCTCCGGTCAATAACCAACAGCGGGATGTGTATACCCATGTTGGTTCCCACGTGTTCCTCAATGATCTCATCGGATGAACCACTGTGTCAAGGATTCACTTAATCCCGTATGTAATTCTCTTTGTCTATCGGTACGGTACTTGCCCGAGATTCGATCGTCGGTATTCCCGATACCTTGTTCAATCTCGTCATGGCAAGTCTCTTTACTCGTTCCGTAATCCATCATCCCATGACTAACTCCTTAATCACATTGAGCTCATTATGATGATGTCTTACCGAGTGGGCCCAGAGATACCTCTCTGTCATACGGAGTGACAAATCCCAGTCTCGGTTCGTGCCAACTCAACAAACACTTTCAGAGATACCCGTTGCGTACCTTTATAGTCACCCAGTTACGTTGTGACGTTTGGCACACCCAAAGTATTCCTACGATATCCGGGAGTTGCACAACCTCATGGTCCAAGGAACAAATACTTGACACTGAAAAAGCTTAAGCATTACGAACTATACGATCTCGTGCTAGGCTTAGGTTTGGGTCTTGTCCATCACATCATTCTCCTAATGATGTGATCCCGTTATTAATGACATCCAATGTCCATGGTCAGGAAACCATGACCATCTATTGATCAACGAGCTAGTAACTAGAGGCTTACCAGGGACACGTTTGTGGTCTATGTATTTACACATGTATCGTTGTTTCCGTACAATACAATTCAAGCATGAATAACAGACAATTATCATGAACAAGGAAATATAATAATAATCCTTTGATTATTGCCTCTAGGGCATATTTCCAACAGTCTCCCACTTGCACTAGAGTCAATAATCTAGTTACATTGTGATGAATCGAACACCCATAGAGTTCTGGTGTTGATCATGTTTTGCCCGTGGAAGAGGTTTAGTCAATGGATCTGCGACATTCAGATCCATATGCACTTTACAAATATCTATGTCTCCATCTTGAACATAATTCCGGATGGAGTTGAAATGGCGCTTGATGTGCTTGGTCTTCTTGTGAAACCTGGGCTCCTTGGCAATGGCAATAGCTCCAGTGTTGTCACAGAAGAGAGTCATCGGGCTTGACGCGCTTGGAATGACTCCTAGGTCGGTGATGAACTCCTTCATCCAGACTCCTTCTTGGGCTGCTTCGCAAGCAGCTATGTACTCCGCTTCACATGTAGAATGCGCCACGACGCTCTGCTTGCAACTGCACCAGCTGACTGCTCCTCCATTCAAAATATACACGTATCCAGTTTGTGACTTGGAGTCATCCAGATCTGTGTCGAAGCTAGCATCGACGTAACCCTTTACGACGAGCTCTTCGTCACCTCCATAAACGAGAAACATATCCTTAGTCCTTTTCAGGTACTTCAGGATGTTCTTGACCGCTGTCCAGTGTTCCATACCGGGATCACTTTGGTACCTCCCTACCAAACTTATGGCAAGGTTCACATTAGGTCTGGTACACAGCATGGCATACATGATAGAACCTATGGCTGAGGCATAGGGAATGACACTCATCTTTTCTCTATCTTCTGTCGTGGTCGGGGACTGAGCCGTGCTCAATCTCATACCTTGCAAAACAGGCAAGAACCCCTTCTTGGACTGATCCATATTGAACTTCTTCAATATCGTGTCAAGGTATGTGCTTTGTGAAAGACCAATGAGGTGTCTTGATCTATCTCTATAGATGTTGATGCCTAATATGTAAGCAGCTTCTCCAAGGTCCTTCATTGAAAAACTCTTATTCAAGTAGGCCTTTATGCTCTCCAAGAATTCTATCTCATTTCCCATCAGCAATATGTCATCCACATATAATATGAGAAATGCTACAGAGCTCCTGTCAGGACCGGTTTTCCGGGATATTAATTTCCCAGTAAATGGCCCTTGTGCTCACCAGCCCCAGGATTACTGTTAGCTGATGAGACACAAACTTGATACAGAAATTCCAAGCAAAATACCAAATATGTAGTACAAGACCATTCTGGTCAATGAGTACAACAAAAGGTTTCTAGAGATTGATGGCGGAAGCGGGTTGCGATACATCAACGTCTATGGGACTCCATTTCCCACAGGAACAGCTGACCTGGGTAACTCCTATCTTCGCGAGGCTTCTATCTCCGTTGCCTAGGTTCCGGGGCTGCCATCGCAGCGCTCCTCTCCAAGCAAAAAAATCTGGCCAAGACAATAGCCAGGGACAAGCCAGTGAGTACTTTGAATGTACTCGCAAACATTATGAACACAGGTAAAATATAACAAATGATGCACTGAAACATTCCATGATCACTTTGTTAGTCACGAAATAAAATTCATGACGCACGCAAGCAGGTTAAAACATGAATAAGCAATCAGAGAATAAAAATAAAATGCACCGATCGGGTGTCTGAAGCGATGCCTCGAAAGGATAATAAAATAAAGCATGCCTCAGTCGGACGTCTGAGCGACGTCACAAAAGGGCTTATAAGAATAAATAATAATAAGCATGCCACAGTCGGGCGTCTGTGCGACACCACATAAAGGGCTTATAGGGAAGATAAATAATAAGCATGCCGCAGTCGGGCGTCTGAGCGACACCACATAAAGGGCTTATAGGGAAAATAAATAATAAGCATGCCACAGTCGGGCGTCTGAGCGACACCACATAAAGGGCTTATATGAGAATAATCACAGGGAATATCCAGGAGGTAGAACCATCCCAGGGATACTCAATAATTCAAACAATACAAATGGTTAGTCCATAATAATAATCATAACCATCATATGTCACATGTCATGATCAATATTCTGGTTTAGAAGTTTTCCTCCGAAGACCGACACTAAGACCGACACTTGACCCATCCCAGACTGTAATCCTTGACCGCGGACACGGCTATTCGAATAGATGTAACCTCTGCAGAGGGTGTACTCTTTACCCACGAGTAACGGATTCCTCTAGTCCATCAGGACTAATTCCAATTACGGTCTTTTAGTTGAAAACACACCTGATCTGCACACACCAGCTTAACTTACCGGTGACTGGAATCACCCACGACACCTGTTAAGTAAAACTCTAAGTGGGGAGGCTACAACCTCGAGTAGCATGGGATCACAGAATTTATAATGCGCGCAAACTAGGGGAGCTACCCCCTCGGCTCCAACCGGAAACACCCATGCCCCCGGACCAGGTGGCATGCCTACCGGATGCAGCCGGTATCTTCCACCATGGCCTCTCTGTACGGTGTGTGCCAAGAAAGGGGTTGACAACTTACTGGACTGTACCCTACCTGCGGCAGGGACACGTGGTAGCACGAAACAAGTATGGGGGTTACCGGAACAAGACTCGATCTATGGTCGACTCAGGAGGTTAAAGCAGCACCTGCATGATTAGCATAACAAATATATTCTACACCAACAGGTTCACCGCCCATCATGCCTCGTCATGCCCTCACTGATCTCTCTCGTCACCATGAGGTACCATTTTCACGGTCATACTTTATCCATGACAAAACTTCTCTCCGAAGTTTGTCCGGACCAGCTCAGGCATGCGTGGCATGAGGCAGTAACCACTTCACACGTGTATCACTTGATCACAGCAAATCATCTTCTCATCAAATGCATTCAAGCATGACTTGTCATCATATGTAAAACTCATTATTTCATGTGACATAAACATAGCTTACTACTCCTAGTAAGCATTCAACAAAATATCATATCTGTGTTCAAGATGCTTGCCTTCAAGGTGCAGAGAGGTGAGGGCACTCCAAAACTTTTGAAAGTTTTGATCTTCCCTCCAAATTCCTATTTTTGAAAATATTCAAATTAACACAAACTTTAAAAATAGTACAAAAAGTTGTCCTAATTATTTTTGAAATAAATCTTAAAATAAACTAGGTGAAATTTGAGAGTGGTAGGAAAAAGAATCAACTCATTTGGAGTTTTATTTAAAAAGATATGCCCAGTCAAAGTTTGGTCAAAGTTCTGTTTTAAATTAAAACAGAAAAGGAAACGGTTTTGAATGAAATGCGCTTTCAAACAGAGAAAACGTACTCGGTGGGGGGCGCTTTCACTTAAGCCAGCGAGGGCCGGCTCGGGGTCACTGACAGGGGGCCCCGCGGTCCCACCTGTCGGGTTTGGCTGGTCCTTCTCCCTCCTCCCTTCTTCGCCCGCACTGGACGGAGCTCCGGCGATTGCCGGCGGTGAACGGCGGCTCCATGCGGGGAACGGAGGGGCGGAAAGGGTCCGCGGGTCCACGGCGAACCTTTCGGTGGTCGAAACGGCCGAGGTGGTGCTGAGGATCGCCGGCGACGAGCTTCGCGGCGGCGACAGCTTCGGGAGAAAAGGGGAAAATGGCTACGGTGGTGCTGGAGCTTGGTTGAGTGGTTGGGAAGCTTCGTGGTGTCAAGGGGAAACCAAAGGCGGCACTGGATGGGTGGGGGAGGGCCTCGTCACGGCGAATGGTGCCGGCGCATGGCGGCGGTCGTGGTTGCCGGAGATGGAGAAGATGGCTTCTTCCGGTCGAACCACTACGAGGGGAGCTAGCTACGGTGGACTGGAGGTTGCTTGGGGTCTCGGACGAGCTCGGGGGTGCCTTATATAGGCGGGCGACGTCGGTTCACGCCATGGCCGAGGATAAGATCGCCGGCGCGTCGTTTTCCGGCGATAGCAGGGCGTCAGGGTGGTCGGCACTAGGGGACGGCGTTGCGGATAAGCTCGCGCTGCCCTGAGGGTGAGGTGGCGGCCTGCGGTGGCTTGGGCGGCGCCGTCCACGGCGAGGACGCTCACGGGCATCGTCGGTGGCCACGGCTGCTAGCGGCGGCGGCTCTGCGGCGCGGCCAGGGGGCACGGCGCTAGCGTCACGGGCGGGCGGCGGCTGCGGGGCGCGACTACTCGAGCGGGGAAAAGCCAGAGCGCGGCTGCGATGCGGCGGCTCGGGTGCGCGTGCGCGTGCAAAATGCGCGCTCTGCGTCGCGCTCTGGGCACGTGCTCAAGGTGTTCGGCAAAATGCCGACGCCTGCCAGGGAGCTCTGCTGCCCACGGGGCTCTACAGGGATGGCTTGAAGGCCAAGGCAAAGCCAAGGGACAAACTGATAATGCCAGATGAGCTAACCTCCAATGCAAGGCAAAAATCATGCCAAAAGAGTTCATGCACTCCAGCTGTTCGACAAAATGCTAGGGGCATCCAGATGGTTTTGCTAGTGATCAAAATTTCCAGATCATATTCTCCTTAGATGATAAAGAGGGTGGCAAGGTTAGTTTGTCAAAAGCAAAAACTCCCTAGTACAAGTTTTTGAGAAAACCAAATCTGGACAGAAAATAAAGGTCATTATTGCATGTGTCAAAAATATTCCAATGGTCTCAATCTCCTGGACTTAAGAGTTTGATAGGGTGGACTACAAGCAGGAAACATCCCATGGGCAATAGGGCAAGATAAAATAGTGCTGCAGTAGAAAATGCCAAACTGGACCAGAATACAAATGAGGATTGTTTGCTCAAATTTTTCAAAGAACACCAATGGGTTTTTGCATAGAAATGAATTATGTACTTCTATCAACATCTCCAAATTTTGGTGGAATTTTTAGAAGAATTTATCAAAGGGTTGCAGTGCAAAAGGGACTCCAAAACTTATGAGAAACCAATTAAAAGCAATAAAGCTTCTGGGAAATATTTATAGAAATAATTCCACTGATAAAAGAAATGATCTTGAGAGGGAATACAAGTCCAACAATATTTATTTTTGAAAAGTTCCCCTTGGAGGGAAAACTCCACAATTCAGAAGAAAAGAATGGTTCTGAAATCAAAAGAAAGTCCAGAAAAGGAAAAATTTAATTTCCTGGCAAAATTTTAATAAATAAATCATGGTTAAAATTTTTGGGGTGTTACAACACTACCCCCCTTAAGAAAAATCTCGTCCTCGAGATTTGCTAAGGACGATCTCAAAATATTCATCATATTATCACAGAGTATTAATTCAAAAGGAACGAACATTCCAAACACGTAATACACTGAGGTTACTGCGAGGGAGCAAATAATTGGTACAACTACAGTGGGGTACTGGTGCTACGAGGGAAAAACTTTGGTTGGGGAAACCGAGAAATTACTACTTTCGGCTATGGAAAAATTAGAACAATAATCTAATTTCACGAATTACGCTGGTCGTACCCGAGTGCATAGAGCTCTCTCTGGCTGACAGGTGGACCCGGGGTCCACTGTCAGTCTCTTCTTCTACCTCTGGCTCTCTTTCTCCCTCTCTCTCGCGTGCTCTCCCGCGCTTACTCCACCGGCGACGCCTAGCGCTTAGGGCATCTAGGCCGTACTGCGGTAGTGCGCGGCGTGCTAGCTGCCGGCGCAGCGTGCACTCACCTCGCGGGCCAGTGCGTTGTCGGCACTGCTCGCGGATTCGCCTCCGAACACCGGCGACCGAGCGACGAGCGGTGCTGGTGGACTTAGCCCACCGTACGCCGATCTCGAGCTATAAAACGGTCGCGGTGCTCCTCTCTTCTTCCTCACACCTGGCCTCGCCTCTTCTTCTCCTTCCTTCTCCTCCATTACTGTTTGCAGGAGCTCGCGACGAGGCTCTAATGGCGGAGGTGATGCCGGATTGGTACGTGATCCTGATGTGCGGAGGGTTGGCGGCATTGCTGGGGTTCTCCGTGCTCTTGTGCGCGATGATCCTCAATGATCGTTGTGATGCTGCTGCTCGAGTGTTAGCTCTTCGCGGCAGAGGTGATCATGAGGATTAAGTGTGGTTGTTAGGTTCTGACTGCTGTCAGTGTGCTGGAGGCAACTTACGTTCGAATAATCACCCACAAATTCCTCCTTTAGAGACTGTGGTGTGAGGTGATCCGTTAGGTGCGAAAGGTGTACGTGGTTATGCAATTAGTGCCTGCAGTCGAGTGGTTGTGGATGTGAGCCTGCTGTCGTGGTGCTGTGCGAATTAAAATACATGTCATGAAGAATTCATGTGTTGTAACGGCTCAAAGAAAAATCTAACTTCAAGATATACTGAGAGCGGAAACAGTCAATCAAAATGAACAGCAGTAAAAACCACTCACATTAATCGAAAACAAACATTTAATTCATCGCACAAACTTAGGATACAACGCATAAACTGTAATACATAAATAAGTGCTAGGGTAACAAACATAGCAGTGACGTCTACGATATAAACGGAAAATGAACAGGGTCCTGAGAAAATGTCTCCGGCACTGGGGCACATTCCTCTTCTATCGGGGAAAGCGGAAGGCTTCCCGGTGTTGGAATACATTCCTCTTCTTCCGGAGGGAGCGGAGGAAGTTGAGGAAGCAATCGAAGGACGTGTCCCTCCTGAGTTGGCAGAGGGGGTCCGCCAATGGCGATCCGGGGATTCAGAACAGCAAGGTAGCGGAGATACTCCAGTATTTGCTGGGTGAAACGCTCCTGGGCCATCACATATTGAATGAGATAGACCAGGGCTGGATCGCTCTCCGCACGTCCACAGCGGAACGTAGCTTCTGCTCCAAAAGCAGCGCGGCTTGGGAAATAGCAGTATTCTCTTGTGCTGGCACAAGGTACCGCAAATCGAAGACGGGTGACTACTTCATACGCAGCAGACTCAATGGCCATGCCTGGTGTTGGCATGGATCTCCCGATGAAGATAACATAGGGAGGGCCTTGGTTTAAATCTGCTGGTGGAATATGCACAGCTGCCCAGTATTTCGAGAGATCAGGAGTGATTCTTGATTTGAACAGCTCATACAGGGGTGGATGGGTGGAGCCAAGAGTATTGCGGGTAAAATCCCATAATATCTTAACAAAACTACCAGGGTTTGCGTCGGGGGTCCTCAGGTAAGCTCCGGGGTGAGACATGGATGGTGAATGAGGAAGGTAGTGCTCGATGCTGATGGTTGCTGGTGTGGAAAAATGAGGGTGGCCTCTTATAGAGAGCCTGGGTCATGAAACATGAAGTGGTGTCGGTACGACTGAGACACCGACTCCGGCGCGGGGCTGTCTGAGTCAAAGTCTCAGGCCTCAATCCCCAAAAGAAAAGTGACATGTTACTGTGCATGTCGATTAGGGGTCACGTCTAGAATGCAACCAATCGTCAAACATTTCACGCCAGATCACACATACTATGAGATGTTGACACACGGGTGGTTACAAGCTCACTACGCCACACAACGGCTACTACGGAACTAAAGGAAAAACCGGCCACTAGGGCTTGACAACAATTCTGGTGGGCTCAGTCCACCTGGTTGATATCTAGCCGGGCGCGTCTTGCGGATGCCGAGTCCTCTCCGGTTGCTTCCGCGTCGGAGCTGGCCGGGGTAGGATGGGGAGCTACAGGGCTGGAGTAGCGGTGGTGGCCTTCGCGGGGTGTCGAGGTCACCGTCCCATTGGAGTAGGCCTCCAAGAGACGACGGAGATCTCCGGGTGAGGCGATGGCATTGCCCGGGTGGATGACATGGTCAGAGCTTGGGGGCTCAACCGGCCTTCCAGGCAGCACTATCGGGGTGTCGGTGGCGGGTGCGACTTCGCTCCTTGCCGGGGTCAGGCGAGCGAGCGTCATGCGGGTCTCAGTCAGGTCAAGAGTGACCTGATCAAATAGTGCCTCTTGCGCTTTCAGGTAGCGCACTAGATGCACCAGGGCAGGGTCCGACTCATGGTCTCCGTTGGCGACCTGGGTCGGTCTACCATAGCCTTCACGACTAGGGTAGTAGTAGAATGAGCGGCAGTTAACCCTCGGCGACAGGTGCCGAAGGTGAACTATAGCTTCTCGGGCTGCAAGTTGGATGGCTTGGGGCTCGTCGGAGGTCGTCCTCCCGGTGAACCGGTAGGGGCGCTCCGATGTGATGCTTCTACCGTAGATGTGCGCCGTGGCCCAGAAGTGATGGATGGAATTACTCGTGTGCTCTTGGTACACGACATACTCCGGCGGCTCGTCGGTGCCGAAGGCACGACGGGTGAGATTGGCGAGGATGGCTACGAAGCCTTCGAGCTCGACTGCGGTGGTCTCGTTGCGAACGAGGGGGCCTGGCATCTTGGTGGTTGGATATCGAACTGGGAATGAGGCTGTGATGTGCTGAGTTTTGGGGCAGGGCTTCCTTTATAAGTCAGCCGAGTCTTCCATCGCACGCTTGTGGATGGGACAACTCAGGTGTTGGCACAGGCGCACGGCCTATGGATAGACCGATAGGTTGGGCACCGACTGCCAAAAGCTGTCGGGGTCACAGTGTGGGCTATCGGGTAGGATAGGCTTGATTGTGGTGAGGTTAAGGTCTGGTGGGTGGGTTAACCTAAGTTTATTGTCCTGGCTAAGATAGGATTAGCCAATGGTCAGCCTGGCTCTGATACCAAGGTTGTCAGGACCGGTTTTCCGGGATATTAATTTCCCAGTAAATGGCCCTTGTGCTCACCAGCCCCAGGATTACTGTTAGCTGATGAGACACAAACTTGATACAGAAATTCCAAGCAAAATACCAAATATGTAGTACAAGACCATTCTGGTCAATGAGTACAACAAAAGGTTTCTAGAGATTGATGGCGGAAGCGGGTTGCGATACATCAGCGTCTATGGGACTCCATTTCCCACAGGAACAGCTGACCTGGGTAACTCCTATCTTCGCGAGGCTGCTATCTCCGTTGCCTAGGTTCCGGGGCTGCCATCGCAGCGCTCCTCTCCAAGCAAAAAAATCTGGCCAAGACAATAGCCAGGGACAAGCCAGTGAGTACTTTGAATGTACTCGCAAACATTATGAACACAGGTAAAATATAACAAATGATGCACTGAAACATTCCATGATCACTTTGTTAGTCACGAAATAAAATTCATGACGCACGCAAGCAGGTTAAAACATGAATAAGCAATCAGAGAATAAAAATAAAATGCACCGATCGGGTGTCTGAAGCGACGCCTCGAAAGGATAATAAAATAAAGCATGCCTCAGTCGGACGTCTGAGCGACGTCACAAAAGGGCTTATAAGAATAAATAATAATAAGCATGCCACAGTCGGGCGTCTGTGCGACACCACATAAAGGGCTTATAGGGAAGATAAATAATAAGCATGCCGCAGTCGGGCGTCTGAGCGACACCACATAAAGGGCTTATAGGGAAAATAAATAATAAGCATGCCACAGTCGGGCGTCTGAGCGACACCACATAAAGGGCTTATATGAGAATAATCACAGGGAATATCCAGGAGGTAGAACCATCCCAGGGATACTCAATAATTCAAACAATACAAATGGTTAGTCCATAATAATAATCATAACCATCATATGTCACATGTCATGATCAATATTCTGGTTTAGAAGTTTTCCTCCGAAGACCGACACTAAGACCGACACTTAACCTCTGCAGAGGGTGTACTCTTTACCCACGAGTAACGGATTCCTCTAGTCCATCCCAGACTGTAATCCTTGACCGCGGACACGGCTATTCGAATAGATGTAACCTCTGCAGAGGGTGTACTCTTTACCCACGAGTAACGGATTCCTCTAGTCCATCGGGACTAATTCCAATTACGGTCTTTTAGTTGAAAACACACCTGATCTGCACACACCAGCTTAACTTACCGGTGACTGGAATCACCCACGACACCTGTTAAGTAAAACTCTAAGTGGGGAGGCTACAACCTCGAGTAGCATGGGATCACAGAATTTATAATGCGCGCAAACTAGGGGAGCTACCCCCTCGGCTCCAACCGGAAACACCCATGCCCCCGGACCAGGTGGCATGCCTACCGGATGCAGCCGGTATCTTCCACCATGGCCTCTCTGTACGGTGTGTGCCAAGAAAGGGGTTGACAACTTACTGGACTGTACCCTACCTGCGGCAGGGACACGTGGTAGCACGAAACAAGTATGGGGGTTACCGGAACAAGACTCGATCTATGGTCGACTCAGGAGGTTAAAGCAGCACCTGCATGATTAGCATAACAAATATATTCTACACCAACAGGTTCACCGCCCATCATGCCTCGTCATGCCCTCACTGATCTCTCTCATCACCATGAGGTACCATTTTCACGGTCATACTTTATCCATGACAAAACTTCTCTCCGAAGTTTGTCCGGACCAGCTCAGGCATGCGTGGCATGAGGCAGTAACCACTTCACACGTGTATCACTTGATCACAGCAAATCATCTTCTCATCAAATGCATTCAAGCATGACTTGTCATCATATGTAAAACTCATTATTTCATGTGACATAAACATAGCTTACTACTCCTAGTAAGCATTCAACAAAATATCATATCTGTGTTCAAGATGCTTGCCTTCAAGGTGCAGAGAGGTGAGGGCACTCCAAAAGTTTTGAAAGTTTTGATCTTCCCTCCAAATTCCTATTTTTGAAAATATTCAAATTAACACAAACTTTAAAAATAGTACAAAAAGTTGTCCTAATTATTTTTGAAATAAATCTTAAAATAAACTAGGTGAAATTTGAGAGTGGTAGGAAAAAGAATCAACTCATTTGGAGTTTTATTTAAAAAGATATGCCCAGTCAAAGTTTGGTCAAAGTTCTGTTTTAAATTAAAACAGAAAAGGAAACGGTTTTGAATGAAATGCGCTTTCAAACAGAGAAAACGTACTCGGTGGGGGGCGCTTTCACTTAAGCCAGCGAGGGCCGGCTCGGGGTCACTGACAGGGGGCCCCGCGGTCCCACCTGTCGGGTTTGGCTGGTCCTTCTCCCTCCTCCCTTCTTCGCCCGCACTGGACGGAGCTCCGGCGATTGCCGGCGGCGAACGGCGGCTCCATGCGGGGAACGGAGGGGCGGAAAGGGTCCGCGGGTCCACGGCGAACCTTTCGGTGGTCGAAACGGCCGAGGTGGTGCTGAGGATCGCCGGCGACGAGCTTCGCGGCGGCGACAGCTTCGGGAGAAAAGGGGAAAATGGCTACGGTGGTGCTGGAGCTTGGTTGAGTGGTTGGGAAGCTTCGTGGTGTCAAGGGGAAACCAAAGGCGGCACTGGATGGGTGGGGGAGGGCCTCGTCACGGCGAATGGTGCCGGCGCATGGCGGCGGCCGTGGTTGCCGGAGATGGAGAAGATGGCTTCTTCCGGTCGAACCACTACGAGGGGAGCTAGCTACGGTGGACTGGAGGTTGCTTGGGGTCTCGGACGAGCTCGGGGGTGCCTTATATAGGCGGGCGACGTCGGTTCACGCCATGGCCGAGGATAAGATCGTCGGCGCGTCGTTTTCCGGCGATAGCAGGGCGTCAGGGTGGTCGGCACTAGGGGACGGCGTTGCGGATAAGCTCGCGCTGCCCTGAGGGTGAGGTGGCGGCCTGCGGTGGCTTGGGCGGCGCCGTCCACGGCGAGGACGCTCACGGGCATCGTCGGTGGCCACGGCTGCTAGCGGCGGCGGCTCTGCGGCGCGGCCAGGGGGCACGGCGCTAGCGTCACGGGCGGGCGGCGGCTGCGGGGCGCGGCTACTCGAGCGGGGAAAAGCCAGAGCGCGGCTGCGATGCGGCGGCTCGGGTGCGCGTGCGCGTGCAAAATGCGCGCTCTGCGTCGCGCTCTGGGCACGTGCTCAAGGTGTTCGGCAAAATGCCGACGCCTGCCAGGGAGCTCTGCTGCCCACGGGGCTCTACAGGGATGGCTTGAAGGCCAAGGCAAAGCCAAGGGACAAACTGATAATGCCAGATGAGCTAACCTCCAATGCAAGGCAAAAATCATGCCAAAAGAGTTCATGCACTCCAGCTGTTCGACAAAATGCTAGGGGCATCCAGATGGTTTTGCTAGTGATCAAAATTTCCAGATCATATTCTCCTTAGATGATAAAGAGGGTGGCAAGGTTAGTTTGTCAAAAGCAAAAACTCCCTAGTACAAGTTTTTGAGAAAACCAAATCTGGACAGAAAATAAAGGTCATTATTGCATGTGTCAAAAATATTCCAATGGTCTCAATCTCCTGGACTTAAGAGTTTGATAGGGTGGACTACAAGCAGGAAACATCCCATGGGCAATAGGGCAAGATAAAATAGTGCTGCAGTAGAAAATGCCAAACTGGACCAGAATACAAATGAGGATTGTTTGCTCAAATTTTTCAAAGAACACCAATGGGTTTTTGCATAGAAATGAATTATGTACTTCTATCAACATCTCCAAATTTTGGTGGAATTTTTAGAAGAATTTATCAAAGGGTTGCAGTGCAAAAGGGACTCCAAAACTTATGAGAAACCAATTAAAAGCAATAAAGCTTCTGGGAAATATTTATAGAAATAATTCCACTGATAAAAGAAATGATCTTGAGAGGGAATACAAGTCCAACAATATTTATTTTTGAAAAGTTCCCCTTGGAGGGAAAACTCCACAATTCAGAAGAAAAGAATGGTTCTGAAATCAAAAGAAAGTCCAGAAAAGGAAAAATTTAATTTCCTGGCAAAATTTTAATAAATAAATCATGGTTAAAATTTTTGGGGTGTTACAGCTCCCACTCACTTTCTTGTAAATACATGCTTCTCCCCAAGTCTGTATAAAGCCAAACGCTTTGATCACATCATTAAAGCGAATATTCCAACTCCAAGATGCTTGCATCAGCCCGTAGATCGAGCACTGGAGCTTGCATACTTTGTTAGCATTCTCTGGATCGAAAAAACCTTCCGGCTGCATCATATACAGTTCTTCCTTGAGGAAGCCATTAAGGAATGCTGTTTTGACGTCCATTTGCCATATCTCATAATCATAGAATGCGACAATTGCTAACATGATTCGGACGGACTTTAGCATCGCTACGGGAGAGAAAGTCTCGTCGTAGTCAATCCCTTGAACTTGTCGATAACCCTTAGCAACGAGCCGAGCCTTATAGATGGTCACATTACCATCCGCGGCTGTCTTCTTCTTGAATATCCATTTATTTTCTATGGCGTGCCTATCATCGGGCAAGTCCACCAAAGTCCATACTTTGTTTTCATACATGGATTCTATCTCGGATTTCATGGCTCCAAGCCATTTATTGGAATCCGGGCCCGCCATCGCTTCTTCATAGTTCGAAGGTTCACCGTTGTCCAACAACATGATTTCCAGGACAGGGTTGCCGTACCACTCTAGCGCGGAACGTGTCCTTGTGGACCTTCGAAGTTCAGTAGTAACTTCATCTGTATCTTCATGATCATCATCATTAACATCCTCCCTTGTCGGTGCAGGCACCTCGGGAACAACTTCCCGCGCTGCGCTACTTTCCGGTTCGGGAAGGGTGACTGTCACCTCATCAAGTTCTACTTTCCTCCCACTTACTTATTTCGAGAGAAACTCTTTCTCCAGAAATGATCCATTCTTGGCAACAAAAATCTTGCCTTCAGATCTTAGGTAGAAGGTGTACCCAATTGTTTCCTTTGGGTATCCTATGAAGACGCATTTTTCCGATTTGGGTTCGAGCTTTTCAGGTTGAAGTTTCTTGACATAAGCATCGCAACCCCAAACTTTCAGAAACGACAGCTTAGGTTTCTTGCCAAACCAAAGTTCATACGGTGTCGTCTCGACGGATTTTGACGGAGCCCCATTTAAAGTGAATGCGGCAGTCTCTAAAGCAAATCCCCAAAAAGATAACGGCAAGTCGGTGAGAGACATCATAGATCGCACCATGTCCAACAAAGTACGATTTCGACGTTCGGACACACCATTACGCTGAGGTGTTCCTGGCGGTGTCAATTGTGAAACAGTTCCACAGTTCCTTAGGTGCGTGCCAAATTCATGACTCAAATATTCTCCCCCACGATCTTATCGTAATAATTTTATTTTTCTGTCACGTTGATTCTCAACCTCATTCTAAAATTCCTTGAACTTTTCAAAGGTCTCAGACTTGTGCTTCATTAAATAGACATACTCATATCTACTCAAGTCATCTGTGAGGGTGAGAACATAATGATAGCCTCTACGAGCTTCAACACTCATTGGACCGCACACATCGGTATGTATGATTTCCAATAAGTTGGTTGCTCGCTCCATTGTTCCGGAGAATGGAGTCTTGGTCATCTTGCCCAAAAGGCATGGTTTGCACGTGTCAAATGATTCATAATCAAGAGACTCTAGAAGTCCATCTGCATGGAGCTTCTTCATACGCTTGACACCAATATGACCAAGGCGGCAATGCCACAAGTATGTGGGACTATCATTATCAACTTTACATCTTTTGGCATCCACACTATGAATATGTGTATCATCACGTTCGAGATTCATCAAAAATAAACCATTGACCAGCGGGGCATGACCATAAAACATATCTCTCATATAAATAGAACAACCATTATTCTCGGATTTAAATGAGTAGCCATCTCGCATCAAACGAGATCCAGATACAATGTTCATGCTCAAAGCTGGTACTAAATAACAATTATTAAGGTTTAAAACTAATCCCGAGGGTAGATGTAGAGGCAGCTTGCCGACGGCGATCACATCGACCTTGGAACCATTCCCGACGCGCATCTTCACCTCGTCCTTCGCCAGTCTCCGCTTATTCCGCAGCTCCTGCTTTGAGTTACAAATGTGAGCAACTGCACCGGTATCAAATACCCAGGAGCTACTATGAGCGCTGGTAAGGTACACATCAATAACATGTATACCATATATACCTTTGACGTTGCCGGCCTTCTTATCTGCTAAGTATTTGGGGTAGCTCCGCTTCCAGTGACCCGTTCCCTTGCAATGAAAACACTCAGTTTCAGGCTTGGGTCCATTCTTTGGCTTCTTCCCGGCAACTGGCTTACCGGGCGCGACAACTCCTTTGCCGTCCTTCTTGAAGTTCTTCTTACCCTTGCCTTTCTTGAACTTAGTGGTTTTATTGACCATCAACACTTGATGTTCTTTCTTGATATCCACCTCCGCTGATTTCAGCATTGAATACACCTCGGGAATGGACCTCTCCATCCCCTGCATATTGAAATTTAACACGAAGCTCTTGTAGCTAGGTGGGAGCGACTGAAGGATTCTGTCAACGACCACTTCGTCTGGGAGATTCATTCCCAACTGAGACAAGCGGTTGTGCAACCCAGACAACTTGAGTATGTGCTCGCTGACAGAACTATTCTCCTCCATCTTACAACTGTAGAATGCGTCGGAGACGTCATATCTCTCGACTCGGGCATGAGCTTGGAAAACCATTTTCAGCTCTTGGAACATCTCATATGCTCCGTGGTGCTCAAAACGCTTTTGGAGCCCCGACTCTAAGCTGTAAAGCATGCCGCACTGAACCAGGGAGTAATCATCACAACGCGACTGCCAGGCGTTCATAACGTCTTGGGTCGCCGAGAGAACGGGTGCATCACCTAGCGGTGCTTCAAGGACATATGATCTCTTGGCAGCTATGAGGATAATCCTCAGGTTACGGACCCAGTCCGTATAGTTGCTACCATCGTCTTTCCGCTTGGTTTTCTCTAGGAACGCGTTGAAGTTGAGGGCAACTTGAGCGTGGGCCATTTGATCTACAAGACATATTGTAAAGATTTTTAGACTAAGTTCATGACAATTAAGTTCATCTAATCAAATTTTAATGAAATCCCACTCAGATTGACATCTCTCTAGTCATCTAAGTGATACATGATCCGAATCGACTAGCCCGTGTCCGATCATCACGTGAGACGGACTAGTCATCAACGGTGAACATCTTCATGTTGATCGTATCTTCTATACGACTCATGTTCGACCTTTCGGTCTTCCGTGTTCCGAGGCCATGTCTGTACATGCTAGGCTCGTCAAGTGAACCCTAAGTGTATTGCGTGTGTAAAACTGACTTACACCCGTTGTATGCGAACGTTAGAGCCTATCACACCCGATCATCACGTGGTGCTTCGGAACAACGATCCTTAGCAACGGTGCACAGTTAGGGGGAACACAATTCTTGAGATTTTTAGTGAGAGATCATCTTATTTACTACCGTCGTTCTAAGTAAACAAGATGCATAAACATGATAAACATCACATGCAATCAAATAAAGTGACATGATATGGCCAATATCATTTTTCTCCTTTGATCTTCATCTTCGGGGCACCATGATCATCTTTGTCACCGGCATGACACCATGATCTCCATCATCAAGATCTCCATCATTGTGTCTTCATGAAGTCTTCTCGCCAACTATTACTTCTACCACTATGGCTAACGTTTAGCAATAAAGTAAAGTAATTACATGGCGTTATTCATTGACACGCAGGTCATACAATAAATAAGACAACTCCTATGGCTCCTGCCGGTTTTCATTGTCATCGACATGCAAGTCGTGATTCTCTATTACAAGAACATGATCAATCTCATACATCACATATATCATTCATCACATCTTCTTGGCCATATCACATCACATAGCACGTGCTGCAAAAACAAGTTAGACGTCCTCTAATTGTTGTTTCAAGTTTTACGTGGCTTCTATAGGTTTCTAGCAAGAACGTTTCTTACCTACGCCAAAACCACAACGTGATATGTCAATTTCTATTTACCCTTCATAAGGACCCTTTTCATCGAATCCGATCCGACTAAAGTAGGAGAGACAGACACCCGCCAGCAACCTTTATGCAACTAGTGCATGTCAGTCGGTGGAACCAATCTCACGTAAGCGTACGTGTAAGGTCGGTCCGGGCCGCTTCATCCCACGATGCCGCTGAATCAAGATTGGACTAGTGGCGGCAAGAGAATTGAACAAAATCAACGTCCACAACTTGTTTGTGTTCTACTCGTGCAAGATGCTACGCAAAGACCTAGCTCAGATGCCACTGTTGGGGAACGTAGCAGAATTCAAAAAAAATCTACGCTTCACCAAGATCAATCTAAGGAGATCATCTAGCAACGAGCATAAAGGAGTGCATCTACATACCCTTTGTAGATCGCGTGCGGAAGCGTTCGAAGGAACGTGGATGATGGAGTCGTACTCGTCGTGATCCTCGTCACCGATGATCCCAGCGCCGAATGGACGGCACCTCCGCGTTCAACACACGTACGGTAGAGCGATGTCTCCTCCTTCTTGATCCAGCAAGGGGGAAGGAAAGGTTGACGGAGATCCAGCAGCATGACGGCATGGTGGTGGATGCAACGGGAAAAGCTGCAGGGCTTCGCCGAGACCGTGCGGGAGGAGTTGGAGGTGTAACGGGGGGGGAGAGGCGCCAGGGGCTGAGGTCTGGCTGCCCTCTCCCCCCCCCCACTATATATAGGGGGCCAAGGGGCGCCAGCCCTAGGAGATCCAATCTCCTAGGGGGGCGGCGGCCAGGGGGGTTTCTTACCCCCCCCCCAGCCAAAGGGGGCGCCCCCACCCCTAGGGTTTTAACCCTGGGCGCATGGGGGACCCCATGAGGGGTGCGCCAGCCCACAAGGGGCTGGTCCCCCTCCCCCTTCGGCCCACGGGGCCCTCCGGGATGGGTGGCCCCACCCGGTGGACCCCCGGGACCCTTCCGGTGGTCCCGGTACACTACCAGTGACCCCCGGAACGCTCCCGATGGCCGAAACTGGACTTCCTATATATAATTCTATACCTCCGGACCATTCCGGAACTCCTCGTGACGTCCGGGATCTCATCCGGGACTCCGACCAACATTCGGATTTCCGTGTGCATATATCTCTACAACCCTAGCGTCACCAAACCTTAAGTGTGTAGACCCTGCGGGTTCAGGAGACACGCAGACATGACCTAGATGACTCTTCGGTCAATAACCAACAGCGGGATCTGGATACCCATGTTGGTTCCCACGTGTTCCTCGATGATCTCATCGGATGAACCACTGTGTCAAGGATTCACTTAATCCCGTATGTAATTCCCTTTGTCTATCGGTACGGTACTTGCCCGAGATTCGATCGTCGGTATTCCCAATACCTTGTTCAATCTCGTCATGGCAAGTCTCTTTACTCATTCCGTAATCCATCATCCCGTGACTAATTCCTTAATCACATTGAGCTCATTATGATGATGTCTTACCGAGTGGGCCCAGAGATACCTCTCCGTCATACGGAGTGACAAATCCCAGTCTCGGTTCGTGCCAACTCAACAAACACTTTCGGAGATACCCGTTGCGTACCTTTATAGTCACCCAGTTACGTTGTGACGTTTGGCACACCCAAAGTATTCCTACGATATCCGGGAGTTGCACAACCTCATGGTCCAAGGAACAAATACTTGACACTGAAAATGCTTAAGCATTACGAACTATACGATCTCGTGCTAGGCTTAGGTTTGGGTCTTGTCCATCACATCATTCTCCTAATGATGTGATCCCGTTATCAATGACATCCAATGTCTATGGTCAGGAAACCGTGACCATCTATTGATCAACGAGCTAGTAACTAGAGGCTTACCAGGGACACGTTTGTGGTCTATGTATTCACACATGTATCGCTGTTTCCGTACAATACAATTCAAGCATGAATAACAGACAATTATCATGAACAAGGAAATATAATAATAATCCTTTTATTATTGCCTCTAGGGCATATTTCCAACACATACATCTCATCAAAATATTGAACGAATACCAAATTCACATGACTACTTATAGCAAGACTTCTCCCATGTCCTCAGGAACAAAAGTAACTACTCGCAAGACATAATATTGTTCATGATCAGAGGGGTATTAATATGCATAAGGGATCTGAACATATGATCTTCCACCAAATAAACCAACTAGCATCAACTACAAGGAGTAATCAACACTACTAGCAACCCACATGTACCAATCTGAGGTTTGGGTACAAAGATTGGATACAAGAGATGAACTAGGGTTTGAGAGGAGATGGTGCTGGTGAAGATGTTGATGAAGATAGCCCTCCCCAAGATGGGAGAGTTTTTGGTGATGACGGAAGTGACAATTTCCCCCTCTCGGAGGGAAGTATCCCCAGCAGAACTGCTCTGCCGGAGCCCTAGATTGGTTCCCGCCAAGGTTCCACCTCGAGACGGCGGCGTCTGGTCCCGAAAGCCTCCTTCTGATTTTTTCCAGGTCAAAACACCTCATATAGGAGAAGATGGGCATCGGGGGGGCCCACAAGGTAGGGGGCGCGCCCAGAGGGGGGGCGCCCCCACCCTCATGGACAGGTGGTGGGCCCCCTGGTGATCTTCTTCCGCTAGATAGTTTTTTTATTTTCTGAAATGGTGTCATGCGAAGTTTCGGGGCTTTTTGAGTTGTGCAGAATAGGTTTCCAGAGTTTTCTTCTTTTCCAGCCCAAAATTCCAGCTGCCGGTATTCTCCCTCTTCATGTAAACCTTGTAAAATAAGAGAGAAAAGGCATAAGTATTGTGACATAACGTGTAATAACAGCCCATAATGCAATAAATATCAATATATAAGCATGATGCAAAATGGACGTATCAACTCCCCCAATCTTAGACCTCGCTTGTCCTCAAGTGAAAGCCGATATCAAAAAATATGTCCACATGTTTAGAGATAAAGGTATCGGTAAAAATAAAATACGGACATGAGGGCATCATGATCATTCTCATAACAGCAACATATATATTGTCATATGATTCTTATGCTAAAGTAACAATTCATTCAGAATATCAAGCATGAATCAGAAACTTCAATGAAAACCAACAAACTATGATCTCGGTCATTGAAGCAATTGCAATTTATCGTAACATCGGAAAGAGTCAAAATAAGAGCTTTTTAGCAAGCCTACATACTCAACTATCATATAGTCTTTCACAATTGCTCACACTCACGTAATACTTATGGTTATGGAGTTTTAATCGGACACAGAGAAAGATAGGGGCTTATGGTGTTGCCTCCCAACCTTTTACCTCAAGGGTAATGTCAACAGTAATAGACCATGATGACTTACATCCAAGTGGGTATATATGTCAGGATCTTTCCAACACAATGTGCTTGCCAAAGGATAAAATGTAGAAAGGAAAGGTGAATTTCACCTTGACTCTTGTAAGGCAAGAATAATAGATAGGCCCTTCGCAGAGGGAAGCAGAGGTTATCATGTGTTTTTATGGTTGGATGCACAAAGTCTTAGCGCAAAAGAACGTCACTTTATATTGCCACTTGTGATAAGGACCTTTATTATGCAGTCCGTCGTTTTTATTTCTTCCATATCACAAGATCGTGTAAAGCTTATTTACTCCACACTAATAAATCATACATATTTTAGCGAGTGTGCAACATGACAACTTACTTGGAAGGATCTTACTCAATCCATAGGTAGGTATGGTGGACTCTCATGGCAAAACTGGGTTTAAGGATGTATGGAAGCACAAGTAGTATCTCTACTTGGTGTGAGGAGTTTTGGCTAGCATGAGGGGGAAAGGCAAGCTTGACATGTTGGATGATCCATAACAATATAATTTATTTTAGATATAAGAAAACATAACCCATTATGTTGTCTTCCTTGTCCAACATCAACTCTTTAGCATGTCATATTTTAATGAGTGCTCACAATCATAAAAGATGTCCAAGATAGTATATTTGTATGTGAAGCCTCTCTTTCTTTATTACTTCTTATTAATTGCAACGATGACCAAAACTATGTTTGTCAACTCCCAGCAACTTTTATTCGTCATACTCTTTATATGTGAAGTCATTACTTCCCATAAGATCAATATGATCTCTTGACATTTTTTTTATATTTTCTTTTATTCTATCATGATCAAAGTGAGGAAATCAAGCCCTTGACTCAACACTAATCTTTATTATATAGCTCACGGACTCGATTACAAAGGGTAAATATCATAAAGCAAAAGCTCACAACTAGATCATGACACTACCAAAAGGATCGAACTAAGAAAAACGGTAAAGATAGGAGTGATGGTGATACGATACCGGGGTCACGCCCCCAAGCTTGGCAGTTGCCAAGGGGAGTGCCCATACCCATATGATTATGTCTCCTTCTTCAGGGGTGGTGATGTAGGAGTCGTTGATGATGTAGGCTTGTTGTCCACCTTCCAAGGCATGGCCTCACCATCGTAGAAGGATGATCGAGTCTCTGGGATACTCAAATCTGCAGCCAAACTCATCTTCTTGAATCTATATTCATACTCACAGTTTTGGTTTTGCAGGTCATAGATCTGTGCTTGGAGGTGTTCGGTTCTCTAGAAGATTGGAGATAGCTTCCTCGAAGATCCTTGAGTCCAGCTTGAGGTTGTTGGCGAGCTCCGAGATCATCATGTGGTTGGCGTTGAGACCTCGTTCCACCATACCTTGGCACTTGAAAACTTTCTGCTCCATTGTTTTGAGTCTTGTCTCCACGCTTCCGGTCCTCCTTGGCCCCTCAACATCACGGATGTGCAGCACGCCCTCATGCAGCTCCATGGTTTGAGGGTGATGCGGCACCTCCGCAAGGTAGGGGTTGATGACCTTCTCGAAGAACTTGTCCTTGGGGGTGTTGGAGGACGCCATGATGATCTAGATCTGTCAAAAACAGCAGCTCAAAACGAAAATAGAGGATTTTTGCGTGATACAGAGGTCAAAACCTTCGGGAGTATATATGATTTTTTACCGACCAAAAGGAGTAACATACAAGAAATCGGAGTCCGGGAGGCACACCAGCTGCCCACGAGGCAGGGGGCGTGCCCAGGGAAGGCGGGCGCGCCCTCCACCCTCATGGACGGCTCGTGTCTCTTCCGGACTGCCACTTATTTTTATATTTTTCAAAATATTCCAAAATGGAGAAAAATTGCCTTTAGAACTATTTTGGAGTCGGTTTACTTACCATATCACATACCTCTTCCTTTTCGGAGTCTGAATCATTCTGGAAAGTGTCCCTTATGTATTCCTCCGGGGTTACGGTTTCAATAACATTGGTTTCAACATTTATAGGGTTACGTGAGATATAATGTTTGATTCTTTGACCGTTCACCACCTTCATATTTGTACCTTCGAAGTTATTGATTTTTATGGCACCGGAATGATAAACCTCCTCGATAACGTAAGGTCCTTCCCACTTAGAGAGAAGTTTTCCTGCAAAAAATCTTAAACGAGAGTTGTATAACAGGACATAATCACCTACATTAAACTCACGCCTTTGTATCCTTTTGTGATGCCATCTTTTAACTTTTTCTTTGAACAGCTTGGCATTCTCATAGGCCTGGGCTCTCCATTCATCAAGAGAGATAATGGCAAATAACCGCTTCTCACCGGCAAGTTTGAAATCATAATTGAGCTCTTTAATAGCCCAATATGCCTTATGTTCTAGCTCAAGAGGTAAGTGACAAGCTTTTCCATAAACCATCTTATATGGAGACATACCCATAGGATTTTTGTATGCAGTTCTATAGGCCCATAATGCATCATCTAGTTTCTTGGACCAATTCTTTCTAGACCTATTAACTGTCTTTTGCAAAATTAATTTCAGCTCTCTATTACTTAGTTCTACTTGACCACTAGTCTGTGGGTGATAAGGGGATGCAATTCTATGATTCACATCATACTTAGCAAGCATTTTACGGAAAGCACCATGAATAAAGTGTGAGCCACCTTCAGTCATTAGGTATCTAGGGACTCCAAACCTCGGAAAAATAACTTCTTTAAGCATCTTAATAGAGGTGTTATGATCAGCACTACTAGTTGGAATAGCTTCTACCCAATTAGTAACGTAATCAACAGCAACTAGAATATGCGTGTACCCATTAGAGGCAGGAAACGGTCCCATATAATCAAAGCCCCAAACATGTAATGGTTCAATAACAAGTGAATAATTCATAGGCATTTCTTGACGTCTACTAATATTACCAATTCTTTGACATTCATCACAAGATAAAACAAACTTACGGGCATCCTTGAAGAGAGTAGGACAATAAAAACCAGATTGCAATACCTTATGTGCAGTTCTATCTCCAGCATGGTGTCCTCCAAAAGCTTCGGAGTGGCACTTGCGTAAGATATGTTCCTGTTCATGCATAGGTACACAATGTGTAATAATACCGTCTACTCCTTCTTTATAAAGATGTGGGTCATCCCAGAAGTAATGTCTCAAATCATAGAAGAACTTTTTCTTTTGCTAGTATGTGAAGCTAGGAGGTATAAACTTAGCAACAATATATTTAGCATAATCAGCATACCATGGAGCAGTACGAGAAGTATTTATGACAGCTAATTGTTCATCAAGAAAGATATCATCAATAGGTTGTGGGTCATCAAGTATATTCTCTAGCCTAGACAAGTTATCTGCAACGGGGTTCTCATCTCCCTTTCTATCAATAATATGCAAGTCAAACTATTGCAGCAAGAGAACCCATCTAATAAGTCTAGGCTTAGCATCTTTCTTTTCCATAAGGTATTTGATAGCAGCATGATCAGTGTGAATAGTTACTTTAGAATCAACAATATAAGGTCTAAACTTATCACAAGCAAATACAATTGTTAAAAATTCTTTCTCAATAGTAGCATAATTTCTCTGGGCACTGTCTAGAGTTTTACTAGCATATTGGATAACATTCAATTTCTTATCAACTCTTTGTTGGGGAACGTAGCAGAATTCAAAAAATTTCCTACGCTTCACCAAGATCAATCTAAGGAGTCATCTAGCAACGAGCATAAAGGAGTGTATCTACATACTCGCGTGCGGAAGCGTTCGAAGGAACGTGGATGATGGAGTCGTACTCGTCGTGATCCTCGTCACCGATGATCCCAGCGCCGAACGGACGGCACCTCCGCGTTCAACACACGTACAGTACAGCGACGTATCCTCCTTCTTGATCCATCAAGGGGGAGGAGAGGTTGACGGAGATCCAGCAGCATGACGGCGTGGTGGTGGCTGCAACGGGAAAAGCAGCAGGACTTCGCCGAGACCCTGCGGGAGGAGTTGGAGGTGTGACGGGGGGAGGAGAGGCGCTAGAGGCTTGGGGTCCGGCTGCCCTCTCTCCCCCCCACTATATATAGGGGGCCAGGGGGGCACCGACCCTAGGAGATCCAATCTCCTAGGGGGGCGGCGGCCAGGGGGGTATCTTGCCCCCCAAGGCATAGGGAGGCGCCCCCACCCCTAGGGTTTCAACCCTAGGCGCATGGGGGGTGGCCCATGTGGGGTGCGCCAGCCCACTAGGGGTTGGCCCCCTTCTCCTTACGGCCCACGGGGCCCTCCAGGATGGGTGGCCCCACTCGATGGACCCCCCAGGACCCTTCCGGTGGTCCCGGGACACTCCTGGTGACCCCCGGAACTCTCCCGATGGCCGAAACTAGACTTGCTATATATCATTCTTCACCTCCGGACCATTCCGGAACTCCTCGTGATGTCCGGGATCTCATCCGGGACTCCGAACAACATTCGGGTTTCCGTGTGCATATATGTCTACAACCCTAGCGTCACCGAACCTTAAGTGTGTAGACCCTACGGGTTCGGGAGACACGCACACATGACCGAGACGACTCTCCGGTCAATAACCAACAGCGGGATCTGGATACCCATGTTGGTTCCCACGTGTTCCTCGATGATCTCATCGGATGAACCACTGTGTCAAGGATTCACTCAATCCCGTATGCTATTCCCTTTGTCTATCGGTACGGTACTTGCCCGAGATTCGATCGTCGGTATGCCCGATACCTTGTTCAATCTCGTCACGGCAAGTCTCTTTACTCATTCCATAATCCATCATCCCGTGACTAACTCCTTAGTCACATTGAGCTCATTATGATGATGTCTTACCGAGTGGGCCCAGAGATACCTCTATGTCATACGGAGTGACAATATCCCAGTCTCAGTTCGTACCAACCCAACAGACACTTTCGGAGATACCCGTTGCGTACCTTTATAGTCACCCAGTTACGTTGAGACGTTTGCCACACCCAAAGTATTCCTATGGTATCCGGGAGTTGCACAACCTCATGGTCTAAGGAACAAATACTTGACACTGGAAAAGCTTAAGCATTACGAACTATACAATCTTGTTCTAGGCTTAGGATTGGGTCTCGTCCATAACATCATTCTCCTAATGATGTGATCCCGTTATCAATGACATACTATGTCCATGGTCAGGAAATCGTGACCATCTGTTGATCAACGAGCTAGTAACTAGAGGCTTGCTAGGGACACGTTGTGGTCTATGTATTCACACATGTATCGCTGTTTCCGTACAATACAATTTAAGCATGGATAACAAACAATTATCATGAACAAGGAAATATAATAATAATCCTTTTATTATTGCCTCTAGGGCATATTTCCAACAGTCTCCCACTTGCACTAGAGTCAATAATCTAGTTACATTGTGATGAATCGAACACCCATAGAGTTCTGGTGTTGATCATGTTTTGCCCGTGGAAGAGGTTTAGTCAACGGGTCTCCGACATTCAGATCCGTATGCACTTTACAAATATCTGTGTCTCCATCTTGAACATAATTCCGGATGGAGTTGAAACGGCGCTTGATGTGCTTGGTCTTCTTGTGAAACCTGGGCTCCTTGGCAATGGCAATAGCTCCAGTGTTGTCACAGAAGAGAGTCATCGGGCTTGACGCGCTTGGAATGACTCCTAGGTCGGTGATGAACTCCTTCATCCAGACTCCTTCTTGCACTGCTTCGCAAGCAGCTATGTACTCCGCTTCACATGTAGAATGTGCCACGATGCTCTGCTTGCAACTGCACCAGCTGACTGCTCCACCATTCAAAATATACACGTATCCGGTTTGTGACTTGGAGTCATCCAGATCTGTGTCGAATCTAGCATCGACGTAACCCTTTACGACGAGCTCTTCGTCACCTCCATAAACGAGAAACATGTCCTTAGTCCTCTTTAGGTACTTTAGGATGTTCTTGACCGATGTCCAGTGTTCCATACCGGGATCACTTTGGTACCTCCCTACCAAACTTATGGCAAGGTTCACATCAGGTCTGGTACACAGCATGGCATACATGATAGAACCTATGGCTGAGGCATAGGGAATGACACTCATCTTTTCTCTATCTTCTGCCGTGGTCGGGGACTGAGTCGTGCTCAATCTCACACCTTGCAAAACAGGCAAGAACCCCTTCTTGGACTGATCCATATTGAACTTCTTCAATATCCTGTCAAGGTATGTGCTTTGTGAAAGACCAATGAGGTGTCTTGATCTATCTCTATAGATTTTGATGCCTAATATGTAAGCAGCTTCTCCAAGGTCCTTCATTGAAAAACTCTTATTCAAGTAGGCCTTTATGCTCTCCAAGAATTCTATCTCATTTCCCATCAGCAATATGTCATCCACATATAATATGAGAAATGCTACAGAGCTCCCACTCACTTTCTTGTAGATACAGGCTTCTCCCCAAGTCTGTATAAAGCCAAACACTTTGATCACATCATTAAAGCGAATATTCCAACTCCGAGATGCTTGCACCAGCCCGTAGATCGAGCGCTGGAGCTTGCATACCTTGTTAGCATTCTCTGGATCGACAAAACCTTCCGACAGTATCATATACAGCTCTTCCTTGAGGAAACCATTAAGGAATGCCGTTTTGACGTCCATTTGCCATATCTCATAATCATAGAATGCGGCAATTGCTAACATGATTCGGACTGACTTCAGCATCGCTACGGGAGAGAAAGTCTCGTCGTAGTCAATCCCTTGAACTTGTCGATAACCCTTAGCGACAAGCCGAGCCTTATAGATGGTCACATTACCATCTGCGTCTATCTTCTTCTTAAATATCCATTTATTTTCTATGGTGTGCCTATCATCGGGCAAGTCCACCAAAGTTCATACTTTGTTTTCATACATGGATTCTATCTCGGATTTCATGGCTCCAAGCCATTTATTGGAATCCGGGCCCGCCATTGCTTCTTCATAGTTCGAAGGTTCACCGTTGTCTAACAACATGATTTCCATGACAGGGTTGCCGTACCACTCTGGTGCGGAACGTGTCCTTGTGGACCTTCGAAGTTCAGTAGTAACTTGATCTGTATCTTCATGATCATCATCATTAACTTCCTCCCTTGTCGGTGCAGGCACCTCAGGAAAAATTTCCTGCGTTGCGCTACTTTCCGGTTCGGGAGGGGTGACTGTCACCTCATCAAGTTCTACTTTCCTCCCACTCACTTCTTTCGAGAGAAACTCTTTCTCCAGAAAGGATCCATTCTTGGCAACAAAGACCTTGCCTTCGGATCTGAGGTAGAAGGTGTACCCAATCGTTTTCTTTGGGTATCCTATGAAGACGCATTTTTCCGATTTGGGTTCGAGCTTCTCAGGTTGAAGTTCCTTGACATAAGCATCGCAACCCCAAACTTTTAGAAACGACAGCTTAGGTTTCTTGCCAAACCAAAGTTCATACGGTGTCGTCTCAACGGATTTCGACGGAGCCCTATTTAAAGTGAATGCAGCAGTCTCTAAAGCATAACCCCAAAAAGATAGCGGTAAGTCGGTGAGAGACATCATAGATCGCACCATGTCCAACAGGGTACGATTTCGACGTTCGGACACACCATTACGCTGAGGTCTTCCGGGCGGTGTAAATTGTGAAACGATTCCACAGTTCCTAAGGTGCGTGCCAAATTCATGACTTAAATATTCACCCCCACGATCCGATCGCAAGAACTTTATTTTTCTGTCACGTTGATTCTCAACCTCATTCTGAAATTCCTTCAACTTTTCAAAGGTCTCAGACTTGTGCTTCATCAAGTAGACATACCCATATCTACTCAAGTCATCTGTGAGGGTGAGAACATAACGATAGCCTCCGCGAGCCTCAACACTCATTGGACCGCACACATCGGTATGTATGATTTCCAATAAGTTGGTTGCTCGCTCCATTGTTCCGGAGAACGGTGTCTTGGTCATCTTGCCCAAGAGGCATGGTTCGCATGTGTCAAATGATTCATAATCAAGAGACTCCAGAAGTCCATCTGCATGAAGCTTCTTCATACGTTTGACACCAATATGACCAAGGCGGCAATGCCACAAGTATGTGGGACTATCATTGTCAACTTTACATCTTTTGGCATTCACACTATGAATTTGTGTATCATCACGATCGAGATTCATCAAAAATAAACCATTGACCAGCGGGGCATGACCATAAAACATATCTCTCAAATAAATAGAACAACCATTATTCTCGGATTTAAATGAGTAGCCATCTCGCATCAAAAGAGATCCAGATACAATGTTCATGCTCAAAGCTGGTACTAAATAACAATTATTAAGGTTTAAATCTAATCCCGAGGGTAGATGTAGAGGCAGCATGCCGACGGCGATCACATCGACCTTGGAACCATTCCCGACGCGCATCATCACCTCGTCCTTCGCTAGTCTCCGCTTATTCCGCAGCTCCTGCTTTGAGTTACAAATGTGAGCAACTGCACCGGTATCAAATACCCAGGAGCTACTACGAGCGCTGGTAAGGTACACATCAATAACATGTATATCACATATACCTTTGACGTTGCCGGCCTTCTTGTCTGCTAGGTATTAGGGGCAGTTCCGCTTCCAGTGACCCGTTCCCTTGCAATAAAAGCACTCAGTCTCAGGCTTGGGTCCATTCTTTGGCTTCTTCCCGGCAACTGGTTTACCGGGCGCGGCAACTCCTTTGCCGTCCTTCTTGAAGTTCTTCTTACCCCTGCCCTTCTTGAACTTAGTGGTTTTATTGACCATCAACACTTGATGCTCTTTCTTGATCTCCACCTCCACTGATTTCAGCATTGAATACACCTCGGGAATGGACTTCTCCATCCCTTGCATATTGAAATTCAACACAAAGCTCTTGTAGCTAGGTGGGAGCGACTGAAGGATTCTGTCAACGACCGCTTTGTCCGGGAGATTCATTCCCAACTTAGACAAGCGGTTGTGCAACCCAGACAACTTGAGTATGTGCTCACTGACAGAACTATTTTCCTCCATCTTACAGCTATAGAATGCGTTGGAGACATCATATCTCTCAACTCGGGCATGAGCCTGGAAAACCATTTTCAGCTCTTGGAACATCTCATATGCCCCGTGGTGCTCGAAACGCTTTTGGAGCCCCGATTCTAAGTTGTAGAGCATGCCGCACTGAACCAGGGAGTAATCATCACAACGCGACTGCCAAGCGTTCATAACATCTTGGTTTGCCGGGGCGGGAGCTTCACCTAGCGGGGCTTCTAGGACATAAGTTTTCTTGGCGGCTATGAGGATGATCCTCGGGTTACGGACCCAGTCCGTATAGTTGCTACCATCGTCTTTCAGCTTGGATTTCTCTAGGAACGCGTTGAAGTTGAGGGTGACATGAGCGTGGGCCATTTGATCTACAAGACATATTGTAAAGAATTTAGACTAAGTTCATGACAATTAAGTTCATCTAATCAAATTTTAATGAGCTCCCACTCAGATTGACATCTCTCCAGTCTTCTAAGTGATACATGATCCGAATCGACTAGCCCGTGTCCGATCATCACGTGAGACGGACTAGTCATCAACGGTGAACATCTTCATGTTGATCGTATCTTCTATACGACTCATGTTCGACCTTTCGGTCTTCCGTGTTCCGAGGCCATGTCTGTACATGCTAGGCTCGTCAAGTGAACCCTAAGTGTATTGCGTGTGTAAATCTGGCTTACACCCGTTGTATGCGAACGTTAGAGCCTATCACACCCGATCATCACGTGGTGCTTCGGAACAACGATCCTTAGCAACGGTGCACAGTTAGGGGGAACACAATTCTTGATATTTTCAGTGAGAGATCATCTTATTTACTACTGTCGTTCTAAGTAAACAAGATGCATAAACATGATAAACATCACATGCAATCAAATAAAGTGACATGATATGGCCAATATCATTTTGCTCCTTTGATCTCCATCTTCGGGGCACCATTGTCATCTTTGTAACCGGCATGACACCATGATCTCCATCATCATGATCTCCATCATCGTGTTTTCATGAAGTCGTCTCGCCAACTATTACTTCTACCACTATGGCTAACGTTTAGCAATAAAGTAAAGTAATTACATGGCGTTATTCAGTGACACGCAGGTCATACAATAAATAAGACAACTCCTATGGCTCCTGCCGGTTGTCATTTTCATCGACATGCAAGTCGTGATTCCCTATTACAAGAACATGATCAATCTCATACATCACATATATCATTCATCACATCTTCTTGGCCATATCACATCACATAGCACATGCTGCAAGAACAAGTTAGACGACCTCTAATTGTTGTTGCAAGTTTTTACGTGGCTTCTATAGGTTTTCTAGCAAGAACGTTTCTTACCTACGCCAAAACCACAACGTGATATGTCAATTTCTATTTACCCTTCATAAGGACCCTTTTCATCGAATCCGATCCGACTAAACTGGGAGAGACAGACACCCGCTAGCCACCTTATGCAACTAGTGCATGTCAGTCGGTGGAACCAGTCTCACGTAAGCGTACGTGTAAGGTCGGTCCGGGCCGCTTCATCCCACGATGCCGCCGAATCAAGATTGGACTAGTAACGGCAAGAGAATTGAACAAAATCAACGCCTACAACTTGTTTGTGTTCTACTCGTGCAAGATGCTACGCAAAGAACTAGCTCTGATACCACTGTTGGGGAATGTAGCAGAATTCAAAAAAATTCCTACGCTTCACCAAGATCAATCTAAGGAGTCATCTAGCAACGAGCATAAAGGAGTGCATCTACATACCCTTTGTAGATCGCGTGCGGAAGCATTCGAAGAAACGTGGATGATGGAGTCGTACTCGTCATGATCCTCGTCACCGATGATCCCAGCGCCGAACGGATGGCACCTCCGCGTTCAACACACGTATGGTACAGCAACGTCTCCTCCTTCTTGATCCAGCAAGGGGGGAGGAGAGGTTGACGGAGATCCAGCAGCACGACGGCGTGGTGGTGGATGCAACGGGAAAAGCAGCAGGGCTTCGCCGAGACCCTGCGGGAGGAGTTGGAGGTGTGATGGGGGGAGGAGAGGCGCCAGAGGCTTGGGGTCCGGCTGCCCTCTCTCCCCCCACTATATATAGGGGGACCGGGGGGGCGCCGGCCCTAGGAGATCCAATCTCCTAGGGGGCGGCGGCCAGGGGGGGTATCTTGCCCCCCATGGCATAGGGAGGCGCCCCCACCCCTAGGGTTTCAACCCTAGGCGCATGGGGGGTGGCCCATGTGGGGTGTTCCAGGCCACTAGAGGCTGGCCCCCTTCCCCTTACGGCCCACGGGGCCCTCCAGGATGGGTGGCCCCACCCGGTGGACCCCCGGGACCCTTCCGGTGGTCCCGGGACACTCCCGG
Source organism: Secale cereale (assembly GCA_902687465.1). Lineage (NCBI taxonomy): Eukaryota > Viridiplantae > Streptophyta > Magnoliopsida > Poales > Poaceae > Secale > Secale cereale. The sequence continues at coordinate 37,187,805 of LR738714.1, read as the reverse complement.
TGACCCCCAGAACTCTCCCGATGGCCGAAACTGGACTTCCTATATATCATTCTTCACCTCCGGACCATTCTGGAACTCCTCGTGATGTTCGGGATCTCATCCGGGACTCCAAACAACATTCGGGTTTTCGTGTGCATATATCTCTACAACCCTAGCGTCACCGAACCTTAAGTGTGTAGACCCTACGGGTTCGGGAGACACGCAGACATGACCGAGACGACTCTCCGGTCAATAACCAACAGCGGGATCTGGATACCCATGTTGGTTCCCACGTGTTCCTCGATGATCTCATCGGATGAACCACTGTGTCAAGGATTCACTCAATCCCGTATGTTATTCCCTTTGTCTATCGGTACGGTACTTGCGTGAGATTCGATCGTGGGTATGCCCGATACCTTGTTCAATCTCGTCACGCCAAGTCTCTTTACTCGTTCCATAATCCATCATCTCGTGACTAACTCCTTAGTCACATTGAGCTCATTATGATGATGTCTTACCGAGTGGGCCCAGAGATACCTCTCCGTCATACGGAGTGACAATATCCCAGTCTTGGTTCGTACCAACCCAACAGACACTTTCGGAGATACCCGTTGCGTACCTTTATAGTCACCCAGTTAAGTTGTGACATTTGGCACACCCAAAGTATTCCTACGGTATCCGGGAGTTGCACAACCTCATGGTCTAAGGAACAAATACTTGACACTGTAAAAGCTTAAGCATTACGAACTATACGATCTTGTGCTAGGCTTAGGATTGGGTCTCGTCCATCACATCATTCTCCTAATGATGTGATCCCGTTATCAATGACATCCTATGTCCATGGTCAGGAAACCGTGACCATCTGTTGATTAACGAGCTAGTAACTAGAGGCTTACTAGGGACACGTTGTGGTCTATGTATTCACACATGTATCGCTGTTTCCGTACTATACAATTTAAGCATGAATAACAGACAATTATCATGAACAAGGAAATATAATAATAATCCTTTTATTATTGCCTCTAGGGCATATTTCCAACACTCTTTGCCCTAAAACAGCACCTACAGCATAATCGCTAGCATCGCACATAATCTCAAAGGGTAAATTCCAATCAGGAGGCTGGACAATAGGTGCAGAGATCAATGCTTTCTTTAGTATTTCAAATGCTTCTAGACAACAATCATCAAAGACAAAAGGAATATATTTTTGTAAGAGGTTAGTCAGAGGCCTGGAGATTTTGCAGAAGTCACTTATGAACCTCCTATAAAACCCGGCATGACCAGGGAAACTTCGTATACCTTTGATGTCCTTGGGGCATGGCATCTTTTCAATAGCATCAACTTTAGCCTTGTCAACTTCAATACCTCTTTCAAAAAATTTATGTCCCAAGACAATGCCTTCATTAACCATAAAGTGGCACTTCTCCCAATTCAAGACAATATTAGTGTCTTCACATCTCTGCAAAACTCGATCAAGGTTGCTCAATTAATCATCAAAAGAAGTTCCGTAAATGGAGAAATCATCCATGAAAACCTCAACAATCTTTTCACAAAAATCAGAGAATATAGCCATCATACATCTTTGAAAGGTAGCAGGTGCATTACATAAACCAAAAGGCATACGTCTATAAGCAAAGGTACCGCAAGGACAAGTAAAAGTAGTCTTTTCTTGATCCCCTTTTGACACAGGTATTTGAGAGAAACCAGAATAACCATCTAGAAATCAAAAATGAGTATGTTTGGATAACCTTTCTAGCATTTGATCAATGAAAGGCAAAGGGTAATGATCTTTCTTAGTAGCCTTATTTAATTTGCGGAAATCAATTACCATCCTATAACATGTAACAATTCTTTGTGGGATCAATTCATCTTTATCATTAGGAACAACAGTCATACCTCCCTTCTTAGGGACACAATGGACAGGACTTACCCACTGGCTATCAGCAACTGGATAGATAATACCTGCCTCTAGAAGCTTTAGTATTTCCTTCCTTACCACTTCTTTCATCTTAGGATTTAACCGTCGTTGATGATCAATAACCGGTTTAGCGTTTTCTTCCAATTTCATCTTGTGTTGGCATAAAGTGGGACTAATGCCCTTAAGATCATCCAGAGTATATCCAATAGCAGCACGGTGCTTCTTCAGAGTTTTCAATAATTTTTCTTCTTCCTGCTCTGAAAGGTTAGCACTAATAATAATAGGATATATCTTCTTTTCATCAAGATAAACATACTTATGATTATCAGGTAAAGGTTTAAGTTCAAACACGGGATCACCCTTGGGTGGAGGAGGATCCCCTAGTATTTCAACAGGCAAGTTGTTTTTCAATACGGGTCCCTGGTTAAAGAATATTTCATCTATTTCCCTTCTCTCATTCATATGCATATCATTTTCATGGTCTAGAAAATATTGTTCTAAAGGATCATTAGGAGGCACAGCAATAGAAGGAAGACCAATAATTTCATCCTTACTAGGTATTTTTTTATCAAGGGGTTGTCTACGAAATTTAGCAAAGTTAAAATCATGAGACATATCCCCTAAACCAACAGTAACAATATCTTTCATGCAGTCTATCTTAGCATTAACAGTATTCAAGAAGGGTCTACCAAATATAATGGGACAAAAGTCATCTTGTGGGGAACTAAGAATAAGAAAATCAGCAGGGTATTTAACTTTCCCACACAAGACTTCAACATCTCTAACAATCCCAACTGGTGAAATAGTGTCTCTATTAGCAAGGTTAATAGTAACATCAATCCCTTCTAACTCAACAGGTGCAATATCATGCATAATTTCTTGATATAAGGAATGAGGGATTATACTTGCACTAGCACCTACGTCACATAAACCATGTTAGCAATTATCTCCTATTTTAATAGAGATAATAGGCAAGCCTACAACAGGTCTATGTTTACTCCTAGCATCGGGTTTGGCTATTCTAGCAGATTCCTCTTGGAGGTAAATAACATGTCCATCTAAATCTTCTACCAAGAGATCTTTAACCATAGCAACACTAGGTTCAACTTTAATTTGCTCAGAGGGTGTAGGTGTTCTAGTACTACTCTTACGAACCACAGTCGAAGCTTTAGCATGATCCTTTATTCTAAGAGGGAAAGGTGGTTTCTCAATATAAGCAGTAGGAACAATAGGGTCAACATTATAAGTGATAGTCTTTTCTTCAACTTTAACAGGTTCAACTACTTTTACTTCAATGGGGGGTGGTATTTAAACCACTTCTCCTTGGTTTGATCAACATGAGTAGAAAATGATTCACAGAAAGAAGCTACTATCTCGGAGTCAAGTCCATATTTAGTGCTAAACTCACGGAAAACATCGGTATCCATAAAAGCTTTAACACAATCGAACTTAGGGGTCATACCTGACTCCTTACCTTCGTCGAGATCCCAATCTTCAGACTTGCTTTTAATTCTTTCCAATAAATCCCATTTGAATTCAATAGTCTTCATCATAAAAGAGCCAGAACAAGAAGTATCGAGCATGGAGCGATTATTGAGAGAAAGCCGAGCATAAAAATTTTGAATGATCATTTCTCTTGAGAGCTCATGATTGGGGCATGAATATAACGTTGACTTAAGCCTCCCCCAAGCTTGAGAGATGCTTTCTCCTTCGCGAGGCCAAAAATTATAGATATATTTACGATCACGATGAACCTAGTGCATAGGGTAGAACTTCTGGTGAAATTCCAACTTCACACGATTATAGTTCCCTGATCCAATATCATCAAATAGCCTAAACCATGTCAATGCATCTCCCTTCAAAGATAAAGGGAAGACCTTCTTCTTGATAACATCCTCGGGCATATCTGCAAGCTTAAATAATCCACAAACTTCATCCACATAGATTAGGTGTAAATCGGGAAACAGTGTTCCGTCTCCTGTAAAGGGATTATCTAGCAGTTTCTCTATCATGCCCGAAGGAATTTCAAAGCAAACATTTTCAGCAGGTGCAGTAGGTTGAGGAGCAACTCTTTGCTCTTCTAGTCGGGGTGAAGATACCCCGAACAAGCCCCTCAAAGGATTATGAGCCATGGTAACAAGTGACAATAAATTTCAGCACACTATATAAATTTTTCCTTACCAAAGGCGCTTCACTTCCCGGCAACGGCGCCAGAAAAGAGACTTGATGACCCACAAGTGTAGGGGATCTATCATCGTCCTTTCGATAAGTAAGAGTGTCGAACCCAACGAGGAGCAGAAGGAAATGATAGGCAGTTTTCAGTAAGGTATTTTCTGCAAGCACTGAAATTATAGGTAACAGATAGTTATGTGATAAGGTAATTGGTAGCAAGTGACAAAAGGTAACAGTAAATAAGGTGCAGCAAGATGGCCCAATCCTTTTTGTAGCAAAGGACAAGCCTGGACAAACTCTTATATGAAGGAAAGCGCTCCCGAGGACACATGGGAATTATCGTCAAGCTAGTTTTCATCACGATCATCTGATTCGCGTTCGGTACTTTGATAATTTGGTATGAGGGTGGACCGGTGCTTGGGTGCTGTCCTTACTTGGACAAGCCTCCACTTATGATTAACCTCTAATGCAAGCATCCGCAACTACAAAACAAGTATTAAGGTAAACCTAACCATAGCATGAAACAAGTGGATCCAAATCAGCCCCTTATGAAGCAACGCATAAACTAGGGTTTAAGCTTCTGTCACTCTAGCAACCCATCATCTACTTATTACTTCCCAATGCCTTCCTCTAGGCCCAAATAATGGTGAAGTGTAATGTAGTCGACGTTCACATGACACCACTAGAGGAGAGACAACATACATCTCATCAAAATATCGAACGAATACCAAATTGACTACTTATAGCAAGACTTCTCCCATGTCCTCAGGAACAAAAGTAACTACTCACAAGACATAATATTGTTCATGATCAGAGGGGTATTAATATGCATAAGGGATCTGAACATATGATCTTCCACCAAATAAACCAATTAGCATCAACTACAAGGAGTAATCAACACTACTAGCAACCCACAGGTACCAATCTGAGGTTTGGGTACAAAGATTGGATACAAGAGATGAACTAGGGTTTGAGAGGAGATGGTGCTGGTATAGATGTTGATGAAGATAGCCCTCCCCTAGATGGGAGAGTTGTTGGTGATGACGGCTGTCGGTGTACAAAAAGAGGGGTACACTTTTTCTACCCCTATGACTGTGCACGGGCAGTCTGAGCCACGGGCACCGCCACACCAAGCATGGCGAGGGAGGCGAGCCGGGGCAAGACCGAAGCTCGATGGAGACTGGAGCGACGCCAAGAACAAGACCACAAAGAGCAAAGGGATGAAGCGGCTCTCCCCGGCAAGATCCTTGCCGGGGCCAGCACTGGCAGCCCCGGCAAGACCCTTGCCGCGGCAGCTCGCCCCGCGCCTACGGAGCGAATCACCCTTGAGTCCACCACCCCCAAGGGGCGAGGATTTGGGAGATATCCCCGTGGTGGCATGCAGATCTTTGTGAAGACATTCAAGATCAGATACAAGTTAAGAAGACAACCCTTGGCGGGATTCCAGCCAAGGAGAACCACAAGGCCCCGGCAAGCACCTTGCCGAGGATGACAGCAAGCACCCCGGCAGGACCCTTGCCGGAGCCCCGGCAAGGCCCTTGCCAAGGACACTCGCAGGGCCACCGTCAGGCCCACACCAGCTGGGTTTCCACCGACCCACGCAGCTGCCGACCCGACCAGCTAGACGGGCTCTTGCGTGGCAACCCACAGATCTTCGTGGAGACCCGCCGATGCGCCACCTCAGCTGCTTGTCTACCTACATGGCGCCTCAGGCACTGCTGGCCAGGGCGCGTGTCAACGCGAGGAGGGGCGGCGACGGACAAGACGGACGTCTCCCCCCGTCCCCGATTAAGCAAGGACACCTAAGTTGGGCGCATTAAATGCACCTTGTCCTATAATGCGAGGTATAACCTCGCATCACTGTACCCTTTCCACCTCCTGTATGCCACTGTGGCAACCCCTTTTTCCTATAAAAGGAGGCCCGAGGCGACCAGGAGAAGGATTCGGCTTTTTGGAACTGCTCGCGACCCTCTTGGAGCTCCTCATTAGCTGAAGAACACCAACATATAATCCACCAAAGCAGGAGTAGGGTTTTACGCATCTTTGCAGCCCGAACCTGGGTAAAGGAACAGTGTCCTGACTGTTAGATCCGCTCTTCTCTCAACCCCGCGCCCCGCAACCGTAGTAGGGATTCTTGTGATCCCATTGGTGTCAATCCAAATACACCGACATCTTTGGCGCGCCGGGTAGGGGGCGCAGCTGTGAGAATCGGCTTAAGCGGTTAGTTCGACGCTCCTGCATCGTCAAGGCACCTAAAAAGAAGACGACGGTGGCGGTTGGCCAGTCAGAAACCGGACAGCCCGTCCCGACGCGGGCGAGCAGCGGACCAGTCGAGGAAAGGACTCGGGGCGCTGCTCGCGAACACCAATGCCATCCCGACAGCCGGAGTTTGGGAGGTGGCGATGTTTGTGCGCCTGGTAACAGGCCACACACCGCCAGTTCCAAGTATGGAGCCCGACCCTCCGCGGGTGGCGCGGGGCCTTCCAAGGTCGCGGTCGCATCACCCGAAGGCGGCAAGGGCCTCCAGAACTCCCACGCTGGCGCCAACAGCGCGCTCTTCTCAAGCAGCGTGTGATGGACGGCTTCGTCGCCCCGAAGATCCCGGACGTCGCCATGGGAAGGGCCCCGAGCGCCACTCCCGGGACATAGAAGACCTGCCCGCCACCGACGCGCTGGTGGAGACGTTAGGCAACCGCGGGATCGTGATGGAGCTCCCCCTGACACGATTAGGGGTCGAAGCGCATCACGGTCCGTGCAGGTTTCACTACCGTTGACACCAGCCGAAGTTTTCGCGCGCGCGCAGTTGCTCCTCGACTTTCCTCCCGTTACGGGGAAACTCGACGAATGGAGAGCCACCATCTGAAGCCTTGTCGCGGTCGCCAACAGGGATGACCTAAATCCAGCGGAGCTCCCAGGCCGACGCTCCGATGGGGTCCCACGCACCGGCGGCGGGAGAGACGGCAGCGCCGTGGCTATGGTGCATTCGCCTCCTCCTCGCCCGGTGCCGCGTGCATCGACCCGTCGAGACGTCACGGGTGACGCCATCTCCATAGCGTCGTCCGACCCACGGACCCGGGGCGACCAGCGTCAAGTTCTTCAGGAGCGAGCTCATGAAGACGCCCAAACCACCATCGAGCGCCGGCGTGGAACGCGCCACCAGTCAGACAGGCGAGCAGGGCCTGCTGCAGACCACCCAGCACCGGAAAGCCCTGGAGGTCTACCCTACAAGGTAGGCTGTCCAGCTTTCACCCGTGAGCTGCGGCAGTTCCAGTGGCCCTCTCACCGCACCTTCAAGCCTGACGTTGGCGAGAAGTACAACGGCAAGACCCACCCGTCGGAGTTCCTCAGCATCTACACCATCGCGATGCAAGCTGCCGGGGCCCGCAACGATAAGGTGCTTGCGAATTACTTTCCGTTGGCTCTTAAACCTAACGCCATGTCGTGGTTGATGCACTTGCCAGTAGATTCTATTTCCTCTTGGTCCGACTTGTGCCATGAGTTTGTTGGCGCCTTTTCCGGAGGCCACCAAGCCCATGGCCAAGCGAGTGACCTGCATGTCATACCCCAGAAGGAAGGCGAGAGTCTGCACAAGTACATACAGAGATTCAGCCGGGTATAGTACAATATCCCCGATGTTCACCCTGCCGCCATCATCAGCGCATTCCACCAGAATGTGCGCAACCGCGAGATGCGTGAAGAACTGGCGATGACCAAGGTGAAGGATGTGGCGGAACTCTACGTTCTTGCCGACAGATGTGCCCGGGCTAAAGAGGGAAGGAAGTACCCCGGCGAAAGCGCCGGTGCGGAAACCGACTCCTTAGATGAGGATACTGCGGCTCCAGCAAAGAAGGGTCGGAACCGTAACAGGAAGCGCAAGGGGAAGGTCGTGATTGCCGTCGAGGGATCTGATGACGCCGGCTCCGCCAAGAAAACCAAGGCGGGTGACCCTGGCAAGAAAATTGCCGGGTGTGTCGCCTGCCGGGCCTTGGCGGCTGCCGAGAAGCCAGGAAACTCTGGCAAGCGGTACTGCAAAGTCCATCGCACCAAAGGCCATGATCTCCAAGACTGCCACTAGGTTGAGCTCCTTGCTGAGAAGCAAAGGGCTGAATACGAGAGGAGGGACAAGGAGAAGGGCCAAGACGGCGCTGAGGGATTCAACAAGAAGCGTGACGGCCAAGCAGGTCGTCGCGGCAAGGAGAAATAGCAGGAAAGGCCCGCCCGGGGCCGCGACAGAAGACCTGAAGATGACGATCACGAAGAGGACGACGAGTCCGACGGCCAAGAGTTTCAGAAGGCTACGAACGCCATGTGCGTCGATGGTGGCGCCTCGCTGCATGCTTCTCGCCGCCAGCTTAAATAGTGGGCGCGTGAGATTATTGCGGCAGAGCCATCGTCCGGTGCCCAAAAGCTGCTAAAATGGTCCAGCACACCTATCATCTTTGACGCCGAGGATCACCCTGATCGCACTACTGCGGTCGGGTGCTTGCCATTGTTAGTTTCACCGACAATACGCAACCTCAAGGTGACGAATATGCTAGTCGATGGTGGGGCCGGTCTGAACCTACTTTCACCCACCGTGATCGAGAAGCTGCAAGTTCCTGATGGAGACCTCAAGGAGACGGGCACGTTTCAGGGGGTCAGCTCAGGGAGGAGTCAACCGAAGGGGAAAGTCACGCTGCCCGTGACTTTTGGAAGTGATCTGAACTACAGGACAGAGAGGATCGTGCTCGATGTTGCCAAGATCCCCCTGCTTTACAACGGGATCCTTGGCCGCCCAGCACTGGCCAAGTTCATGGCAGCATCACACTATGCCTACAATACCCTGAAGATGCCAGGGCCCGTGACGATCATCACCGTCCCCTCCGATAAGAAAGATGCGCTGATTTGCGCTGACCAATTGTACCAGCAAGCAGTTGCGGCAACTGCCGCTACGGGGGAACTTGCTCCTGCCACTGGAGCCCCGGGAGGGAAGAAGAAGAAGACCGGCGAGACCTCGGGCGCCCACTCCGGCAAGCGCACCTCTTCGGAGTGCTGTGCTCCCGTCGATGATGTGCCTGAGAGCTCCACCGGAAAGAAGAAGACCGGCGAGACCTCAAACACCCACTCCGGCAAGCGCACCTCTTTGGAGTGTCGCGCTCCCGTCGAGGACGTGCCAAGGGCTCCACCGGTAGAAACAAGAGATCCAGGGCCACAGCGCCAGGAACCAAGAAGGTTTCTGTCAAGGAGGACGGCACGGGAGGGGCTTTTACCATAAGCTCCACCCTTGACAACAAATAGGAAGACGCGCTCATCACCTTCCTGCGGGCGAATGTCGACGTGTTTGTCTGGCAAGCATCCGACATCCCCGGCGTTCCCAGGGAGGTGATTGAGCACCACCTTGCTGTCTATCCTCATGCGCGGCCCGTCAAGCAGAAGGTCAGGAAGCAAGCTTTGGAACGGCAAGAGTTCATCATCGAGGAGATCCGGAAACTGGAAGCTGCGGGTTTGGTGAGAGGAGTGCTCCACCCAACGTGGTTGGCCAATCCAGTGGTAGTGCGCAAGGCAAATGGGAACTGGAGGCTGTGTATTGATTACACGGATATCAATAAAGCATGTCCCAAGGACCCCTTCCTGTTGCCGCGCATAGACCAGATTGTTGACTCCACGGCAGGATGTGACCTGTTGTCATTCCTTGATGCCTACTCCGGCTACCACCAGATCTTCATGGCAAGAGAAGACGAAGAGAAGATAGCATTCATCACCCCATGTGGTACGTACTGTTTCGTACGAATGCCTTTCGGGTTGAAAAGTGTTGGCTCGACGTTTGCAAGGGCAGTCCAGATTGGTTTTGAACCCCAGCTCCATAGAAATATGGAGGCTTATATGGATGATATATTGGTCAAAACCAAGAACAAGGCAACCCTTGTACCGGATTTACAAGAAACAATTGTGAACCTGCGCAAGATCAACCTCAAGCTGAACCCTGAGAAGTGCGTCTTCGGCGTTCCGTCTGGCAAGCTTCTCGGGTTCTTTGTGTCGCAGCGTGGGATAGAAGCCAATCCGGACAAGATCAAAGCTATAGAGCAGATTGAAGCACCCAAACAGGTCAAGGATGTGCGTCGGCTTGCTGGCTGCGTTGCCGCCATGAGCAGATTCATTTCCAAGTCTGCCGAGCACGCCCTCCCCGTTTTCAAGATTTTGAAAAAGGCGGGCCCAATGGAGTGGATGCCGGAAGCCGAGGCAGCATTGCAAGATTTGAAGAGGTATCTTTCCTCCACGCCAATACTGGTTGCGCCTAGACCACAAGAACCGTTATTGCTATACTTAGCGGCAACAAACCAGGTGGTCAGCGCCGCACTAGTGGCGCACAGAGAAATTGATGATGGGGTGATAGCAGCAACAGAGCCTCGTGCCACTGGTGCAGAAGCGACACAGTCGGTTGGAGTGCAGCCGAAAAAGAAGATGATGCAGCACCCGGTCTACTTTATTAGCTCCCTCTTGCAGGGGGCTAGATCAAGGTACTCCGGTGTGCAGAAATTGCTCTTCGGCCTTCTTATGCCTCGAGGAAGCTGCATCACTACTTCCAGGCGCACGAGATCACTGTCGTCACTCGCCTCCCTCTGCAATGGATATTGCACAATCCAGACGCGACGGGAAGGATTGTAGAGTGGGCACTGGAGCTGTCCAGCTTTGGCCTCAAGTTTGAAAGTACCTCGACAATTCAGAGCCGAGTCCTGGCAGAGTTCGTCATAGAATGGACTGCAACGCCTGATGAAGAAGTCCAGGAAACTGCTCTCCCCGGCAAAGAGGCGAGTTGCAACTGGATCATGTACTTTGATGGGGCTTTCTCCTTATAGGGCGCCGGGGCTGGCGTACTGCTGGTCGCGCCCACTGGAGAGCACCTCAAGTAAATGGTCCAGATGCACTTCCCTAGGGAGGTATCAACGAACAACACTACCGAGTACGAGGGGCTGCTTGCTGGTCTTAGGATCGCGGCGGACCTCGGAATCAAGAAGCTCATTGTCAGGGGCGACTCGCAGCTTGTCGTCAAACAAGTCAACAAGGATTACCAAAGCCCGTTGATGAAGGCATGCGTCGATGAAGTGAGGAAATTGGAAGAGCGCTTTGACGGTATACAGGCGGAGTACGTTCCCTGAGCGGAGAACGACATCGCCGATTACCTATCAAAGCGCGCTACCCTCAAACTACCTGTGGAACCAGGTACCTTTGTGCTTCAGCTTTCTCAGCCATCCGTTGATCCATCAACAGAGCAGAACAAGAGGAGGAAGTCAGGGCCCAGCAAGTACTTTCCCGCCGAGCTCCCTGGAGCCACCAGCAAGGATGTTGCCGGGGACGCTGAGCCCGCCACCGGAGGGCTAACTCCGGCGGAGCGTCAAGCTTTTGCCGTCGAGATGGCCACTCCCTTGGCGGAGGAAATGCCTTTAGTCCTCGCCGTCGAGCCCCAGGCTCCAGCGTGGGCGCAGCATACCGTCTGATTCCTTCAGACTGGGGAACTTCCTGAGGAGCAGGAAGAAGCGGAGAAAGTAGCCCGTCGGTCTGCCATGTACCAGTTCGTCGATGACGTCCTGTACAGAAGGAGACCGAACGGTGTGAAATTGAAGTGCATCCCTCGAGAGGAAGGACTGGAGCTGTTGGCGGAGATACATGGAGGCATATGTGGATCCCACATAGGGTCAAGAGCCCTTGCTGGCAAGGCATTCCGGCAAGGCTTCTTCTGGCCCACTGTCACCCAGGATGCAGCGGCGCTGGTCACTAGGTGTGAAGCGTGCCAATTCCATTCAAAGAAACTTCATCAACCAGCTCAAGGCCTTCAAACCATTCCTCTCTCCTGGCCCTTCTCGGTCTGGGGGCTCGACATACTGGGCCCTTTCCCCCGCGCCGTCGGGGGCTTTGAGTACTTGTACGTTGCAATCGACAAGTTCACAAAGTGGCCAGAGGTGGAGGCAGTAAGGAAGGTCACAGCTCAGTCAGCCGTCAAGTTCTCCAAGGGACTAGTGTGACGTTTTGGTGTACCCAATAGGATCATCACCGACAACGGCACACAGTTTACAAGCCGCACCTTCATGCAATATACCCAAGACCTCGGCAGCAAGGTCTGTTTCGCTTCCGTTACTCACCCCCGAAGCAATGGTCAAGCTGAGAGGGCAAATGCTGAAGTGTTACGAGGACTAAGGACAAAGACCTTTGACAGGCTGCGCAAGAGCGGGAGGCGCTGGATTGATGAATTGTCGGCGGTTCTTTGGTCGATCAGGACGACGCCAAATCGAGCCACCAGCCAGACGCCCTTTGCCCTGATATACGGGGCAAAAGCAGTTCTCCCCACGGAACTCATATACGGGTCACCTCGAGTGCTCGCTTATGATGAGTTTGAGCAAGAGAAATTGCGACACGACGACGCAATGCTCCTTGAGGAAGATCGTCTTCGGGCGGCTGTGAGAGCAGCGCGCTACCAGCAAGCCTTGTGCCGCTACCATAGCCATAAGGTCCGTGCCCGAAGCTTTGAGGAAGGCGACCTTGTTCTCCGGCGCGTTCAATCGGCCAGGAATACGAACAAGTTGACGCCGAAGTGGGAAGGCCCTTATCGGGTAATACGAGTCACCAGGCCTGGCGCTGTCCGCCTGGAGACCGAGGATGCAGTTCCGATGAGTAATTCCTGGAACATCGAGCATCTTCGCAAGTTTTACCCATAAGGCGCGGCTTGTCGGGCCCCTCGGCAAGCCACCCTTTTTTACAAGACTTGCCGGCAAGGCATGTAACCCTTTGTACAAAGCCAGGCGCACACCCTGAGCATAAATAAATGAAGCGCTGGCGCCCTAAGTTATAGCATGCATGCTGAGTCGAGTCTCGTCCTTGGTTAGGGTTGATAGTGCTTAGCAGCGGCTAACCCCTAGCTTAGAAGTCGAGTCTTTGTCTTTCCTCTGTCTTCTTTGGTTCACAGGATGCGTAGACATCCTTGCCGAAGCCACTTGGAGGAAGGAAAGAAGGACAGACCAGTGCCTAGGCCCCGGCAAGCTAGTGTTGCCGGAGGCTGCAAGGGCAAGAATTCGCCCACGGCAAACCAGGATTGTCGGGGGCTGCAGCTTCAGATAAGTCCTTTATCCCTTATCATGCATTCCGTTATGGACTGAGGTATGTGAAACCTCGTTCTTTTCCTTAGGCTACCGTGCTCCCATAACTCTAGGCCCTAGGGCTCATTCCTGGGACTAGGTTTGGTCGTAGTCGCGGCAGCAGAAGGATAAAACGAGGAGCCTGAGCCTGCTTCATCCCTGCCTCCGCCAAGGGCGTGAGAAAGGTCGAGCGAAGTAGGGAAGCGGCAGGGCCTGTTGCCGGGCGAGAAAATGTTTATCTTAAGGATATCAGGGATTTATTCCCTATTGTTGGTTTTTACCTACGAACAAATGACCCAGCAAACATTCCTTTTTCATTAAAAACATTCCATTCAGGTACAGTCCATAGGGAATGAAAAACATGAATAAGGGGATTACAAGTTTAGACTTAACAGATGCCCGAAGGCTTACAGACTAAAAAGAGATAAGATGCCCGTAATGCCTTTCTTGTCCCTCTCCTCAGGAGGCAGGTCAAGGAGGCGAGAAGGGCAAAAGGGGCGCCTAGGTGAGCTACGGGTGGAAGAAGACACCGAGAAGGCATCTCGGCGGCCTCCCCAGGGCTGGACGTCAGTACGCGTCGAAGGCGTCGGTGCCCGCGTACTCCGACATGACGACCTTGGCGCCCGCCTTCTTCCTCTTCCTCTTCCGCAGCCTCCCTACGCCAGCCGCCAAGGAGACGACCCCGAGAAGTTCAAGGAGCCGGCGACGCGGATGATGGGGTCGTCGGTGCCACCAGGAGCGGTGCCCGACACCTAGTCAGACCCGTCATCCTGCCATCCACCGCCCTCGTCGTCGCTGTCGCTGTCCTCCTCGTCACCCTCGTTCGAGGAGGAGTCTTCGTCATCAGAGGAGCTCTCCATGCAGCACCTCGCGCGAGTCCCGAGGAGCCCGAAGACCTTGACAGAGAGGTGGCCGTCCTCCATCAACTTGAAGTGGAGGGTGAGCCCATCCGTCAGGCTGTGGATGCGAGCGAACCTCTTCCATCCTTGGCGAAGATACATCACATGAGGGGCAGGGAAGTCGACGCGGGCCCGCGGGCCACTGATCCCACAACCCCTCATGTGCAGCCGCAGCGACTCCGGCGGATTCACCTCCATCTCCCGCGCAAATGGAGTCGGGAGACGAAGGCGACGGCGCAGAGGCCCCGCATCCTAACGAAGAACTCACAAGGGTCATCTCCAACATGACTTTCCATTGGAGGAGGAGTTGCTGGCGGGGGCGAGTCCGGCGGGCCGCCCCGTCCTCCTCTTCCCCGAGCACCCCGGCCTCGCCCACGGCCCTTCCCCCTCCCTCTTCCCCTCGTGGCCGGCTCGGCCACCGCAGGTGCAGGAGAAGGGGGGACGCGTTGTCGAGCAGCGACCCTCGCCGCCACCGTTGAGGAGCCGAGATTTTCTCTCTTCATGGCGGACAGAAGAGAGGAGCAGAAGTTGAAGGAGAAAGAAGATAGAGGAGTGCGGGGCGCCGTCCCCTCCCTCCGCCCTTTATAAAGGGGCGGGGCTGGAGCTCGACCGCCCCGCTCGGCCAATCAAGACGCAGAAGGCGAGGGGGGCCGGGACCGACCCGCCGCCCCAACCACCGGCGGCTCAGTTTCCCACCTCCATCGCTCGCCACCTCGAACGCATGGGAGGCACGTGGCGAACATGCAGAACCGAAAGGACGGGTGAGGCGACCTCTCCCCACCTCGTGATCGTGGGGAGTGGACGCCTAGACGACCGTGCCTCGGCCCCGTCCGGTAAGTGGGCCGCACCTCCATGCTCCCCCCCCCCGTTTACGGGGAAAATGCGGGCCGCCTCCTTTCGCATTTACTGCGACGTGACGCATGCCTGCGGGAACCGCCTCACGCATGCCGCCCACGTCACGCACGCCCCTCCACCCCGCGCCGCGCGCGCGGGTCGTGGGAGGCGCAGCGCGCGGAAATTTTACCACGGTGAAAACCACCCCGCCTGCCCGCGCATCGTTCTGGGCCTGGCCCAACAACGTGTCGCCCTTATGTGTGGCCCAGGCCCAGGGGCTCTTGTCGGTGTACAAAAAGAGTGGTACACTTTTTGTACCCCTATGACTGTGCACGGGCAGTCTGAGCCACGGGCACCACCACACCAAGCATGGCGAGGGAGGCGAGCCGGGGCAAGACCGAAGCTCGATGGAGACTGGAGCGACGCCAAGAACAAGACCACAAAGAGCAAAGGGACGAAGCGGCTCTCCCCGGCAAGATCCTTGCCGGGGCCAGCACTGGCAGCCCCGGCAAGACCCTTGCCGCGGCAGCTCGCCTCGCGCCTACGGAGCGAATCACCATTGAGTCCACCACCCCCAAGGGGCGAGGATTCAGGATATATCCCCGTGGTGGCATGCAGATCTTTGTGAAGACATTCAAAATCAGATACAAGTTAAGAAGACGACCCTTGGCGGGATTCCAGCCAAGGAGAACCACAAGGCCCCCGGCAAGCACCTTGCCGGGGATGACAGCAGGCACCCCGGCAGGACCCTTGCCGGAGCCCCGGCAAGGCCCTTGCCAAGGACACCCGCAGGGCCACCGTCAGGCCCACACCAGCTGGGTTTCCACCGACCCACGCAGCTGCCAACCCGACCAGCTGGACAGGCTCCTGCGTGGCAACCCACAGATCTTCGTGGAGACCCGCTGTTGCGCCACCTTAGCTGCATGTCTGCCTACATGGCGCCTCAGGCACTACTGGCCAGGGCGCGTGTCAACGCGAGGAGGGGCGGCGATGGACAAGACGGACGTCTCCCCCCGTCCCCGATAAAGCAAGGACACCTAAGCTGGGCGCATTAAATGCACCTTGTCTTGTAATGCGAGGGATAACCTTGCATCACTGTACCCTTTCCACCTCCTGTGTGCCACTGTGGCAACCCCTTTTTCCAATAAAAGGAGGCCCGAGGCGACGAGGAGAAGGATTCGGCTTTTTGGAACTGCTCGCGACCCTCTTGGAGCACCTCATTAGCTAAAGAACACCAACATATAATCAACCAAAGCAGGAGTAGGGTTTTACGCATCTTTGCGGCCTGAACCTAGGTAAAGGAACCGTGTCCTGACTGTTAGATCCGCTCTTCTCTCAACCCCGCGCCCCGCAACCGTAGTAGGGATTCTTGTGATCCCATAGGTGTCGATCCAAATACACCGACAACGGCGGTGACGATTTCCCCCTCCCGGAGGGAAGTATCCCCGGCAGAACAGCTCTGCCGGAGCCCTAGATTGGTTTCCGCCAAGGTTCCACCTCGAGACGGCGGCGTCTGGTCCCGAAAGCCTCCTTCTGATTTATTTTTTCAGGTCAAAACACCTCATATAGGAGAAGATGGGCATCGGGGGGCCCACGAGGCAGGGGGCGCGCCCAGAGGGGGGTGCCCCCCACCCTCGTGGACAGGTGGTGGCCCCCCTGGTGATCTTCTTCCGCCAGATATTTTTTTATATTTTCTGAAACGGTGTCCTGTGAAGTTTTGGGGCTTTTTGAGTTGTGCAGAATAGGTTTCCAGAGTTTGCTTTTTTTCCAGCCCAGAATTCCAGCTGTCGGTATTCTCCCTCTTCATGTAAACCTTGTAGAATAAGAGAGAAAAGGCATAAGTATTGTGACATAACGTGTAATAACAGCCCATAATGCAATAAATATCAACATATAAGCATGATGCAAAATGGACGTATCAACCGCACAGTTGCTCGCCTGTTGGAGATGCTCTAAGTGGCTACAAGGTCAGCCAGCAGGTACCTTGAATAACTGGAAGGAGATGTCATCTACATTTTTCACTTGTTTCTATCCTCAAGCACTAGGTGATAACATGGCTTTGGTTGTGGCCTGGCCAACCCATTAGTCCTGGTTCAGTCACGAACCGGGACCCATGGGGGCATACGTTCCGGTTCGTTCGCCCACGGGGCCGGCCGGGCCTCATGGGGCATCTTTCCCGGTTCGTCTGGACCCATTTGTCTCGGTTCTAGGCACGAACCGGGACCAATGGTCCTCCCTCCTGGCCCACACCCATTGGTCCCGGTTCGTGGCTGGAACCGGGACAGAAGGGGGCTCTTTAGTCCCGGTTCCTGCCACGAACCGGGACCAATGAGTTGCCTATATATACCCCATCGCCGCAGCAGAGCAGTCCACACTCCTCTGATTTTTCTGGCCGGCGAGGGGAGAGCTTTGTGGTGCTCTAGCTCACCTCCGATGCACATGAGGTGTTCGATGAAATGCCCGAGCCACACTAGTTAAGCTTTCTTCTCTCGAAGCTCGACCTCCAAGCTCCATTTTCTCTAAGATTTGTCTAGGTTTAGCAGTCCCACACATCCCGTCCCCGTCTTCACTGTCGTCGATCGCCCACGCCGATCTCGTCGTGGCACCACCCTGGTGAGCCTCTTGTTCTTATCTTCTTTCTGAAAGAAAAACATTGTTACTTTAGGTAGATACTTGTCTAATTTTCTTACTTTTATTATTGCTTGTTATTATATAGTGTGATGGTTTTGGTATCCGCCCACGTCGGCCCTCGTCCTGTCTATGACTTGGATGTGGTATATTATCTTTAATTTATAACTATTTGTTTTAGTGTTTATGACAATTATGCCGACCAACATGACATAAATGTTTTTGTCTAGGAGGTATGTGAACCGGAGATTCCAACCAACCCTCTTGTGGAGAGGTTAAATTTAGTGGAAAAGGAAAACATTTACTTGAAGAAAAAATTGGAAAAACTGAGGAGGAGAAGATGGAATTGGAGTTGCATGTTGCGGAAGTCGTCGATGATCACAAGATCAAGATGGACCCTATTGTCAAGAGGTTAAATTTAGTTGAAGAAGAAAACAATTACTTGAAGGAAAAAATAAAAAAAATGAGGGGGAGAAGATGATATTGGAGTTGCATGTTGCGGATGTCGTCGATGATCACAAGATCAAGATGGATGCAATGCGTTTGAAGATTAGAAATATTAGAAAATATGCCATTCATACCAAGGCTTGGTATCATTATATTGTTGGATCAATTGTTACCTTGGTTGCGATTATGATCGCATTTGTTGTTGCATTGAAATGTTTTACATAGTTTCAATGTATGGTTTAATTAGATGCTCTGGAGAGCTATATGTTGTTCAATGAGAACTATGTATTTACTTTGGTTTTAATGTGATGATGAACTTCTATTAATTTGATCAGTTATCTATCCATGATGTTCTGTAATGGTTTTTGACACACTTAATTATATATAATGCACGCAGATGGACCGGCAATGGATGTACGGTGACAGACATACCTCCGAGTACGTTAATGGCGTGCATAATTTTCTCGAAGTGGCTGAGGCAAACACGCAGAATGGTTTTATGTGTTGTCCATGCCCTAGCTGTGGGAATACGAGGTCTTACTTTGACTCGAAACCCCTTCACACCCACCTGCTTTATAAGGGTTTCATGCCACACTATAATATTTGGACCAAGCACGAAGAATAGGGGTTATGATGGAAGACAGCGAAGAAGAAAAGGATGATGACAACTATGTGCCCCTGGAATACGGTGATGCTGCAACGGGGGAAGCTGCTGAAGATCAAGAGGAACCAGACAATATTGTGCCCGATGATGATCTCCGCCGGGTCATTGTTGATGCAAGGAGACTGTGCGAAAGTCAAAAGGAGAAGCTGAAGTTCGGTCGCATGTTAGAGGATCACAAAAAAGGGTTATACCCCAATTGTGAAGATGGCAACACAAAGCTCGGTACCGTACTGGAATTGCTGCAGTGGAAGGTAGAGAATGGTGTGCCTGACAAAGGATTTGAGAAGCTACTGAAAATATTGAAAAAGAAGCTTCCAAAGGATAACGAATTGCCCGACCGTACGTACGCAACAAAGAAGGTCGTATGCCCTCTAGTATTGGCGGTGCATAAGATACAAGCATGCCCTAATGACTGCATCCTCTACTGTGGTGCGTACGAGGATTTGAACGCATGCCCCGTATGCGGTGCATCGCGGTATAAGATCAGACGAGATGACCCTGGTGATGTTGACGGCGAGCGCCCCAGGAAGAGGGTTCCTGCCAAGGTGATGTGGTATGCTCCTATAATACCACAGTTGAAACATCTGTTCAGAAACAAAAAGCATGCCAAGTTGATGCAATGGCACAGAGAGGACCGTAAGAAAGATGGGAAGTTGAGAGCACCCGCTGACGGGTCGCAGTGGAAAAAATCGAGAGAACGTACTGGGAGGAGTTTGCAGGTGACACAAGGAACGTATGGTTTGGTTTAAGCGCACATGGCATTAATCCTTTTGGGGAGCAGAGAAGCAATCATAGCACCTGGTCCGTGACTCTATGTATCTATAACCTTCCTCCTTGGTTGTGCATGAAGCGGAAGTTCATTATGATGCCAGTACTCATCCAAGGCCCTAAGCAACCCGTCAACGACGTTGATGTGTACATAAGGCCATTAGTTGAAGAACTTTTACAGCTGTGGAATGGACAAGGTGTACATGTGTGGGATGAGGACAACCCGGAGGAATTTGACCTACATGTGTTGTTGTTTGTAACCATCAATGATTGGCCTACTCTCAGTAACCTTTCAGGATAAACAAACAAGGGATACCACGCATGTACGCACTGTTTAGATGACACCAAAAGTATATACCTGAAAAAATGCAGGAAGAATGTGTACCTGGGGCATCGTCGATTTCTTCCGACCAACCATCAATGTCGAAAGAAAGGCAAGCATTTCAAAGGCGAGGCAAATCACCGGAAGAAGCCCGCCATGCGTACCAGTGATCACGTACTTGCTATGGTCAATGATTTACAGGTATTCTTTGGAAAGGGTCCCGGTGGACTATCTGTTCCGAATGACGCTGAGGGGCGCGCACCCATGTGGAAGAAGAAATCTATATTTTGGGACCTTCCCTACTGGAAAGACCTAGAGGTCCGCTCTTCAATCGATGCGATGCACGTGACGAAGAACCTTTCCGTGAACCTACTAGGCTTCTTGGGCGTGTATGGGAAAACAAAAGATACACGGAGGCACGGGAGGACCTACAACGTTTGCACGAAAAGACGGCATGCCTCCAAAGCAGTATGAAGGTCCTGCCAGCTA
Source organism: Secale cereale (assembly GCA_902687465.1). Taxonomy (NCBI): domain Eukaryota; kingdom Viridiplantae; phylum Streptophyta; class Magnoliopsida; order Poales; family Poaceae; genus Secale; species Secale cereale. The sequence goes on along the minus strand of LR738714.1, from coordinate 37,167,578 downwards.
CGCTCTTACCAAAGAAGAGAAGGAAATCTTCTTTGCATGCCTGCTCAGTATGAAGGTCTCGTCTGGCTTCTCGTCGAATATAAAGGGAATAATAAATATGCCAGAGAAAAAGTTCCAGAACCTAAAGTCTCATGACTACCACCTGATTATGATGCAACTGTTTCCGGTTGCATTGAGGGGGCTTCTACCGGAAAACGTCCGATTAGCAATTGTGAAGCTATGTGCATTCCTCAACGCAATCTCTCAGAAGGTGATCGATCCAGAAATCATACTGTCGGATTCAGGGCTCCGCAAAACCCGTTAAGTTCAAACACGGGGGCGTGAACGAAGATCTCTCCCACTCTCATCTACCTAGCGCCTTGCTCTCGTCGCAGTGGAAGGATTCAAGCAAACAACGAACAAAGCACACAAGAGTTTATCCAGGTTCGGGCCACCGAGTGGTGTAAGACCCTACTTCCTGCTTTGGTGTATTAGCCTCGAGCGAGCCGGGATACAAGCTAGTAGAGAGGTTCCTGGGCTCAGGAGGCGAGCTCAAGAGGGTCGGGAGGCTAATGTTCTTGCTCCTTGTATGGTGGCAGAATATCCGTCCTCTTTGTAGTGGGGGTTCTAGCTACTTATATAGGCGGCCACAGTCCTCTTCCCCCGAAATGTTTAGGCGGGAAGGGATCCTACAACGGCCATTTTTTAGCGGGAGCACAAGGACGTCCCTGCCCTGACAAAAGCACTCTTCGCCTGTAAAAGGATCAGGCGATGATGCGGTGGTGGGCTCGACGATGACATCCTCCTTGCCGTCCTTGCGGTCTTCGGTCTTGTTGCACCAATGAGGAAACGTTTGCCCCGCTCCTCAGGAACCTGCGGTTGCGCTGTCCCCCTTGCACCGAAATGGTAACTGCGTCGCTGGCGCACGCTGGCACCTGCTGGCGCGATGCGTCACTGCTGATATCACTGCCTCCTCCCGAGGCAGACTTGGCCTTGGGTTCTCCGCCCCTTAGGAGCACCTTGTCGAGGCTGCTCCAGATGAGGTCTTGACGTTGTTCTCCTCGCGAGGCTTGGCCCCCTCACGAGGGTCTTGCGCAACTGTTTGATCAACTGGGCCGTATCAGGCCGTACTAGGAGCGCGTTGCGGCCCGCAGACAGGGAAGTCTGGGTACCCTGGTTCCGAGTACACTGACAGTAGCCCCCGGGCCCAAGGCGCGCGCGGAGTCGGCTCCGGGGCGAAGCCTTAGTCGAGGATGAAGCGTCGCGGGCCCTAAAAGGCTATGGGCTAGGCCGGCGTGCGATTGTTGGATGGGACGTGGCGGCTCCGCTTCCCATGCAGCCTTGGTGATCGTGTGACTTGACAACTCCTTGGCGCGGGCGACGAGGGAGTAATGGTTGCGACACCATTGGCTGGCGGTTGGGCTCCTCCGCCCTATAAATGGGACTAGGGGAAGCCCTCAGGCCGTTTCCAAGCCAACATCGTCTTCTCCTTGCTTGTCCTTCGCTCTCTCTCCTGTCGCATGATCTTCATGGCGCCGCCGAGGAAGCCATCCGCCGCGGAGAAGGGGAAAACCCCCAAGGATCCAGTCCCATTACCGCCGAAGAGGGGTCGCGGTCGTCCCCGTAAGTATGCCGCTGCGCCCGCAGCGGCTTCTCGGGGAGGCGGGCGCGGCCCTTTGAGCTCCGCCACGGCCGCCGGTGGACGGCACGGGGCGTCCTCCCGCGGCGAAGGTGGTCGCGACCGCGGAGGAAGAGGGGGCGCGCAACAGTGTCTGCTGGTCGCACGCCCTCCGCGCCCACAGTCCCATTCCTTCGATGTCTTGTCGGTGTTCATGGTGTGGGCGGAGAAGCCCGGTGGCCAGTGGCTCAGGCTTCCCCGCTCGTTCGGTGACGTGCTACCGTCCGGAGGCCTTGGAGGTATATGGTTGCAGGCCGATGGTTGCTGTAGTGGTGCATCATGGGTGGAGGTCGAGGTGGCTCCCTCGGGCGATGTGTTCTTGGAGCGTGGCTGACAGTCGTTTGCCCGCGCATGCCGGCTGTAGGGGAGGTGTGCACTCCACTTCAGGTACGATGGCGTCTCCACGCTGTTCGTCAGGGTCTTCTCAGAGGAAGGGAGGTGCCTTGGGTGCTGTCCCGAAGCTGACGACGAGGAGGACGAAGGCGTCCGGAGGAGCAGCTCCTCCTCCGGAGACGACCTCAGCCCTAGGGGGCGCCATGCCCCCCCCCCCCTTTGTGGCAGCAGCAGCTCCTCCAGCAGTGGAGGCTGCGACGAACCACCACGTCGCCGATCTCGGTACGGCGAGGGGAGGGGATCGCCGCGCCGCTGCGGCTCGGTGAAGCCAGAGGAACCGGAGGATTCCGACTGAGCGGGAGTGGCTTCTGCTTCTTCTCCTTTCTTTTCCTTCATGTCTTTTCTGCATAAAAAATTTAAGTTGCCTTGAGGAGGCGTGTAATGGGTTGTGATGTATGTAAGAAGCGAGAACTCGCTGTCATGCTTTTGTTGCTTGAATGAAATCACTTAGCTTTTATGCATCATGCCGTCCTGAGGCGGAGTCCTCCTGACTCTGGCACCATGAGCCCCATCGGGTCGTGAGGAGGTGGCCGAGTCTGGTGGGCTCGTACAGCCCCCGGGCAGGGGTCAATCGCTGAGATCTTCTGAGAGTGCCGAGCGCGGGTTAGAGCACCAAAACATGAGTGGCTCGGTAGATAGGTCGCGCGGACTGAGAAGCCCGGCGCCAGAGCCTGAGCAGGCTTGATCCGGCGAGGTCACGGGGCCACGGCAGACGAGGGCCGGTGACCGACCATGCCCCAGCCCCCACGCGCGAGGTGCGTGAAGGAGAGCGAGTGGCATAGGTGAACTTAAAGCCGGCGAGAAAGATCCAGAACACAAAACTCTCAACAAAATGCGGGAAGTGCAAGAAACATGAGAACTTCATAGCATGGGGTAGAGGAAGGGCTGATAGCCAAGGAAGAAGAAAAGGCTGACAGCCAAACACCAAGCAAAAAGGAAAAAAGGTCGCGTCCGACCCCTACACTACGTCTTCTTCCCAGCGTGGAGCTAAGGACTGCCACTACGGCGTGGGTGGGAGCCCCTTCTGAGGGCCCGTAGGCAATGCACAGGAGACTCCAAGGTGTGTACAGCCCCAACTCATTATTACATGAGAGTGTCACGGGCGGAGACCTTCACGGGCACGGAGCCTTGATTATGGATAGAACCTCTTGAGGTGTTCGATGTTCCAGGAATTCTGGATAGGTATCCCATCCTGCGTCTCCAGGCGCACAGCACCAGGCCTAGAGACACGGGCGATTCTGAACGGGCCCTCTCACATGGGTGAGAGCTTGTGTAGCCCTCACGGGAGAGGACCCGCCTCAGGACCAAGTGATACGTCCAAAACGTATCTATAATTTCTGCTTGCTCCATGCCACTTTTGGGTAATATTGCTATGATATTCATACACTTCCATACACTTTTGATCATATTTGGACTAACTTACTAATCCAGTGCACCCCAGTGCCAGTTTCTGTTTTCGGCTGTTTTTGTATTTCAGGTTTTCACGTTTCGAGAACTGCCCAGAAAAATCCAGAAAAATTATATAAAAAATCAGCGATACGGAAACAACACTGCGTCCGAAGGGCA
>LR738714.1:37131756-37148433 GCA_902687465.1 Secale cereale | reverse complement strand
CCGATGGCCCCGACCTCCACGACGCTCCCAAGCTGCCCCGACGCCGCCCGCCGCTTCCGCCGTCGCCCGCGCCCACCGTCACCGTCGCCATCGCCTATGCCCGTCGTTGTCGTCGCCTCCCCAGTGCCCGTCGTCACTGCCGTCTGCCCCCACCGCCATCGCCGCGTCGCCCCTGCCCCGACGCCGTCGCCCTGCCTCATCGTCGTCGTCCCCGCGCCCGTCGTCACCGCCGTCTGCCCCCTCCGCTGTCCCTGTGATACGTCCAAAACGTATCTATAATTTCTGCTTGCTCCATGCCTCTTTTGGGTGATATTGCTATGTTATTTATACACTTCCATACACTTTTGATCATATTTGGACTAACCTATTAACTCAGTGCACCCCAGTGCCAGTTTCTGTTTTCGGTTGTTTTTGTATTTCAGGTTTTCACATTACGAGAACTGCGAGAAAAAATCCAGAAAAATTATATAAAAAATCAGCGTTCCGGAAGCTTCCATGCGGCCGAAGTAGGGCCGGAGGGGACCCACATGGGCTCCAGGCGGCCTGCCCACGCCCCCTCCCCCCCCCTGGCCGCGCCGGGGGGGGCGCCTGGGCACCCCTGACCCCCTCTGATGCCCCCCTTTGGCATATATTTACACCGTGTCGCGGAAACCCTGATTCCAGACCCCTTTTCTCCAGACGTGATTCCGATCTCCGCCGCCATCGCCATCAAGCTTCGGGGGACCAGAATTCCTGCGCCGGCACCCTGCCGGGGCGGGGAAGTGCCCCCCGGATTCATCTCCATCGACGTTGCTTCCTCCCTCCATGATGCGGGAGTAGTTTCTCCTCGGGGCTGAGGTTCTTACCAGTAGCTATGTGGTCAATTCTCTCTCCCATGATGTGATCTTCGTTGTGATCATAGGCTATGTTAATCTAGGGTGATCCCATGATATTTCCCCTTCCTCTATGTATTGGATTGATGTACTCACTTGTCTTTATCTTGTATAATCCCCGAGACCAAGGTGACAGCGGTCTATTGGACATGGATTAGAACAATATTTTCATGAGTGATTTCCTCTCTTGTGTGTTGATTGAAGATTGAGAGTCTCTTGGTGCTTGTCTTTGACTATCCTTTAGATATGTTGTGGTGATTGTGGGACTCTCTTTGGATGGCCGCGGTGACATTAGGAAATCCTTAGATAGAGAACTACGAACTTTGAGGTGTGCTTTTGTAGCCCTACATAATTCTCGTCCTCTCTTGACCACGAAGGAATGACCTCCGAGTGCGTCCCCTTTGCATGTTTTATGGGAAATATCATGTGATTCGATTATGTTAATGTTGTCGGGAGTTGCCACTAGTGAAAGTATGAAGCCTAGGCCTCGTTTCCACCATTGCAATACCATTTGTGCTCACGTTTACCACTTGTTTGCTTCCTACACTTTTTATTACAGATTTATATTACTTTGTTTTGCCATCCATATCACTTGCCATTTAACATCTCTTCGCCGAACTAGTGCACCTATACATCTAACAAGTGTATTAGGTGTGTTGGGGACACAAGAGACTTCTTGTATCTTAGTTGCAGGGTTGCTTGAGAGAGACCATCTTCAACCTCTACTTCCCTGAGTTCGATAAACCTTAGGTCATCCACTTGAGGGAAATTGCTGCTGTCCTACAAACCTCTGCGCTTGGAGGCCCAACATAGTCTACAAGAGTAGAAGCGTGTGTAGACATCACCCTGCGCCCGTCGTCACCGTCATCTGCCCCCGCCGCCGTCCCCACGCCGCCCCTGCCCCGATGCGTCGCCCTACCTCGTCGTTGTCGTCCTCGTTGTGAGCGCCGCCGGCCCCGATCCCCTCCCCTCCTGTCTGAATATTTTTTGTATGATTTTTTTGTTGTATGTATTGATGTATCGATGTATGGATTTTTTTTTCATAGGTCTTTTTTTGTTCATAAAAGTTGTGCACTTTTGTATAGAAACTTCATTTTTTCATATGTACGAAAATGTAGAGTGAAAACGAAAAGTGATGGGCGAAGTGTTTGCACCGAGTCCACGTCGCACCGAGCACCCGCGGCGAAGCAAGTCTTTTTTATAAGGTAGTTTTTTTGTTAAAGTGAGGGGCGACGTCGGACATGACTTGAGGGGGGCGGGGATGTCGGACATGTGATGAGGGGGTGAGCGTCATTGTCGTCTACCCCCCTCCCCGATAACATCGACATGAGGGGGATGTCGGACATGGCATGAGGGGGACGTCGGACATGACATGAGGGGGGACGTCAGACATGACATGAGGGGGGACGTCGAAAAAAATAAGAAGAGGAAGAAGAAGAAGAAAAAAGAGGAGACCTCTATTCCTTTCTTCTTCTCCTCTTTTTTTCTTCTTTTTTTATCGGGTATGCCGTTGTCGATATATATACCACCTCCCCGATAACTTCGACATGAGGAGGGTCGTCGAGGGGCGAGGGTCGGGAACTAGCTAGGGTAGAGGGTCGAGGGTCACCGAGGGGTCGAGGGTCATCGAGGGGTCGAGGGTCGAGGATCGCCGAGGGGTCGAGAGGTTGCCTGGTGTCAAAGTATTGAAGAAATACATGCATTCATCATTTGCCGGAAGTAACCGGGGCATGTTGGTATGAAGTTTTGCAAAGTTGTTCTGGAACGGAGTCCTGGATAGGATAATCCGCCTTTTGGTATGAATTTCAGTAATGGCCTTCCAAATAACGATATTCAGAAGGCTCTTGCTGAACTTTGTACCAAAAAGCGAATTATCCTATGTGGGACTCTGTTCCAAAACAACTTTGAAGAGCTTCGTACCATCATGCGTCTGTTACGTTCGCCTAATGATGAAGACATGGTTTTGTTGAATCCTTTGACACTAGACAAACATGACATGAGGGGGTCGAGGGTCGGGAACTAGGGTAGAGGGTTGTGGATCGCCGAGCGGTCCGGCCCAAACCCTAGAAGCGCTGCCGAGGCCACCCAAATCTACCAAGTTAAAAGAGCGTTGTCGTCGAGGCCACCCCGAACCCTTGAAGCGTTACCGAGGCCACCCCAAACCCTAGAGAAGCATCGAGGCCACTAATATGATTCCTTGTTGTGATTAGCTGGCTCGGTGTACGTTTGCCACTAATATATCCATCTGTCATGTTTGTATAATAATTTCCATGTCGTAATATTTGCAAAAACTATGGAACACGGACGAGACGAGGAAGCAGAACAGGTGTTGGGGGACATAATCGCAGCCGGAGATGATGTCTTGTCGTATCTCAATGACAACGATGGTCTGGAAGGACAGGGTGAAGAAGCAGGCTACGGTGATCGAACAATGGAGGAGGAAGGACATGATTATGATGGCTCCGGTGACCAAATACCGGTGGAAGAAGGACACCGTGATGACGGCTCCGGTGACCGAACGGAGTCTGGCCAGGTATATATATTAATTAAGCATGTGCTGACTATAGCTAATTGATGCATTAATTGTTTTGGTATGTACACATATTAACTCTCTTCTTTCTTATTTTCTAGCCCTCCGGATCGAGCCAAACTTCGGAAACGAGACGAGGCTCGAAGAAAAGGTTGCGCCAGGATGAAAGGTTCACGATCGAAGCAATCGCGCACGATGGCCAACTGATTGAACCCATCCGGACCAAGGAAGCATTTTCTGCTCAGTGCGGAGTTCTTGCTAGGGACATGATCCCGATCAGCATCCACCAATGGTATAAGCCTAAGAACGAAGACCCTCGGTGTCTTATGTCAACGATATGCAGAAAGATGATCTTTGGACCGAGCTGAAGGCAAATTTCATCCTACCGCCAGAGGAGGATCCGGAGAAGCCACCAGTTATAGAGCCATTGGTCAAGGCTCATGCTCTTAAGAAGATGGCAGATCTATTCAGGAGGTGGAAGAATGAGCTGAAAACAAAGTTTGTCGACAAAGACAAGACTCCATAATTCACCAGCTGGTTTGAGAAGATCAGAGATCACTGGGACGCATTTGTGGCCCACAAGACATCAGACAAGAGTAAGAAGATGTCAGCTACAAACAAGAAAAATGTCGCAAAGAAGGAGCATTAGCATCGCACGGGGTCAGATGGCTACCTCAAAGCCCGGCCGTTGTGGGAAAAGGCTGAGAATGACCTGCTTGCTAAAGGGGTCGAACCACAGACATTAAACTGGCCAGACCATTCAAGGACTTGGTTCTTTGGGGTTGGGGGAACCTTGGACCCTGAACAGGGAAGTGCGTTTGGACGAACGAGCAACTGCGAATACCCGTCACGAAGCTTCAGGAGTATATCGCCGTGGCGCAGGAAGGGACGTTCGTTCCCGACAGAGAGAATGACGATCTCACAATGGCCCTCGGGAATCCTGAGCACCCTGGACGGACACGAGGCACGCCAGGCTCTGTTTCATGGAAGGCTGGGTTTCTCGACGCATGCGGTTACAAACGCCAGGAGAGGAAGAAGAAAGTGAAGCAGACCAACTGCAGGCGCTGCACGCAAGGGTACAAGCGCTAGAGGAACGAGAAGCAGTTCACAGCAAGCGACCTACCGAAGCTACCCCGCCATCTCAGCGGAGAAGCGGCGTGGCTTCTACCGAGCTGCTTCTGGAGCCTGTCTTCACGGCTCCTGCTAGCTACCCCGTGGATGCTATCCCGGAGTCTCAATATTGCCACCTTATGACGCAATGGCAGCAATTCAAAGTCAAGGTGGTTGTTGGCTCTGTTGCACCTCCTGAACCCGGCGCAACTTTTCACTGTCGTTCGATTCCAGAAGGATATGCTAGGGTGATGGTGGATGCAATAACGGAGGGATTTGAGGAGTTCGAGCTTGACCACCCTACCGGTGAAGGGGAGACTCGGCTGGGTTCTGCTCTGAAGACTCCATGCCTATGGCGGAAGGAGCTCATCAACCTTCCGAACTGGACGCCGCCACCTCCTCCTCCTCTGCCGGCGAGTCAAGGCACTCCGCCTCCTCCTCCGCCTCCTACTCCGGTGAGTGATCAGGGCACTCCGCCTCCTTCTCCGACTGCTCAGGCGCGTGGCGGCACTCCCCCTCCTTCTCCGCCTGCGTCGGCGCATCCGAGCAGCCCGCCTCCTCCTCCGCCTCATCAGCAAGGCGGGAAGAGAGCCGCCGCCGCTCCGGCTGCTCCGGCGCATCGTAGCACTCCGCCTCCTTCTCCGCCTCGTAAGCAACGAAAGAAGACAGCCGCAGCCGCTCTGGCTGCTCCGGTGTCTAGCAGTACAACTAGAGGCAGGAGGCAATACAGATTCGGTCCATCTCTCAAGCCTTTAGAGAAGTTACCATACGAGAGGACCGACGAGGAAAACGCGAAGTTCTCTAAAGCCGAAGTGAAAGAATTTTTTGCAAAGATACCTCCACCTCCGGAGGAGAAGATAGATCCGGTGAAAGCAAAATGCACTGTCGATGCCCTGAAAAAACCACCACCGTCTCCGCCGAAAACCAACTATGAGCGCATTATGGAAAGGTCATATATCGAAGCGGAGCGGTCGGGAAGTACTTGCAGTGATCGAAGGTTAGCAGAACGAAGAAGTGGGGGAAAAATCCCCAGCTCGGCAAACAAGCGAACCAATCGTGCCCCCCGCCCAAGGTGCCTAGCGACATTGTCGCTAATCATCTGGGGATGGCGCCTGGTACCAATCTTGGAGATTACCTGGGCGATGATGTAGTGTTTGATATGTTAGAGGTGGACGAACACAAATACCGGTACGGGAAGCCTCTTGTCAAAGAGGGAACTACGCTAACAACGATGATGCGAAGATTCCATGATTGGTACATGGAAACCTGCAGAGAGTCTGGGGAGGATACTTTGACGCTGAAAGTTAAAGAGGAGCATGACCTCGTTGGAATTGAGCTGTTGTCTGTTCCATTTGAGGAGTTCTTCTCGTTTTTCAATCAAAAGTCCCTCGATAACGGTCACTTGCTACTGTCTGTAAGTACTACTTCTGTCATTAAGTCTCTATATATAGCTCAACTCTTTCATTGCATGTATATATAATTATCCTCACTATATTATGCAGATTAAAGATCGTCGAATGGAGACAAGCTGAAATCTATGATATTGGGTTCATTAACACAAATCTCATAGATGAATATACGGTTACATTTCATGCCAAAGAAACTGAGGCCAACTTGCTACGATCGTTGGTAATAAATCAAAACAAAGATACAATACTCTTTTCTTACAACTTCAAGTGAGTGTTACTATCTTGTGCATATTCGGTTTCCCTTAATTATTACTCGAGATTATAGTAATTAATGTAATTGATGATTTATGCATGCGTGCGCAGGTTCCACCATATTCTCCTAGAGATTAAGCTTGAGTAGGGACTAGTAACCGTCTTAGACTCGAGACGAAAAGATCCTCGGGACAATGCGGACATGTCTAAAATGCTCGACAAGTAAGTTCAATCGATCATTATCGCACCATATCGGTAACTTTGTTCATTTGCTGATATAAAGTAATTGTTTTCTTTGTCTCACAGGGTTTGGAAAGTATTCACCGCACAAGTTCCGGGACTGCCGCGGGAATTGCGATGGAAATACCGGAAAGTAAGTACTACTAGTTAGCTAGTTCCACGCATCTCCCGTTAATTCTATCTACTTTCATCAATGTCATTTATAATACTTCATTATCAGTTTGATTGACCTCTATTTCTCGTAAAGTGCTTGTGGTAGGAAGCCGGGAATAATTACTGTGGACACTACGCCTGAGAGTTCATCTACAACGCGACGGCCAAGAATAGGTGGGGCTACTATAAAAGACAATATGAAGTGCGTAAGCAAAAATATTCACAATTTTATTTTATTACCATCATTTCTGTTGAGTTTCATTCATATATATGTATTGACCCCCTTCTTCAAATTAGATGTGGCAGATGCGGGATGAACTCCTACCACAAGATCGCATGCGAGCAATTCAAGAGGAATTGGCGGAATTCTTTCTTGACCACATCATCAATAAAGCCGGAGAATACCATGTGGAACTTGAGTTCAGATGTTAGGGTATTGTAAGAGATCTTACACATTGTATATATATATTTATCCAGTAGCGTCGGATAGATATACGAAAACTTGTTGTTCAACCAATCTCTCGGAGAAGGAGAGGCCGATCACTTCTCTTTGTATATGTTCATGACGATCTTTTGTACTTCATGGTTTCCTTCATTTGCTTACTAGCTAGCGTGTCGAGTCCTCTCCATACATATAATACGTAGCGTCGACCAAGCACGGAGATAAGAGAGGACACTTCTCTCTATTATTAGCTAGCTAACACAATATATGAAACCCCTATATTAATCCTACAAAAAAACCCAAACCCCCCCCCCCCCCCTCAGAAAAAAAACCCTAGCCCCTGAACTGATGACGCGTGGACGCTTATTGGTCCCGGTTGGTGCTACCAACCGGGACAAAAGGCCCTCCCTGCCTGGGCAAGCCGCAGCGGCCACGTGGAGCCCCATCTGTCCTGGTTGATATAAGAACCGGGACTAAAGGTATTGGGCTTTAGTACCAACCTTTTAGTCTCGGTTCACGAACCGGGACAAATAGGCCTTATAAACTGGGATTAATGGGCCTTTTTCTACCAGTGAAGACAAACTATATAAAATAGAAGAAAAATTGATAGCTTTGGAAAACGTTTAGGTGAGTGTTTGGTTTATGCTTATAAAAGGTACCGAAATACAGTTTCTGAATGTCCTAATCATTATTACCCATTTACCCGGACGTGCCCGGATCATTCCATATTCACTTAGATTTGGGCTAGATATGAGCAAGGCCGAGCAACCTAAGCGTTTTAGACCGGTTTGATGCGTCTAGGTGGATCGAGTTTCGGGTTTGCTATTTCATATCATCTCACATCTAACACACTCACGCTTGATTTATTTTTATTTTTTGAAGTTTTCCATAAATTTTAAGGATGAGGGAGTTAGATATGAGATATCTCACGTCTAGATGTAACATAAACAGACTCATCGAGTTTTTTATGCGCCCGTCGTTTGAGATGCGTTTGGGGCAACCGATTGTAGATGCTCTCACCGGTTGGAACCTGGAAGTTCCGTTGAAAGCTAACCCCCACCCATTGGCCAGCGCGCTGGTGAGAGACGAGACGGAACGGGAGGAGGAGTGATTGGCCGTTGAGCGCAGCTCGGCTTTCATGAGAAGGAAAAAGACGGCTGCGAGGGATCAAAATTTGAAATTTCAAAGCCGCCGCCTCTCCTCCACAGCCATGTTCGCCGGGTCTCTAGCTAGGCCAAACGGCCCGCACGCCCTGCATGGCAGGGGTGCCGTTGCACACTCTCTTCCCCCTCTCTCTGTACTCATCTGATATATAAGCCCATCGATCGATGCCACTGTGTACAACCCAGCTCCGCCGCCCCTCCTGCCACTTCACTCCACCGCTCGCTCACTGCCTTCCTCCTCTCCCTTGCCTTCAGCGCAGGCTCCGACCCCATCCATGGCGACGGCGTCTCCGTCCTCCTCGCTGGACTTATCCGGCTTCTCCGACGCCCTCGACCACCCTCCTTCCGGCCAACCCCATCACCCGGCAGCAGCAGGTATCATCGTCATCGTCGTCGCCGTCATCTAACTGCGCTAATTTCTCCCGATTAATCGTCATTCGTCAATCGATCCATCCATTGCTCCAAATAACTCAATCGCTCCGCTCCCGTACACGCAGACGCAGACGGAGAGCCTCCTCACCACGCTGGTCAGAGGAAGGTGAAGCTGCCGGGCCGCCGCCGCCTGTGCAAGCTTGCTAGCGACACATCTTCCGACGACCAGCCCGATGCCGCCTGCAGCTGGGAGGCAGAGGAGCCCGCCGACATATTTCTGGACTACACAGATTGTGAAGACGAGGCGGACCAGGAGGTGGAAACCCACCATGACACCGACGGCGACCAAGAGGAGGAGATAGAGGAAGAAGAGGAAGAGGAGGACTTCGAGATGGGGGCCGCCGCCGGAAGCGGCAGGCCGCCGTACAGGCTCCCAGCGAGGATATTCAAGAGGCTCTACGCCCACCAGCGCGAGGGGCTCAGGTGGCTCTGGTCGCTGCACTGCAGGGGAACCGGCGGGATCCTAGGGGACGACATGGGACTTGGCAAGACCATGCAGGTCACCTCCCTCCCTCTCTCTGACCCTTTGGCATTCATTCTTTCTCCTCATTAAGTTGATCCATCATACAGTAATTCATAACAACTTAACAAGGCCTGTTAATTCGTGTCGATCTCACCATCGTTCTGAAAACCGCATCCTGCATACTAAGGGACTGCATCAATATTTATTTCGTAGTTTCCAAGCTAGTAATCTGCATACTACATTGGCACTTGTTTCCTTCAGCCAAAATATATATACTCTCAACATCACGTTGGTGATGCAATTTCTTCATTGAGAGGCCTGATCCTTACTTTTATGTCGGTTCAGGTTTCTGCCTTCTTGACAGGGTTGTTCCATTGCGGTTTGATCAGGAGGGTGCTAGTCGTCGCCCCCAAGACACTTCTCACCCATTGGATCAAGGAGCTTACGGTTGTTGGCCTCAGCCACATGATATGCGAGTAGGATCTCTTGTTTTACAATATTTCATATTTTTTCGCCCTAACTGATGCAGATCGATCAAGCCCTGTTGATTTCTGCTAATTGGTTCCTCTTCCTTTTCACAGCTACTATGATTCCAACATAAATATTCGTGACAATGAGCTTCAACATGCCTTCAAGGTTTGGTTTCCTAAGATAAATTGACTTCTGTTGGTCATTCATATCCTTGGTTTTTATCCTAACTGTCAAATCGAGCAGATAATCATTTCAATCCGCATAAGCGCCATCTCAAAAAAAATGCGTAGCAAGTTTTTTCTATACATTTTAGTGAGTTACATCAGCTATTTATCGTCTTATTACAGGAGGGAGGTATCGTATTGACCACGTATGACATTGTCCGGGTCAATTACCATCTTATAAGAGGTGACTACCATAATGACACCGACGAGGAGGAGGAGGACTTTTGGAATTATGTTGTTCTTGATGAGGCACATTATATCAAGAACACCGATACACAAAGAGCCCAAAGTCTATTTCAAATACCTTGTATCCATCGGATTGCCATTAGTGGAACACCTATTCAAAATAACTTGATGGTACCACCTAGCTGAAATTTCTAAAAACCTCGTACTTCACATGCTCCTATGTACTTTGTCCTCCTGTTACTGGTGCAAATAAGCATGTATACTCTTGTAGGAAATGTGGGCGATTTTCAATTTTTGTTGCCCGGAAGCCTTGGGTGATAAGGAAGAGTAAGTTACTTGCTCCCTTGTTTTCCTGCATTAGTGATGCTGCTTTACTTCGCACCATCTAGTGTTATTTTTTTCTGTATTTTGACAGGTTCAGAACAAGGTATCAACGGCCTATCCGTCGAGGAAATGACAAGACCGCTAGCAATCTAGTGAAGCACATAGGGTCAAATGCAGCGAAGGTACCTGCCATCTTTGTGTGTTTGAGTCCAATTGACAGATAGACTTTAGTGTGTCAACGTCGTTTCTTACTTTTTGATATGTCCGCATTTTAGTACTGTATAAATGGTGATCATGTTTGATATATTCCACCATGTGCAATGCCATTACTTCTTGTCATTGTGATTTTTTGAGAAATTACATGCTGAACATGAACTGATCTCTAAGATGTGCATAATGTATTCATATATTAGCTATGTAGTACTACTTTCGTCTCTGGTTTGACATGTGAAAGCAATTCTCTAACTGAACTGCGTTCGAATTCCACATTACCTAATGTCCACTTCTAGTTGAACCATGAGAGGGCAAGCCAGTTAAATTAAGCCATCTGAATCTGGATAATTACTTGTAGTCAGCTGAACTAAACCTATTATAATTCTTCTTTTGTAATTAACTTTGGTTCGCAGGAATTAAGAGAACGAATAAAGCCGTATTTCTTGCGACGCATGAAAAGTGAAGTGTCCCTTGAGACTGGGTTGACAGATGATAAAAATCTTCCAAAGAAGGATGAGCTAGTTATCTGGCTGAAATTAACAGAGTGCCAGGTATAAATTTTGTTCTCTAACGCAAAACTGGTCGAGTAATTGGCGAATGACAGTTTTGCAATTTGTCTGTCTTTTGGATGCAGAGGCGTCTATATAAAGCTTTTCTGAACAGTGAGCTAGTTCAATTTGAATCGGAAGGAAATCCCTTGGATGCTATTAATGTAAGCGCATAAGCTCCAAAGCCTTCTCTTTGCATCCATCTTGTCTACCTTTATTTGTTCGCTTGTTGCTGCTATGTACTCCTTTGGCTCTCCTCATGTATGCTCATCATACACTTACTCGGATTCAAAAGTTTTTGCAGTATTATATGAAAATATTGGACGCGCTAAGAATAATGACTTTTCTATCTCTTGCCCTCATTTACCTCTTACTCTCTTCATCATTTATTGTTAAACATGCATATTGACTAACTATTCTCTCTTATTTCTAAAACAATGATTTGCCCTTACTATTAATCCTTTCCATTACCTATGAGCTAAAACAAAGTACACCTAAAATATGAAATGGAGGGATAATATTTTGTATGGGAGGCACCTTTTGCTAATTGTTTTTGTGTGCACGTTCTTTTGTGCGATTATGTTTGTTTCATGTTTTTTCCTTTTCATCAACAGGTATTGAAAAAAGTATGTGACCACCCACTGATGTTGAGTCAGAGAGCTGCTGGTTACATCTTGGGAAACATGGATGGAGTGTTGAATAATCAGGATATGGTGATGGTTGAAAAAATGGCCATGAACTTGGCTCATGATGATGATGCAGTACAACTCAGTCAGAAAGTCTCAAGCAAGTTATCTTTTATCTTGTCCTTGTTGGTAAGCATCCTTTGATGCATATTAATTAGTTGTTAGTAATATACTCTGTTATTTATTTATGTAAACTCAAACGATTAATGTTTAATGTTGCAGCGGAATCTTCTTGACGAGGGCCATCATGTTCTGATTTTTTCTCAGACCTGTAAAATGCTAAATCGGATTCAGGTCTGCTGTCAATTCTTATTTATGTTGAAATACATGCAATGTAGCATTCAAAGAGCTATTATTTTGTATACATTGTTGCTCTTATATATTTACACTAGCACAATGCCCGTGCGTTATTATGAAACTGTAAAATATGAGGAGTTAGGTCACTGGTTTAGGAAGTCGTCAAAATACATTGGTGTCCTGCGGCCTTTGCACGACGATTCACGATTAAAAATAGTGAAAATATAACAAAAGATCATGCTGCAGGCATGGAAGAATCTTAAGCGATCATAGTAGGTTCTTTGCAAGACATTGTTAAGCTTCATGCACTAGCCAATGCAACCAAAAGTCCAAACTGATGGAAATGACTAGGCAATCCACATATACACTTCAACACCCCCTCTCACGTGTGACGCGGGAAGTCAACATGTGAATAAACTTAAAAGGTATGGCTCAAGAGGCCTATATGTGGACACAGAGGGGGGCAGCATCAATTTTTGTACAAATTGCGAAAGCCTGGACTTGAACTCAAGACCTTAGGCCTTGATACCATGTTAAGCGTCATGCATTAGCCAACGCAGCCACATATAGACCTCAACAGGCACAAAATTTTGAATGTCGAAACATATGAGAATGGGCATTAGTAAGTTGACTACACAAGGTCGTCAATCAGGTAGAAGGGCAAGGTCTACCGTCGCTTTGGAATTACAATTTATTCACTCTCTTGTTCTGTGATATATAATTGGAATTGCTTGGTTGGAAAGAGAAACTGAAAACAAGAGCATAATTTTGAGTTGGAGTCACATTTTTGCATTTGTTATTTGTGCATCCTGCAAGTGCTGGTCTACATGAAAGTAGTAGCGTACTTGTTTATTTGTTTTAGGTCCCACATGTGGTAAAAGTGCATTTATTATTTATGCATCCTGGAAGGTTGCTAGTCCCATATGTGGGTGAGGGTGCATTATTTTTATTGGTGAAGGTTGTTGGTCCCATATGTGAACTCACCACCAACTCCAACCTTTATAAGTTGGAAAAATAGGAAAGATTCATGATAAACTTTGTTAGTATGCTAAATGGGTGATTTCTTCTTACAAAATATAATGATGTTAAAATGTGTGCACATCTTATTTTTACTTCGAGTCTTAGATGCTTCTGTACAACAGAAGAGGCATATCACATTCAAGTCCCGTTCAATAGCCAAGTACTCCCTCCGTCCCAAAATAAGTGACTCAACTTTGTACTAATATTAGTACAAATTTGAGTCATTTATTTTGGGACGGAGGGAGTACTACTTTAGATAAGAAATTGTCTGATAACATGAGCTTTAGCATGACTGATGGCTTCAGAATATACATTCCCGTTTTCGTTGAGTATGCCTATCACAAAAACAGTTTCGACACATGGATGATCATCTATTTTCTGTGTTGTAATTGTAACACATTCGATTATTGCAACAGGAAGCTATAATATCACAGGGTTACAGATTTTTGCGCATGGTACTACTAAGATTTCTGAGAGATAAAGGATTGTGAAGGTTCCTGTTTGTGCTTCCATTTTTCTATGTTGTGTTAGGCAGTGGACTCAATTATATAGTATGTGCTATGTTGCTTACATAATTGCGTTTGCATATCCAGGACTTCCAAGAGGGCATTGGAGGTCAAATATTTTTACTGACCACAAAAGTTGGTGGTCTTGGACTTACACTCACCAAGGCAGCTCGTGTCATAGTAGTTGATCCTGCTTGGAATCCAAGGTACCCGAACATTGGCACACCCTTAACAAGCGTATTCCTGTTGCTTTTGTGAATGCTTGTCACTGCAAGTTTTGTACGTATTCCATAACACGATCTTCCTTTTTACAGTACGGATAATCAGAGCGTTGATAGGGTTTATCGAATTGGACAGACCAAAGATGTGATTGTATACCGCTTGATGACCTCTGCAACCGTCGAAGAGAAGATATATAAATCGCAGGTTCAGATATGCTCTAGAATTTTCTTACTCTGATGTTTTTCATATGACATCTCTAAGCTCTATCATTAAGTTCCATACTTCCTTTTCCTTGAATCGTATAATTACTTTTTTCCAGGTCCTCAAGGGTGCTTTGTTTAGGGCAGCCACTGAGAAGAAAGAACAGAAACGTTACTTCAGCGACAGTGTACTTATCATGATACCGTTACTTGCCATTACTTGCCGGATGTTCTACTGGATACTATGGCTAATTCTTTTGCGTATCTTCAGGAAATTCAAGAGCTTTTTAGTCTGCCGAAACAAGGTTTTGATGTTTCCCTTACCCAGAAACAATTGCAAGAAGAGCATGGAGAGCAGCTTGACATGTAAGACATTTTCTTTTGTTCATTAATTCTGATGATATCAGCACTGGAATATTCGAGGCTCCATGTACTTTAACATGAATATGAAATGGAACTGGCTTTAATTATTACTTAGCACATATCAGTCAGAAAACACACACAAAAACGTTGAGGTGTTATGGAGACATTTTGAGGTACAGAAGGCTTTAGTTCTTCTTGATAGGACAATTTGGGGTGCCCAAAGGAAATGGATAATAAAAAAATTGCAAAAAAGGAGAACTATTTAACAGCTAGTTACAGGGAGCTTCTTGATCCCTGATAGCAATAGTTGGTGACAACTCTAGGTTCTTTGCTGCAAAGTTAATCTGTTTGCTTGCACTATATCTTCCAGGGATGAGTCGTTGCGGGAGCACATCCAGTTTCTGGAGAAGCAAGGAATAGCAGGTGTGAGCCGTCACAGCCTCCTATTTTCAGGAACAGAAATCCTGCCGATGCTGAGTGAGAATGCTGCTCCGGGCAGGTCAGTGGTGCTCTGCATTTAGTCATTATTTCTTAGCGGCTATCAAGTGGATCATCACTAAACTTGAGTTTGTGTCATGTAGGGGTGCCCATGCTAAGCCAAAGGTCGAGTGCGTCACTGCTGAAACACACTTGGCAGGCAAGAACACAGATTCAGATATCCCCGAAGAAATCAACCGGCTGTCGGAAACCCTCGCGAGCACGGTAAGTCTCCTTCAGTTCTGCAAAAGAGCTATGTGCTTTCGCCTATCTGTAATGAGCTGAGAGGAATGTATATATTGTGGCTGGCAGATGCTGGAGTCGAGGTTGCCTCAGTGTGAAGACAGTGCACATAGTTTGGATGATGAAAAGCTGGCGGTGATCGCTGAGTTGCCGTCGTCGCCGTCCAAGGAAGTGATCTGCTAATTAAGCTCTTCTTCAATGGGCTGCTGCATCTTAGCTCGTGACCAACCGAAATAGTTCATCTGCTTGCTGGAATTTATTTATGTCTTTTGTTCTGTCGAACACTACCGAGGCTGTACCCAACGTTTGTTGGTTCAGCTTCTCTTTTCTATGTTCTGGATGGGTGTATGAAACACCATGGATGCTGGTTGAATGTTGTTATTTAATTTCCAATGGAAGTAGCAGGTGTCATAGGGCGGTATTCCCGGCCCTTTGAACTTTATGCCATCTTTTTCCTACAAGTCAAATGCATTTGAACTGAAGTCTCCACAAAGTTGATGCGCATGAGAATACTACTGGTGCTTTTCATAATTTGTCTTTTGAGTTTCACAATGAGGAGAAGTGCTGAGAAGGAGAGAAAACGCTTCAGCGAAGAACGGAATTGGAAAGAAGACGAGGACTCAAGAGATACGAAGAACATATATATGTCGTGCCATGCATGGTAAATCCTAGTACTAACTAATCAGAGGCATGCAAAGTAACAACAAAACAAGCCTGTGTAGTTAAAAGGCACACCAAGTCAAAGGAGAAAAAAAGAGAGGAGAAAACACAAATTTGGTACAAGAGGATTCTCAAAAGAAAAGAAAAAGATGCATGTGGCCAGAGGAAGGCCCTCTCAATCTTCACGAAAGCACAGATAGTGCTCACAGGAAGAACTAGAGCGGTGTGGAGATACTGGAGATCGATCTTCCTGAGGCGGTGGATTGATGAAGATCGACGGCGCCTCGGCCATTGCCGCTATGCTTGATTGTGGCCAAAATTTGTTCAAAGGGTCGGCGCCGTTTGCAGCGACACTATCAGCAGCAAGGGCTCTTCCGACCCGGGGTCAGAGTGCAGTGAGACTGCAGCATACTCCCTCCGTTCTAAAATAGATGACCTAACTTTGTACTAACTTTATACTAAAGTTAGTACAAAATTAGGTCATCTATTTTAGAACGGAGGGAGTACGTCCCAAGGCCGGAAGCTGGTCAGCTGGAACTGTCTTGAGCTCACCGTTTCCCTATCAAATTGCTAACGTGATCACCTAGTTACTTCCCATGAACAAAAATTGGCCCTAAAAAAAGATGTGACCCCTCAAACGCTATTAAGAAACCCACTATTAAAAGCACTATCAAACACTATTAAAAAAGGATGTCAAAAAAACAACCAACTGTGCTACAAGATGCGCGTCAGTGCGTGGCTGCTGTTTGAGCTGCACGAGATAACTGAATCTGCGGGTTTTCACTTGCAGGTAAAACTGAGTTAAAAAAAAGTTGAAATGGAAAAAAAATGAGAATTTAGGTTACCAAAAGTTTGCACATCGACATGGTTCAAATCCAAGGCATTTTGAACCCCAAACGGTATATAACTCCAACCCATTAAGACCAGTAACAACTGCCCATGTATACCAACACCGAAGACGCAGGTTTCAA
>LR738714.1:37092601-37125794 GCA_902687465.1 Secale cereale | reverse complement strand
GCTCGTTCCCAAATGTGCATTTACAGCTTCTAAAATTTTCATCTTGCACAAACAGAATTTACAAAGCCATCCAGGACCACCAGTAGGAAGACCTGTGAGATTGCACAATACAGAGACAGGTACATTATAAACCATAAACTAATTAGAACTACAACATCTACAAAGCCATATTAACAAATATAAAAATGCATCTCGATACGGAGTAAACAACCACAGGAGGCAACAAGAATGTATATATAATTGTCAGAATGGAAGGTACAGCATGAGTGTGCGTTATTGCAAACTAGATTAACCTGGTAAGTATTACCTGATTTCATCCATTGATTTCATTTAAAGGTGAGTAATATTAAGATTATTATTCTTAAACAGTTTCCGCATGCAAAAACATTGAACAGCTTTTGCGTATTGCATGACTCCACAGTTCATTTGTTTTCCAGCATTTGAGCTCATCTTCCAGAGTTATTTGATGTTACCCAATGGTTACATCAGTCCAATGGATACAACACACAAGGAAAGGATTGAATGGATAAAACTATGAACACCAACATGACATGAAAATTGTTAATAATGTAGGTAATGATGATATGCTAGGGAGTAAGAAACTAGGAGAGGATTTTTTAAAAATAAAACAACCACAACTAAATCTGGAAACTTATTTAATAAAGATGAAACTGAGATCATTTAGTACTGGAAAACATAGTTTCGTACTCCCTCCGTAAACTAATATAAGAGCATTTAGATAACTAAAGTAGTGACCTACACACTCTTATATTAATTTACGGAGGGAGTAATTTGCATCATTGCACAACTACAGATATCTTTTAATTCCATTTGCTACTGTATTTGCACAAGAAACACAGAGACAAAATCAGAAACAGAAGAAGTGTTGTTTAGGTGATCAAGATGAAATTGCGAAGCTTTACACCAATCAAGGATGCAAATAAGCATGTTACAAAAATATGTGCAACCTAGTAGTTTGAAAACAAAACCGAGAAAAAATTACCCACTTTTGTCTAGAGGAGGTTCTGAACATTTCTCATGGTACGCCATTTTGCAGGCCCCTTCACAGAAGATAAATTTATTGTTGGGAACTGATTCAGGAGACTTGCATCTTGAACATATGGTCTAGCAAAGACAATATTGATAATCCAT
Source organism: Secale cereale (assembly GCA_902687465.1). Lineage (NCBI taxonomy): Eukaryota > Viridiplantae > Streptophyta > Magnoliopsida > Poales > Poaceae > Secale > Secale cereale. The sequence goes on along the minus strand of LR738714.1, from coordinate 37,124,642 downwards.
CAGTTACATAATCATGTGGAAGTAGGGAGTATGACTGATTTGATGATATACATACATTATCAGGGTTAACAGACTCATCTGGAGGCATCACAGAATCTTCCATGCTCCCACTAGAACTATACAAATCAAGTTGATGAATAATATCACGGATAGCAATTTTGCATTTAATGATCTGTTTCTTAGCACGCTGTAGCTCCTTCTCTGGCTTTAATTTCTCTCGGCTGTTTGGAAAAGCACACCTTCAGTTAATATAACTAGCAATCTTATTTTACTGTAAGAAACTTCAACGCAGAAGAGCAAAAAGAGAAAAAAGTAAGGGGGGTCATATGCAGCACGAGTAAAGTGTGCAACATAGACTAACGAACAATAATATGAACTGTTTGCATGATTCTATCATGACAGTTGGAAGGCAAATCAGACTTAGCTTACACTACTTAGTGACGAAAGCTACTCGACTATACTTCTATTATCTCAAGAAACGGACATGAACATCATGTTGTCCAACAAATCAAGTCCAATGGGTACTTCCCACAAATAATTACTTCTAATAGATCAGTCATCAATGGCCACTACAAATGAACTTAGGACGGATTGTGATCCTCCTATATAAGAAACAAACAGCAAGTGGTTAAAACTACATGAGTTTCCATATGATTTAAAAACGTAAAATAGTTACAAACCTCGTATATAAATTCATGTGCATAATTGTTCTAAACAAACTGGAGTAGCCTAAAACTGTGTCATACTTTACATTTGTTCATGCTAGAATTGAAGATATTTACAGGTAGCCTAAAACTATTTCATGTAAAATTATATGGATTTAAGATTTTCCATTACCAGCAATAGACAGTAGAGAGAGAGAGAGAGAGAGAGAGAGAGAGAGAGTGGTGCACACCTGTGCCCATTCCAGCCATCTCCAGAGTATGCATCTATTAAATTCTGCTCCGATTTTATTTTGACCAGCAAATATCTCGCCCTTCTTTCCATGCGAGTTGCCTCATCACAATCAGTATTGTGCCTTCTCCGTTTCCGGTTCCTCCTCCTGACTGGTCCTGTTGCAGTTTTTCCAGTAGCAGCATTTGAAGCCTGCCGCTTGCTCAGAGGACTACGATAATACTTGTTCTTTATATATTTTGCCAGATTAACATTCCTGACTGTTCTTACTGTTCTCTTGGGAGGAGAACAATTATCTGGCTTATAACTGCTGGAGGTATTGTGGCGAGTTGGCCTTTTTGCTGAAGAAACCAACTCAGAAGAGGACTGTTTCCTCCGTTCTGATGATCTTCTAGGAATGGAGCATGCCGACTTCTTGTCTGAATTATTCATTGTCAGAACTGGAGTATCACATCCAACCGAGTCCTTTACCATAAAAGAATATGTTAATTGGAAAGATGAATGGGACATCATGATGAGTATTTGCTGAAACTATTTAACATATTTGGTAGTAACAAGAAGGAAATGCTCTGTCCATACAGTGTTAAGAATAAATAGACATTTTCCCCTCTCACACTGTCTGTATGCAACATGCTCAGTTATTAGTCATACACGTATTACTAAGACATATATTTAGTACACTTGGCAAGCTAGCTATAAAAAAAAAGGGAAGCAGACAGCAGTTCAGGGCTCTGGACTGGCATCAGAATGCCAAGGTGCATAACACAATTAATCGCAATATATGCACCCATGCCAGGCCCAGCGCAACACGACAAGCCAGAGATGCTAAGCCGAGACCACGAGCATATCGTGAAAAGGTGTTCAGCAGTCCCATGCTCGGTGACGTTGTATACAACGGCCAAATGACGGTGCGCGCTGCAGGGCAGTCAGCGGAATAAACGACATTTTAGCGGTGCTATAGCTTTGCCAATGACCTTACAGTGAGGCAATAGTGTCCTGACAAATAAGAAGGATGACATCCTCACACAAGGAATAAATTGGGGACACTGAGAAGTTAGTCCCAACCAGAGCATCACATTCCACAACAAACGTTACTCGAAATGGAACTTGCTGCCTGGTAGTAGCAGCTCTACGGAATCTAAAGATGCAAACAGGGTTCAACTAGCCTTCCCCCCCTACACCCATGCGAGACAAGCGATTCGCGCGTCGGCATCGCTTTCAGCCTCCACCATAGTCTAGTCTAATCTAGCCTCCGCCATAGTTCACCATTTTTGGGTCCCGTCGACTCGACAGCCGTGATGGCCTGCCGGTCGTCAGCGCATCTCACCGAGGTTTCATGACCGCCGGTCTTGCTCGGAGCGAAGGGAAGACTAAGAAGACGACTAGCAATGCGAGGAGGCCAGGGTTTCCTTACCGAGAAGTGAGGTCCCGGTGGATCTCCGCTCCAAGCAAGCCCAGCAGAGGAGGAGGAGATCCGAATTCCTCCAATTGGAAGCCGGCGGGCGTGCCCCGGTGGGAGGGCTGCCCGCGGGGGGCGGCGGCGGCCGGCGAGGGGAAGCGGGCCGGAATCTGGGGAGGCAAATCTGGGGAAGACGGTGCGGAGGAAGGAGAGAAGGTTTATGGGAAGAACACGGCACGAGTGTAAACGGGGATTAGAATTGGAATTTAGTAAAGCGCAATTCCAAATGCAAAGTGGCTACCGAGGTTAGCCAGGCACATCTCCAGATGGGCGAGGGCATTAAATTTGTTTTATTACCCCCATAAAAACTTCAGATGGGCCCATGTACACCACCACGGATGCACATACTCGCAGATTTTACGGAGGCGTGTTTGTAATTTTTACACGATTTTGAAAAACGCAGAAAAGGAAGGAAAAAACATGGGAATTTGATAGGAATGCGCGTGTAAAACAAGATTTAGAAAATATAGGAATGCGCAGCCCCCGGTTTCCTCTCCCTCCGGCGGCCGCTCCGGCGGCGGGATGGAGGGGGAACCTCGGGTCTCTATGTCGGGTGGGTTCTTAGTAGGGTTAGGGTTGAGGGAGACGGTGTCGGGGCCGTTGCGGCGGCATCACGTCTGAATAAGTTTCCCCGGGCTTTGATTATGGTCAAGCGGGGCTCTTGCCTTCGTCTAGGAGCTAGCGTGGTGGGGGATCCACGGATCTCATCGATGTCACAGGCTATCGTGTCTGGGGTCGATCAGCACTGGTCGGTTTGGTCCTCAGATGGGTGTTGGTTGCGCGGAGACCGAGATTCTTCTTCCTCCACGTCGATGTGATTTTTGTTACTGCTCTTCCTCTTTATTTGTGTTGCTGCTAGAGAGATGTCATGTTTTGTCTGGGCGGTTTGGCCGGCCGCGGCACCAGAACCGGATCCTAGTTCTCTTCCATTTGAAAGGGGCGCATAAAGCGGTACTTAAAGCCACATATGGCGAAGGCCGGTGCTGGTGTGTTTGATGCACATGTGCATCCTTGTGAAAGGATCGATATGGTTGACTAGAGGGTGGTGAATAGGCAATTAACAATTTTTAGCTTTTATTAACCAAATTAAACTTAGCAACAATATAGGTTGTCTAAATATGCAATTAGGTGGGCAACCTATATGATGCAACAATAACAAGCACACAAGCTAGCAAGCTATACAACACAACAAAAGCTTGCACAAGTAAAGGTAAGAGATAACCACAAGGGGAGCCGGTGGAGACGAGGATGTGTTACCGAAGTTCCTTCCTTTTGAGAGGAAGTACGTCTCCGTTAGAGCGGTGTGGAGACACAATGCTCCACAAGATGCCACTAAGGCCACCGTATTCTCCTCACGCCCTCACACAATGCGAGGTGTCGTGATTCCACTAGTGGTGCCCTTGAAGGCCGCGACCGAACCTTTACAAACAAGATTGGGGCTCTCTTCACAACTTAATTGGAGGCTCACAACGACACCACGAAGCTTCACCACAATGGGCTATGGCTTCGAGGTGACCTCAATCGTCTAGGATGCTCAAACACCCAAGAGTAACAAGATCCGCAAGGGATTAGTGAGGGGACTCAAATTTCTCTTGGTGGAAGTGTAGATCGATGCCTTCTCAACCAATCCCTAGGAAATCAACAAGTTTGATTGGCTAGGGAGAGAGATCAGGCGGAAATGGAGCTTTGAGCAACAATGGAGCTTTGAAGAGGAAGTCAACTTGGGAAAGAAGACCCCCCTTATATAGTATGACGAAAGATCCAACCGTTATCCACCAACTCAGCCCACGACTGAAGGAAATATGCCCTAGAGGCAATAATAAAGTTGTTATTTATATTTCCTTATATCATGATAAATGTTTATTATTCATGCTAGAATTGTATTAACCGGAAACTTAGTGCATGTGTGAATACATAGACAAAACAGAGTGTCCCTAGTATGCCTCTACTAGACTAGTTCATTGATCAAAGATGGTTATGTTTCCTAACCATAGACATGAGTTGTCATTTGATCAACGGGATCACATCATTAGGAGAATGATGTGATGGACTAGACCCATCCGTTAACATAGCACTATGATCGTTTAGTTTTGCTGCTATTGTTTTCTTCATGACTTATACATGTTCCTATGACTATGAGATTATGCAACTCCCATCCTATGACTATGAGATTATGCAACTCCCGAATACCATAGGAACACCTTGTGTGCTATCAAATGTCACAACATAACTGGGTGATCATAAAGATGCTCTACAGGTGTCTCCGAAAGTGTTCGTGGTGTTGGCATAGATCAAGACTAGGATTTGTCACTCCGAGTGTCGGAGAGGTATCTCTGGGCCCTCTCGGTAATGCACATCATAATAAGCCTTGCAAGCAAAAGACTAATGAGTTAGTCACGAGATGATGTATTACGGAACGAGTAAAGAGACTTGCCGGTAACGAGATTGAACTAAGTATAGAGATACCGACGATCGAATCTCGGGCAAGTAACATACTGATGACAAAAGGAACAATGTATGTTGTTGTGCGGTTTGACCGATAAAGATCTTCGTAGAATATGTAGGAGCCAATATGAGCATCCAGGTTCCGCTATTGGTTATTGACCGGAGATGAGTCTCGGTCATGTCTACATAGTTCTCGAACCCGTAGGGTCCGCACGCTTAACGTTTGATGACGATCGGTATTATGAGTTTATGATTTTTGATGTACCAAAGGTAGTTCGCAGTCCCGGATGAGATCACGGACATGACGAGGAGTCTCGGAATGTCCGAGATGTAAAGATTGATATATTGGACGACTATATTCGGACACCGGAAGTGTTCTGGAAAGTTTCAGAATTTACCGGAGTGTCGGGGGGGGGGGGTTACCGGAACCCCCCGGGGGAATGATGGGCCCTGGTGGGCCATAGGGGAGAGAGAGGGCAGCAGCCAGGAGGTGGCGCACCCCCTCCCTAGGGGCAGTCCAAATAGGACTAGGGGAGGGGGCGCGGCCCCTCTTTCCCTCTCCCTCTCCCTCTCCTTCCTCCCCCCTCTCCTTCTTGGTGGACTCCTACTAGGAATAGGATTGCAATCCTATTCCTAGTAGGATTGCCTCTCTAGCCGCACCATAGAGGGCCGGCCAGCCTCCCCCCTTGCTCCTTTATATACGGGGGCAGGGGGGCACCCAAAGACACACAAGCTAAATTGTTTTAGCCGTGTGCGGTGCCCCCCTCCACAGAAACACACCTCGGTCATACCATTGCAGTGCTTAGGCGAAGCCCTGCGCCGGTAGATACATCATATCCGTCACCACGCCGTCGTGCTAACGAAACTCTCCCGTGAAGGTCAACTGGATCAAGAGCTCGTGGGACGTCATCAAGCTGAACGTGTGCTGAACGCGGAGGTGCCGTACGTTCGGTGCTTGATCAGTTGGATCGCGAAGAAGTTCGACTACATCAACCGCGTCACTTGTCGCTTCCGCTCCCGGTCTACGAGGGTACGTAGACACACTCTCCCCTCTCGTTGCTATGCATCTAGTAGATAGATCTTGCGTGATCGTAGGAAAATTTTAAAATACTACGTTCCCCCTCAGTGGCATCATGTGTTGGGGAACGTAGCAAAATTCAAAAAATTTCTACGCTTTCACCAAGATTCAACTAAGGAGACATCTAGCAACGAGCAAATAAGAGTGCATCTACATACCGTTATGTAGATCGCGTGCAGAAGCTTCCGAAGAAGCGTGGATGAATTAGTCGTACTCTTCGCGTTCTTCATCACCGATGATCTAGCGCCGAACGGACGACACCTCCGCGTTCAACACACGTCCGGTACAGCAACGTCACCTCCTTCTTGATCCAGCAAGGGGGGAGGAGAGGTCGTCGGAGATCCAGCAGCACGACAGCGTGGTGGTGGATGCAGTGGAGATTCCTGCATGGCTTCGCCGGCGCCCTGCAGAGGGAGTATGGAGGTGTGACGGGAGGGGGAGAGGCGCCAGGAGCAAGGGTGCGGCTGCCCTCTTCCCCACACATATATATAGGGGGCCAGGGGGGTGCGCCGGCCCTGCAGATGGGATCTGCAGGGTGGGGCGGCGGCCAGGGGGGAATCCTTGCCCCCCAAGGCAAGGTGGCGCCCCCTCCCCCCTAGGGTTTCAACCCTAGGCGCATGGGGAGGAGGGCCCATGTGGTGCGCCAGCCCATTAGGGCTAGCCATTCCCCCTTTGCGGCCTAGGGGGCCCACCGGGATGGGTGGCCCCACCCGGTGGACCCCCGGAGATCACCCGATGGCCGAAACTGGACTTCCTATATATCATTCTTTACCTCCGGACCATTCCGGAACTCCTCATGACGTCCCGGATCTCATCCGGGACTCCGAACAACTTTCGGGTTTCCACGTGTATGTATCTCTAGGACCCTAGCGTTACCGAACCTTAAGTGTGTAGACCCTACGGGTTCGGGAGACACGTAGACATGACCGAGACGACTCTCCGGTCAATAACCAACAGCGGGATCCGAATACCCATGTTGGTTTCCACGTGTTCCTCGATGATCTTCATCGGATGAACCACCGTGTCAAGGATTCACTCAATCCCGTAGTTATTCCCTTTGTCCATCGGTACGGTACTTGCCCGAGATTCGATCGTCGGTATTCCCGATACCTTGTTCAATCTCGTCATGGCAAGTCTCTTTACTCGATCCGTAATCCATCATCCCGTGACTAACTCCTTAGTCACTTTGAGCTCATTATGATGATGTATTACCGAGTGGGCCCAGAGGTACCTCTCCGTCATACGGAGTGACAATATCCCAGTCTCGGTTCGTACCAACCCAACAGACACTTTCGGTGATACCCGATGCGTACCTTTATAGCCACCCAGTTATGTTGTGACGTTTGGCACACCCAAAGTATTCCTACGGCATCCGGGAGTTGTACAACCTCATGGTATAAGGAATAAATACTTGACACCGAAAAGCTTTTGCATTACGAACTATACGATCTTGTGCTATGCTCAGGATTGGGTCTTGTCCATCACATCATTCTCCTAATGATGTGATCCCATTATCACTGACATCCCATGTCCATGATCAGGAAACCGTGACCATCAGTTGATCAACGAGCTGGCAACTGGAGGATTGCCATGGACTCAATTGTGGTCTATATACTCACACATGTATCGCTGTTTCCGTACAATACAATTCAAGCATGAATAACAGACGATTATCATGAACAAGGAAATATAATAATAATACTTTTATTATTGCCTCTAGGGCATATTTCCAATAGTCTCCCACTTGCACTAGAGTCAATAATCTAGTTACATTGTGATGAATCGAACACCCATAGAGTTCTGGTGTTGATCATGTTTTGCCCGTGGAAGGGGTTTAGTCAACGGGTCTGCAACATTCAGATCCGTATGTACTTTACAAATATCTATGTCTCCATCTTGAACATAATTTCGGATGGAGTTGAAACGGCACTTGATGTGCTTGGTCTTCTTGTGAAACCTGGGCTCTTTGGTAATGGCAATAGCACCAGTGTTGTCACAGAAGAGAGTCATCGGACTTGACGCGCTTGGAATGACTCCAAGGTCGGTGATGAACTCCTTCATCCAGACTCCTTCCTGCGCTGCTTCGGAAGCAGCTATGTACTCCGCTTCACATGTAGATGCTGCCACGACGCTTTGTTTGCAACTGCACCAGCTGACTGCTCCTCCATTCAAAATATACACGTATCCGGTTTGTGACTTAGAGTCATCCAGATCTGTGTTGAAGCTAGCATCGACGTAACCCTTTACGACGAGCTCTTCGTCACCTCCATAAACAAGAAACATATCCTTAGTACTTTTCAGGTACTTCAGGATGTTCTTGACCGTTGTCCAGTGTTCCATACCGGGATCACTTTGGTACCTCCCTACCAAACTTATGGCAAGGTTCACATCAGGTCTGGTACACAGCATGGCATACATGATGGAACCTATGGCCGAGGCATAGGGAATGACACTCATCTTTTCTCTATCTTCTGCCATGGTCGGCGACTGAGCCTTGCTCAATCTCATACCTTGCAAAACAGGCAAGAACCCCTTCTTGGACTGATCCATATTGAACTTTTTCAATATCTTGTCAAGGTATGTGCTTTGTGAAAGACCAATGAGGCGTCTTGATCTATCTCTATAGATTTTGATGCCTAATATGTAAGCAACTTCTCCAAGGTCCTTCATTGAAAAACTCTTATTCAAGTAGGCCTTTACATTTTCCAAGAATTCTATATCATTTCCCATCAGCAATATGTCATCCACATATAATATGAGAAATGCCATAGAGGTCCCACTCACTTTATTGTAAATACAGGCTTCTCCATAACTCTGTATAAAGCCAAACGCTTTGATCACATCATTAAAGCGAATATTCCAACTCCGAGATGCTTGCACCAGCCCGTAAATCGAGCGCTGGAGCTTGCATACTTTGTTAGCGTTCTCTCGATCGACAAAACCTTCCGGCTGCATCATATACAACTCTTCCTTGAGGAAGCCATTAAGGAATGCTGTTTTGACGTCCATTTGCCATATCTCGTAATCATAGAATGCGGCAATAGCTAACATGATTCTGACTGACTTCAGCATCGCTACGGGAGAGAAAGTCTCGTCGTAGTCAATCCCTTGAACTTGTCGATAACCCTTAGCGACAAGCCGAGCCTTATAGATGGTCACATTACCATCCGCGTCTGTCTTCTTCTTAAATATCCATTTGTTTTCTATGGCGTGCCTGTCATCAGGCAAGTCCACCAAAGTCCATACTTTGTTTTCATACATGGATTCTATCTCGGATTTCATGGCTCCAAGCCATTTATTGGAATCCGGGCCCGCCATTGCTTCTTCATAGTTCGAAGGTTCATCGTTGTCTAACAACATGATTTCCAGGACAGGGTTGCCGTACCACTCTGGTGCGGAACGTGCCCTTGTGGACCTTCGAAGTTCAGTAGTAACTTGATATGTTTCTTCATGATTATCATCATTAGCTTCCTCCCTTGTCGGTGCAGACACCCCAGGAACAATTTCCTGCGCTGCGCTACTTTCCGGTTCAGGAGGGGTGACTGTCACCTCATGAAGTTCTACTTTCCTCCCACTCACTTCTTTCGAGAGAAACTCTTTCTCCAGAAAGCATCCATTCTTGGCAACCAAGACTTTGCCTTCGGATCTGTGGTAGAAGGTGTACCCAATCGTTTCCTTTGGGTATCCTATGAAGACGCATTTCTCCGATTTGGGTTCGAGCTTTTCAGGTTGAAGTTTCTTGACATAAGCATCGCAACCCCAAACTTTCAGAAATGACAGCTTCGGTTTCTTGCCAAACCAAAGTTCATACGGAGTCGTCTCAATGGATTTCGACGGAGCCCTATTTAAAGTGAATGCGGCAGTCTCTAAAGCATAACCCAAAAAGATAGCGGTAAATCGGTGAGGGACATCATAGATCGCACCATGTCCAACAGAGTACGATTTTGACGTTCGGACACACCATTACGTTGAGGTGCTCCGGGCGGTGTCAATTGTGAAACAATTCCACAGTTCCTTAGGTGCGTGCCAAATTCATGACTTAAATATTCACCTCCACGATCTGATCGTAAGAACTTTATTTTTCTGTCACGTTGGTTCTCAACCTCATTCTGAAATTCTTTGAACTTTTCAAAGGTCTCAGACTTATGTTTCATCAAATAGATATACCCATATCTACTCAAGTCATCTGTGAGGGTGAGAACATAACGATAGCCTCCGCGAGCCTCAACACTCATTGGACCGCACACATCGGTATGTATGATTTCCAACAAGTTGGTTGCTCACTCCATTGTTCCGGAGAACGGAGTCTTGGTCATCTTGCCCAAGAGGCATGGTTCGCACGTGTCAAATGATTCATAATCAAAAGACTCTAGAAGTCCATCTGAATGGAGCTTCTTCATACGTTTGACACCAATATGACCAAGGCGGCAATGCCACAAGTATGTGGGACTATCATTATCAACTTTACATCTTTTTGCATCTACACTATGAATATGTGTATCATCACGTTCGAGATTCATCAAAAATAAACCATTGACCAGCGGGGCATGACCATAAAACATATCTCTCAAATAAATAGAACAACCATTATTCTCCGATTTGAAAGAGTAGCCATCTCGCATAAGACGAGATCCAGATACAATGTTCATGCTCAAAGCTGGTACTAAATAACAATTATTAAGGTTTAAAACTAATCCCGAGGGTAGATGTAGAGGCAGCGTGCCGACGGCGATCACATCGACCTTGGAACCATTCCCGACGCGCATCGTCACCTCATCCTTTGACAGTCTCCGCTTATTCCGCAGCTCCTGTTTTGAGTTACAAATGTGAGCAACCGCACTGGTATCAAATACCCAGGAGCTACTACGAGCGCTGGTAAGGTACACATCAATAACAAGTATATCAAATATACCTTTGACGTTGCCGGCCTTCTTGTCTGCTAAATATTTGGGGCAGTTCCGCTTCCAGTGCCCCGTTCCCTTGCAATGAAAACACTCAGTTTCAGGCTTGAGTCCATTCTTTGGCTTCTTCCCGGCAACTGGCTTACCGGGCGCGGCAACTCCTTTGCCGTCCTTCTTGAAGTTCTTGCATTTCTTGAACTTAGTGGTTTTATTGACCATCAACACTTGATGTTCTTTCTTGATATCCACCTCCGCTGATTTCAGCATTGAATACACCTCGGGAATGGACCTCTCCATCCCCTGCATATTGAAGTTTAACACGAAGCTCTTGAAGCTAGGTGGGAGCGACTGGAGGATTCTGTCAACGACCGCTTCATCTGGGAGATTCATTCCCAGCTGAGACAAGTGGTTGTGCAATCCAGAAATCTTGAGGATGTGCTCACTGACAGAATTGTTTTCCTCCATCTTACAGCTATAGAATGCGTCGGAGACGTCATATCTCTCGACTCGGGCATGAGCTTGGAAAACCATTTTCAGCTCTTGGAACATCTCATATGCCCCGTGGTGCTCAAAACGCTTTTGGAGCCCCGATTCTAAACTGTAAGGCATGCCCCACTGAACCAGGGAGTAATCATCACAACGCGACTGCCAGGCGTTCATAACGTCTTGGGTCGCCGGGAGAACGGGTGCATCACCTAGTGGTGCTTCAAGGACATATGATCTCTTGGCAGCTATGAGGATAATCCTCAGGTTACGGACCCAATCCGTATAGTTGCTACCATCGTCTTTCAGCTTGGTTTTCTCTAGGAACGCGTTGAAGTTGAGGGAAACTTGAGCGTGGGCCATTTGATATACAAGAGATATTGTAAAGAATTTAGACTAAGTTCATGATAATTATGTTCATCTTAATCAGATTTTAATGAACTCCCACTCAGAATGACATCTCTCTAGTCATCTAAGTGATACACGATCCGAATCGACTAGCCCGTGTCCGATCATTACGTGAGACGGACTAGTCATCAACGGTGAACATCTTCATGTTGATCGTATCTTCTATACGACTCGTGTTCGACCTTTCGGTCTTCCGTGTTCCGAGGCCATGTCTGTACATGCTAGGCTCGTCAAGTGAACCCTAAGTGTATTGCGTGTGTAAATCTGGCTTACACCCGTTGTATGCGAACGTTAGAGCCTATCACACCCGATCATCACGTGGTGCTTCGGAACAACGAACTTTAGCAACGGTGCACAGTTAGGGGAAACACAATTCTTGAAATTTTTTGGTGAGAGATCATCTTATTTACTACCGTCGTTCTAAGTAAACAAGATGCATAAACATGATAAACATCACATGCAATCAATTAAAGTGACATGATATGGCCAATATCATCTTGCTCCTTCGATCTCCATCTTCGGGGCACCATGATCATCTTGTCACCGGCTCGACACCATGATCTTCATCATCGTGTCTCGAAGAAGTCGTCACGCCAACTATTACTTCTACTACTATGGCTAACGTTTAGCAATAAAGTAAAGTAATTACATGGCGTTTATTTAGTGACACGCAGGTCATACAATAATTAAGACAGCTCCTATGGCTCCTGCCGGTTGTCAAGTTCATCGACATGCAAGTCGTGATTCCCTATTACAAGAACATGATCAATCTCATACATCACATATATCATTCATCACATCTTCTTTTGGCCATACCACGTCACATAGCACATGCTGCAAAAACAAGTTAGACGTCCTCTAATTGTTGTTGCAAGTTTTACGTGGCTTCTATAGGTTTTCTAGCAAGAACGTTTCTTACCTACGCCAAAACCACAACGTGATTTGTCAATTTCTATTTACCCTTCATAAGGACCCTGTTCATCGAATCCGATCCGACTAAAGTAGGAGAGACAGACACCCGTCAGCCACCTTATGCATCTAGTGCATGTCTGTCGGTGGAACTAGTCTCACGTAAGCGTACGTGTAAAGTCGGTCTGGGCTGCTTCATCCCACAATACCGTCGGATCAAGATTGACTAGTAACGGCAAGAAAGTTGAACAAACTCAAACGCCCACAACTGTTTTGTGTTCTACTCGTGCAAGATGCTACGCATAAGACCTAGCTCAGATGCCACTGTTGGGGAACGTAGCAGAATTCAAAAAAATTCTACGCTTTCACCAAGATCCAACTAAGGAGACATCTAGCAACGAACAAATAAGAGTGCATCTACATACCGTTATGTAGATCGCGTGCGGAAGCTTTCGAAGAAGCGTGGATGAAGTAGTCGTACTCTTCGCGTTCTTCGTCACCGATGATCTAGCACCGAACGGACGGCACCTCCGCGTTCAACACACGTCCGGTACAGCAACGTCACCTCCTTCTTGATCCATCAAGGGGGGAGGAGAGGTCGTCGGAGATCCAGCAGCACGACGGCGTGGTGGTGGATGCAGTGGAGATTCCAGCAGGGCTTCGCCGGCGCCCTGCGGAGGGAGTATGGAGGTGTGACGGGAGGGGGAGAGGCGCCAGGAGCAAGGGTGCGGCTGCCCTCTCCCCCCCACATATATATAGGGGTCCAGGGGGGTGCACCGGCCCTGCAGATGGGATCTGCAGGGTGGGGCGGCGGCCAGGGGGGAATCCTTGCCCCCCAAGGCAAGGTGGCGCCCCCTCCCCCCTAGGGTTTCAACCCTAGGAGCATGGGGAGGAGGGACCATGTGGTGCGCCAGCCCATTAGGGCTGGCCATTCCCCCTTTGCGGCCTAGGGGCCCCACCGGGATGGGTGGCCCCACCCGGTGGACCCCCGGGGCCCCTCCAGTGGTCCCGGGACACTCCCGGTGATCCCCGGAGATCACCCGATGGCCGAAACTGGACTTCCTATATATCATTCTTTACCTCCGGACCATTCCGGAACTCCTCGTGACGTCCGGGATCTCATCCGTGACTCCGAACAACTTTCGGGTTTCCACGTGTATGTATCTCTACGACCCTAGCGTTACCGAACCTTAAGTGTGTAGACCCTACGGGTTCGGGAGACACGTAGACATGACCGAGACGACTCTCCAATCAATAACCAATAGTGGGATCTGGATACCCATGTTGGTTCCCACGTGTTCCTCGATGATCTTCATCGGATGAACCACCATGTCAAGGATTCACTCAATCCCGTAGTTATTCCCTTTGTCCATCGGTACGGTACTTGCCCGAGATTCGATCGTCGGTATTCCCGATACCTTGTTCAATCTCGTCATGGCAAGTCTCTTTACTCGATCCGTAATCCATCATCCCATGACTAACTCCTTAGTCACTTTGAGCTCATTATGATGATGTATTACCGAGTGGGCCCAGAGGTACCTCTCCGTCATACGGAGTGACAATATCCCAGTCTCGGTTCGTACCAACCCAACAGACACTTTCGGTGATACCCGATGCGTACCTTTATAGCCACCCAGTTACGTTGTGACGTTTGGCACACCCAAAGTATTCCTACGGCATCCGGGAGTTGTACAACCTCATGGTCTAAGGAATAAATACTTGACACCGAAAAGCTTATGCATTACGAACTATACGATCTCGTGCTATGCTCAGGATTGGGTCTTGTCCATCACATCATTCTCCTAATGATGTGATCCCGTTATCACTGACATCCCATGTCCATGATCAGGAAACCGTGACCATCAGTTGATCAACGAGCTGGCAACTGGAGGATTGTCATGGACTCAATTGTGGTCTATATACTCACACATGTATCGCTGTTTCCGTACAATACAATTCAAGCATGAATAACAGACGATTATCATGAACAAGTAAATATAATAATAATACATTTATTATTGCCTCTAGGGCATATTTCCAACATCATGAGCCAGGTCTATGCGTAGATGATATGCACGAGTAGAACACAATGAGTTGTGGGCGATACTAGTCATACTGCTTACCAGCATGTCATACTTTGCTTTGGCGGTATTGTGAGATGAAGCGGCCCGAACCGACATTACGCGTACGCTTACGTGAGACTGGTTTTACCGTTATCAGCACTCATTGCTTAAAGGTGACTGGCGGGTGTCTGTCTCTCTCTGTTTAGCTGAATCAAGTGTGGCTATGCCCGGTCCTTGTGAAGGTTAAAAAAGCACATACTTGACAAAACATCGTTGTGGTTTTTGTATGCGTAGGTAAGAACGGTTCTTGCTAAGCCTATAGCAGCCACGTAAAACTTGCAACAACAAAGTAGAGGACGTCTAACTTGTTTTTGCAGGGCATGTTGTGATGTGATATGGTCAAGACATGATGAGATATACGGTTTTGTATGAGATGATCATGTTTTGTAATGTTATCGGCAACTGACAGGAGCCATATGGTTGTCGCTTTATTGTATGAAATGCAATCGCCATGTAATTGCTTTACTTTATCACTAAGCGGTAGCGATAGTCGTAGAAGCAATAGTTGGCGAGACGACGACGATGCTACGATGGAGATCAAGGTGTCGCGCCGATGACGAAGGTGATCATGACGGTGCTTTGGAGATGGAGATCAAAAGCACAAGATGATGATGGCCATATCATGTCACATATTTTGATTGCATGTGATGTTTATCTTATTATGCTTCTTATTTTGCTTAGTACGCCGGTAGCATTATAAGATGATCCCTTACAAAATTTCAAGGTACAAGTGTTCTCCCTGAGTATGCACCATTGCGAAAGTTCTTCGTGCCGAGACACCACGTGATGATCGGGTGTGATAAGCTCTACGTTCAAATACAACGGGTGTAAAACAGTTTTGCACACGCAGAATACTCGGGTTAAACTTGACGAGCCTAGCATATACAGATATGGCCTCGGAACACTGGAGACCGAAAGGTCGAGCGTGAATCATATAGTAGATATGATCAACATAAAGATGTTCACCATTGAAACTACTCCATCTCACGTGATGATCGGACATGGTTTAGTTGATTTGGATCACGTGATCATTTAGATGACTAGAGGGATGTCTATCTAAGTGGGAGTTCTTAAGTAATTTGATTAAATTGAACTTTAATTTATCATGAACTTAGTCCTGGTAGTATTAGCATATCTATGTTGTAGATCAATAGCTCGCAATGTTGCTCCACGTTTTTTTATATGTTCCTACAGAAAACTAAGTTGAAAGATGTTAGTAGCAATGATGCGGAATTGTTCCGTGATCTGAGGATTATCCTCATTGCTGCACAGAAGAATTATGTCCTGGATGCACCGCTAGGTGACAGGCCTATTGCAGGAGAAGATATAGACGTTATGAACGTTTTGACAAAAGCTCGGTATGATGACTACTTGATAATTTAAGTGCACCATGCTTTACGGCTTAGAACCGGGACTTCAAAAACGTTTTGAACGCCACGGAGCCTATAAGATGTTCCAAGAGTTGAAATTAGTATTTCATACTCATGCCCGTGTCGAGAGGTATAAGACCTTTGACAGTACTTTGCCTACAAGATGGAGGAGAATAGCTCAACCAGTGAGCATGTGCTCAGATTGTCTGGGTACTACAATTACTTGAATCAAGTGGGAGTTAATCTTCCAGATAAGATAGTAATTGACAAAGTTCTCTAGTCACTATCACCAAGTTAGTAGAACTTCGTGATGAACTATAATATGCAAGGGATGATGAAAGTAATTCCCGAGCTCTTCGCGATGCTGAAATCGACGAAGGTAGAAATCAAGAAAGAGCATCAAGTGTTGATGGTTAACAAGACCACTTGTTTCAAGTAAAGGGCAAAGGGATAGAAGGGGAACTTCAAGAAGAATGACAAGAAAGTTGTCACTCCCGTGAAGAAACCCAAATCTAAACTCAAGCCTGAAACTAAGTGCTTCTACTGCAAAGGAATTGGTCACTGGAAGTGGGACTGCCCTAGATACTTGGCGGATAAGAAAGTGAACAAAGGTATATGTGATATATAGATTATTGATGTTTACTTTACTAGTGTTCATAGCAAGCCTTGGGTATTTCATACCAGTTTAGTTGCTAAAATTAGTAACTCGAAACAAGTTGTGACGCCCGAGACTGACGTCCCAGAAGATTCCAGAAGCTTCCAGAAGCTTCCAGATGTTCCGGGTTGCCGTGTGGTTCTTTTGTGCTTGTGCTATTTATTTTTTGCATTGCATCATGTCATCATGCCATCATGTCATTTTTATTTTTGCATCTCAACCTAAATAATCCGTGTGGGCCTTTGGTCCATTTAAATCGAGGGAAGATGTCTTCTCTTTATAACATATAAAAGCCTCCTAATAATTATGGAGCTATATTAAAAATATTCCAATTGTTTGGGATCACCGTAACACACTTGCAATATTTCTCCATGCATTCCTATCTCGATTCTTTGCCTCAAATCTTGCCGGTATTTTCTTTCCGTTGTTTCGAGGCTCCTCCAAAATTCCGGACATTTTTGGACACTGCAATAATCTCGTCTTAGTTCAAACCTATTTGAATTAAATTCAAATATGTTTGAATTATTTTCCGTCCTGGCCTTTTGTATTTTTCTCCGGTCGTGCTCATTTTTACGAGCCCGGGAAAATTTTCCCTTGTGCTATTCGGCTCCTAACCCTCCCTCTTCTTTCTTTTTCTTCTCTCCTTGTTTCTGCCAAATCAGCAAAATAAGAGCAGCCAGCCTCTAGGCCAGGCCTTTTTCCTCCTTCCCCCTTGGGAGCCCAACCAGCCTCCTCCCTGCGGCCCACTTCCCTTCCCCTGGCCCGTTCCAGCCCGCTTCCCCGCTGTAACCCTAGTGGCTGCCGATCCCAGCGCTCCCTCCCTCTCTTCCCGCACAGCCGCCGCCACCCCTCGTCCCCGTCGCCCGCTTCCCTCTCTCCCATCTAGCGCTCGCTTCGCTCAGCCGAACCCATCTCCTCTCCTTCGATCTCCTCCTCTCTGCCCCAAGAACCCAGCACGGCGGAGATCCCCTCCTTCCTCCATCCCGCGGCCTCACCTCTCCCCTCCGCTCTCTTCCTTCGCGAGCAGCGCCGCCTCGCCGCTCCCTTCGTCCGGCCAGGATCCGCGCCCGAGCGACCTCCTCCTGCCTCGACGTCCCGCTGCGCCCGGCCTCCTCCTCGCCCGGGTCGAACCTCTGCAGCGCCCTCGGCCAGGCTCCGCCCTACAGCGGCCAAGCGGCGCCCCATGGCCCGAGCTCCGGCCTTCACCAGCGGCAGCAGCCGGTGCCCCCAAGCGAGCACCTCCCTCGCGAGCTCGTCTGGCGCCCCAGGTCCCGCACCTTCGTCGTCCCCCCGACGTCCTCCCGGCTCCCTCCGTCTTCAACTCCAGCAAGGGTCGGCCGCGCCCGACGTCCTCGCCTCGTCACCCGTCCTGCTGTGGCTCCCTCCGCGCCGGTGCAGTCCGGCCAGGCCGCCCGCAGCGCCTCCCCTTCGTCCTCCAAACGGCACCAGCAGCACCGCAGCACTCCGCCTCCCGTCCTCCAGCAGCACCGGGCCGGAGCCCTCGTCCGCCTCGACGCCCGGCCGCGGCTTCATCCCTCTACGCCGGCGCCCCGAGCCGCTGCGCGCCCGAGAGCCCCGGCCTGGCGCCCCTTTTTCCTTTTTTTTTGTTTTTTTTCTGTTTTGTTGTTCTGTTACTGTTCATGTTTTATTCTCAAGTAACCAGAAACAGCAAGTTTATCTTCTTTGGACCCTTGTACGACTACGGCTACGAGCTCGAGAACGTCGATCCGTGTACCCCTTCGAGTCGCCGACGACCTTCTAGTTCGACTACCGTCGCCGAGACCCTCAAGTACCTCTACGGGCGAGAACGACTACATGTACAAGTACCACTACTTCCACTACCCTCGCCGGAAGACCCAAGTTCGTCTACCGTCGCGTGTACGACTACCGTCGCCCGAACAACTACTTCCCACTACGATCGTGTACCACTACCGTCGCCCCGTGTACCACTACTTCCTCTACTACGGCTACTTCCTCGACGCTCTCGAACCGCTTCGAGAGAGAACGCTTCAAAGGTATAACCCCGAGACGTGACCCGTGTGATGCTTGCTTGTGTTGTATGAAATGTCTCCCTTGTGTGTGCTCGTGCCCGTTCCGACCTTTTTTTTGAGCTCCTCGGTTGCCTCGTCACCGACCCGTGGGAACCCGGCAACGGGATCACCCCATCATCTTGTTCAACTCGTTCATTCCACCTTTTGTTTTGCACCGGTCCCTCACCGAGTTACCGGAACCGATATGATGCGTTGCATCATTTTCGGATCGTTGCCGTGGCACCCTTTTCCTTCCACCACGGTGACAAATGCTTCATATCTTGTTAATTGTCAACCTTTAACAAAAACTTGCATAACTTGATCATGTCATCCGCATCATGTTAACAACACTAGAATGTTTAATTGTTGTTTGCTTATATTATTAAACATGCTCATGAGGTTTTTCCGGAGATGTTGTTGTTATTTCTTCCGGCCTCATTTAAAATGTCTTAATAGTGTAGTTTCTTTATGCTTCACCTCTTGCCATGTTAACCAACATTTAATCTTGTCTTGTAAATAACAAGAGTCAATTAAATAATTAAATGTGGTGTTTCGTCAATATGCAACTCGTTGCATATTGATCTCCACTTAACTTGTAGTATTTGTTTGTGCACTTTGCCTTGCCATGCATATTTAAACCGGACATGCATCATGCTTGCTTGTGCATCGTATGCCATGTTTATGTTTGTGTGTTTACCGTGTTGTTCTTTCTTTCCGGTTGTTTCTCTTGTTAGCTTCGGTTCCGTTCCGGAGTTGTGAGGATCCGCTCGACTGTTGCTCCTTCTGCTTCTTGGATCCGTTCTTCTCCCTTGTGGAATCCCAGGCAAGATGACCGAACCCGGATACCATTACTATCTTTGCCTACTGCTAGTAGTCTCGATCTTTAGTTTTGCCTCGATGCCCATGTTCTTCTTGTCAGCCTCCTACTTGTAACCAATTGCCATGTTTAACCAACCTACCTACGCAAACCGTTGTTTGGCTAAGTACGCTTCGCTCAGCCCTTCTTATAGCATTGTTAGTTGCAGGTGAAGATTGAAGATGTTTGCTTCATGTTGAAGTTTGGTTGGGTTATATCACACTATATAAATGCTTAAAATGAAATCATCTATATACTGGCAGGGTGGAAGGCTAAGCCTTTTGCTTGGTGTTTTGTTCCACTCATGCCGTTAGGATCCGTATAAGCCGGTGTTATGTTCCTTGATTTTGCGTTCCTAACACGGTTGGGGTGTATGGGACCCCTTGATAAACCGCTAAGTGCTAAGTCTTTTCCAGCAAGTCCCAACATTGGTACTATTTGCTTAATAACAAACTAATAAAACTTGAATGGGACTAGCTACCCCTTTCATCTTAATTCCACCCCCCTGGGCCAGTGCTCGATTTGAGTGTTGGTCCAAACTAGAGTCGTGTGCGGGGCCCCCCTTGGCAACTTGGGTATTTCGGCCACTGTACGCTGTGCTCATCCGGTCGTGGCCTGAGACGAGATACGCGCGGCTACTATCAGGGTGTCGGCACGCCGGGAGGATTTGCTGGATTAGCCTTACCTTAGTTCGGTTTAACTTGAGCACGGGATTCCGAGAATACTCGGGTCTTCCCACCTATGGAGTTGCGACTCCGCGGATCGTGGGCTTGTAATGGGTCAAGTTGGAACACCCCTGCAGGGTTTGAACTTTCGAAAGCCGTGCCCGCGGTTATGTGGCAGATGGGAGCTTGTTAATTCCGGTTGTAGATAACTTGACATAATGATACAATACACTACCAGCGTGTGTACCGTGACTGTCAATTTCCGAATAGGGATTCGGAAGTTGAACACGGTGGGGTTATGTTTGACCGGCTTTAGTTAGGATCACTTCGTGATCATCTTTCGACCGATGCACTTCTCTTCTCGCTCTCTTTACGTAAGTTAGTGCTAGTTGCTGCTGCAGACTCTTGTTTGTTCCTTCACCTCTCATTCTTTCTTCAGCCTTGTCCTCACCCAAGGCTTAAATAGTCTTGTTACCCGGGAACGGGATTGCTGAGTCCTCTGTGGCTCACAGTTACTCCACCACACCAGTTGCAGGTTCAGCCGAGTTTGATGCAGGAGTTGGTTCAGATCTTCATCAGGAGTTCAATGAAGCTTGTGGCCGTTTGCTTGTGACGTTTCGATGTTCAGTAGTGGTTTCTACTAGGATTCGATCCTGACCTGTGGCTTTTGTTGTTTTGGTATCTTTCTTTTGGTTCTTCACCCGTAGTCGGGTTGTGTTGTTGTGAATGATGATTGCTTATGTAATGTTTTGTGTGAAGTGGCGAGTGTAAGCCAACTATCTCCTTTTGCATTTTAATCCCTCTTTTACATGAGTCGTGCAAAGATACCAAACTTGAGATCATTCTAGGATGGATTTATGCCTTTAAGTCGTGCCTCGACACGTAGGAGGTATAACTCCATCCTGGGCATTACACAAGAATTGCAGAATGAACATAGACTAGTTAAAGGTGAAGTGACGATGTGTATTGGAAGTAGTTCCAAGATTGATATGATCATCATCGCACACTCCCTATACTTTCGGGATTAGTGTTGAAACTAAATAAGTGTTATTTGGTGTTTGTGTTGAGCATGAATATTATTTGATCATGTTTATTGCAATACGGTTATTCATGTAAGTTAGAGAATAATTGTTGTTCTGTTTACATGAATAAAACCTTCTATGGTCATACACCCAATGAAAATGGTTTGTTGGATCTCGATCGTGTGATACACATATTCATAATATTGAAGCCAAAAGATGCAAGGTTAATAATGATAGTGCAACTTATTTGTGGCACTGCCGTTTAGGTCATATTGGTGTAAAGCGCATGAAGAAACTCCATAGTGATGGACTTTTGGAATCACTTGATTATGAATCACTTGGTGCTTGCGAACCATGCCTCATGGGCAAGATGACTAAAAACTCCGTTCTTCGGAACTATGGAGCGAGCAACAGAGATGTTGGAAATCATACATACTGATGTATGCGGACCAATGAGTGTTGAAACTCGCGGCGGGTATCGTTATTTTCTGACCTTCACTGATGATTTGAGCAAATATGGGTATATCTACTTAATGAAGCACAAATCTGAAACATTTTAAAAGTTCAAAGAATTTCAGAGTGAAGTGGAGAATCATCGTAACAAGAAAATAAAAGTTTCTACGATATGATCGTAGAGGTAAAATATTTGAGTTAGCGAGTTTGGCCTTCTAGTAAAAACAATGTGAAATAGTTTCACTACTCACGCCACCTGGAACACCACAGTGTAATGGTGTGTCCAAATGTCATAACCGTACTTTATTAGATATGGTGCGATCGATGATGTCTCTTACCGATCTACCACTATCGCTTTTGGGGTTATGATTAGAGACAGCTACATTCACGTTAAATAGGGCACCATCTAAATCCGTGGAGATGACACCGTATGAACTTTGGTTTGACGAGAAACCTAAGCTGTCATTTCTTTAAGTTTGGGACTGCGATGCTAATGTGAAAAAGTTTCAACATGATAAGCTCGAACCCAAATCGGAGAAGTAAATCTTCATAGGATACCCAAAAGAAACTGTTGGGTACACCTTCTATCACAGAGCCGAAGGCAAGGTCTTTGTTGCTAAGAGTGGATCCTTTCTAGAGAAGGAGTTTCTCTCGAAAGGAGTGGGAGGAAAGTAGAACTTGATGAGGTAATTGTACCTTCTCCCGAATTGGAAAGTGGAACATCACAGAAACTAGTTCCAGTGATTCCTACACCAGTTAGTGAGGAAGCTAATGATGATGATCATGAAACTTCAGATCAAGTTTCTGCTGAACGTCGTAGATCAACCAGAGTATGTTCCGCACCAGAATGGTACGGCAACCCAGTTCTGGAAGTCATGTTACTAGACCATGATGAACCTGCGAACTATGAGGAAGCGATGATGAGCCCAGATTCCGCAAAATGGCTTGAGGCCATGAAATCTGAGATGGGATCCATGTATGAGAACAAAGTGTGGACTTTGGTTGACTTGCCCGATGATCGGCAAGCCATCGAAAATAAACGGATCTTCAAGAGGAAGACTGACGCTGACGGTAATGTTACTGTTTACAAAGCTCGACTTGTTGTGAAAGGTTTTCGACAAGTTCAAGGAGTTGACTACGATGAGACTTTCTCACCCGTAGCGATGGTTAAGTCTGTCCGAATCATGTTAGCAATTGCCGCATTTTATGAAATCTGGCAAATGGATAACAAAACTGCATTCTTTAATAGATTTATTAAAGAAGAATTGTATATGATGCAACCAGAAGGTTTTGTCAATCCTAAAGGTGCTAACAAAATATGCAAGCTCCAGCGATCCATCTATGGACTGGTGCAAGCATCTCGGAGTTGGAATAGACGCTTTGATAAGTTGATCAAAGCATATAGATTTATACAGACTTGCGGTGAAGCCTGTATTTACAAGAAAGTGAGTGGGAGCACTACAACCTTTCTGATAAGTATATGTGAATGACATATTGTCGATCGAAAATGATGTAGAATTTTCTGGAAAGCATAAAGGAGTGTTTGAAAGGAGTTTTTCAAAGAAAGACCTTGGTGAAGCTGCTTACATATTGAGCATCAAGATCTATAGAGATAGATCAAGATGCTTGATAAGACTTTCAATGAGTACATACCTTGATAAGATTTTTTGAAGTAGTTCAAAATGGACCAGTCAAAGAAGGAGTTCTTTCCTGACTTGTAAGGTGTTAAGTTGAGTAAAGACTCAAAGCCAGACCACGGCAGAAAAATATAGAGAGAATGAAAGTCATTCCCTATGCCTCAGCCATAGGTTCTATAAAGTATGCCATGTTGTGTACCAAACATGTTGTGTACCTTGCCATGAGTTTGACAAGGAGGTACAATAGTGATCCAGGAGTAGATCACTGTACAACGGTCAAAATTATCCTTAGTAACTGGATGACTAAGGAAATTTTTCTCGATTATGGAGGTGATAAAGAGTTCGTCGTAAAGGGTTACGCCGATACAAGCTTTGACACTAAATTCAGATGACTCTAAGTATCAATCTGGATGCATATTGAAAGTGGGAGCAATTAGCTAGAGTAGCTCCATGCAGAGCATTATAGACACATAGAAATTTGCGAAATAATACGGATCTGAATGTGACAGACCCGTTGACTAAACTTCTCTCACGAAGCAAAACATGATCACACCTTAGTACTCTTTGGGTGTTAATCACATAGCGATGTGAACTAGATTATTGACTCTAGTAAACCCTTTGGGTGTTGGTCACATGGCGATGTGAACTATGGGTGTTATTCACATAACGATGTGAACTATCGGTATTAAATCACATGGCGATGTGAGCTAGATTATTGACTTTAGTGCAAGTGGGAGACTGAAGGAAATATGCCCTAGAGGCAATAATAAAGTTGTTATTTATATTTCCTTATATCATGATAAATGTTTATTATTCATGCTAGAATTGTATTAACCAGAAACTTAGTACATGTGTGAATACATAGACAAAACAGAGTGTCCCTAGTATGCCTCTACTAGACTAGCTCATTGATCAAAGATGGTTATGTTTCCTAACCATAGACATGAGTTGTCATTCGATCAACGGGATCACATCATTAGGAGAATGATGTGATGGACTAGACCCATCCATTAGCATAGCACTATGATCGTTTAGTTTTACTGCTATTGCTTTCTTCATGACTTATACATGTTCCTATGACTATGAGATTATGCAACTCCCGAATGCCGTGGGAACACCTTGTGTGCTATCAAACGTCACAACATAACTGGGTGATCATAAAGATGCTCTACATGTGTCTCCGAAAGTGTTCGTGGTGTTGGCATAGATCAAGACTAGGATATGTCACTCCGAGTGTCGGAGAGGTATCTCTGGGCCCTCTCGGTAATGCACATCATAATAAGCCTTGCAAGCAAAAGACTAATGAGTTAGTCACGAGATGATGTATTACGGAACGAGTAAAGAGACTTGTCGGTAACGAGATTGAACTAAGTATAGAGATACCGACGATCGAATCTCGGGCAAGTAACATACCGATGACAAAAGGAACAACGTATGTTGTTGTGCGGTTTGACCGATAAAGATCTTCGTAGAATATGTAGGAGCCAATATGAGCATCCAGGTTCCGCTATTGGTTATTGACCGGAGATGATTCTCGGTCATGTCTACATAGTTCTCGAACCCGTAGGGTCCGCACGCTTAACGTTTGATGACTATCGGTATTATGAGTTTATGAGTTTTGATGTACCGAAGGTAGTTCGGAGTCCCGGATGAGATCACGGACATGACGAGGAGTCTCGAAATGTCCAAGATGTAAAGATTGATATATTGGACGACTATATTCGGACACCGGAAGTGTTCTGGAAAGTTTCGGAATTTACCGGAGTGCCGGGGGGGGTTACCGGAACCCCCCGGGGGAATGATGGGCCCTGGTGGGCCATAGGGGAGAGAGAGGGCAGCAGCCAGGAGGTGGTGCACCCCTCCCTAGGGGCAGTCCAAATAGGACTAGGGGAGGGGGGCGCGGCCCCTCTTTCCCTCTCCCTCTCCCTCTCCTTCCTTCCCCCTCTCCTTCTTGGTGGACTCCTACTAGGAATAGGATTGCAATCCTATTCCTAGTAGGATTGCCTCTCTAGCCGCACCATAGAGGGCCGGCCGGCCTCCCCCCTTGCTCCTTTATATACGGGGGCAGGGGGCACCCAAAGACACACAAGTTGAATTGTTTTAGCCGTGTGCGGTGCCCCCCCTCCACAGAAACACACCTCGGCATACCATTGCAGCGCTTAGGCGAAGCCCTGCGCTGGTAGATACATCATATCCGTCACCACGCCGTCGTGCTGACGAAACTCTCCCGTGAAGCTCAACTGGATCAAGAGCTCGTGGGACGTCATCAAGCTGAACGTGTGCTGAACGTGGAGGTGCCATACGTTCGGTGCTTGATCGGTTGGATCACGACAAAGTTCGACTACATCAACCGCGTCACTTGACGCTTCCGCTCCCGGTCTACGAGGGTACGTAGACACACTCTCCCCTCTCGTTGCTATGCATCTAGTAGATAGATCTTGCGTGATCGTAGGAAAATTTTAAAATACTACGTTCCCCATCAGTGGCATCATGAGCCAGGTCTATGCGTAGATGATATGCACGAGTAGAACACAATGAGTTGTGGGCGATACTAGTCATACTGCTTACCAGCATGTCATACTTTGTTTCGGCGGTATTGTGAGATGAAGCAGCCCGAACCGACATTACGCGTACGCTTACGCGAGACTGGTTTTACCGTTATCAGCACTCGTTGCTTAAAGGTGACTGGCGGGTGTCTGTCTCTCTCACTTTAGCTGAATCAAGTGTGGCTACGCCCGGTCCTTGTGAAGGTTAAAAAGCACATACTTGACGAAACATCGTTGTGGTTTTTGTATGCGTAGGTAAGAACTGTTCTTGCTAAGCCTATAGCAGCCACGTAAAACTTGCAACAACAAAGTAGAGGACATCTAACTTGTTTTTGCAGGGCATGTTGTGATGTGATATGGTCAAGACATGATGAGATATACGGTTTTGTATGAGATGATCATGTTTTGTAATGTTATCGGCAACTGGCAGGAGCCATATGGTTGTCGCTTTATTGTATGAAATGCAATCGCCATGTAATTGCTTTACTTTATCACTAAGCGGTAGCGATAGTCGTAGAAGCAATAGTTGGCGAGACGACGACGATGCTACGATGGAGATCAAGGTGTCGCGCCGATGACGAAGGTGATCATGATGGTGCTTTGGAGATGGAGATCAAAAGCACAAGATGATGATGGCCATATCATGTCACATATTTTGATTGCATGTGATGTTTATCTTATTATGCTTCTTATTTTGCTTAGTACGACGGTAGCATTATAAGATGATCCCTTACAAAATTTCAAGGTACAAGTGTTCTCCCTGAGTATGCACCGTTGCGAAAGTTCTTCATGCCGAGACACCACGTGATGATCGGGTGTGATAAGCTCTACGTTCAAATACAACGGGTGTAAGACAGTTTTGCACACGCAGAATACTCGGGTTAAACTTGATGAGCCTAGCATATACAGATATGGCCTCGGAACACTGGAGACCGAAAGGTCGAGCGTGAATCATATAGTAGATATGATCAACATAAAGATGTTCACCATTGAAACTAATCCATCTCACGTGATGATCGGACATGGTTTAGTTGATTTGGATCACGTGATCATTTAGATGACTAGAGGGATGTCTATCTAAGTGGGAGTTCTTAAGTAATTTGATTAAATTGAACTTTAATTTATCATGAACTTAGTCCTGGTAGTATTAGCATATCTATGTTGTAGATCAATAGCTCGCGATGTTGCTCCACGTTTTTTATATGTTCCTAGAGAAAACTAAGTTGAAAGATGTTAGTAGCAATGATGCGGAATTGTTCCGTGATCTGAGGATTATCCTCATTGCTGCACAGAAGAATTATGTCGTTGATGCACCTCTAGGTGACAGCCCTATTGCAGGAGAAGATATAGACGTTATGAACGTTTTGACAAAAGCTCGGTATGATGACTACTTGATAATTTAAGTGCACCATGCTTTACGGCTTAGAACCGGGACTTCAAAAACGTTTTGAACGCCACGGAGCATATAAGATGTTCCAAGAGTTGAAATTAGTATTTCATACTCATGCCCGTGTCGAGAGGTATAAGACCTTTGACAGTACTTTGCCTACAAGATGGAGGAGAATAGCTCAACTAGTGAGCATGTGCTCAGATTGTCTGGGTACTACAATTACTTGAATCAAGTGGGAGTTAATCTTCCAGATAAGATAGTAATTGACAAAGTTCTCTAGTCACTATCACCAAGTTAGTAGAACTTCGTGATGAACTATAATATGCAAGGGATGATGAAAGTAATTCCCGAGCTCTTCGCGATGCTGAAATCGGCGAAGGTAGAAATCAAGAAAGAGCATCAAGTGTTGATGGTTAACAAGACCACTTGTTTCAAGTAAAGGGCAAAGGGATAGAAGGGGAACTTCAAGAAGAATGACAAGAAAGTTGTCACTCCCGTGAAGAAACCCAAATCTAAACTCAAGCCTGAAACTAAGTGCTTCTACTACAAAGGAATTGGTCACTGGAAGTGGAACTGCCCTAGATACTTGGCGGATAAGAAAGTGAACAAAGGTATATGTGATATACAGATTATTGATGTGTACTTTACTAGTGTTCATAGCAAGCCTTGGGTATTTCATACCAGTTTAGTTGCTAAAATTAGTAACTCGAAACGAGAATTGCAGATTGAACAGAGACTAGTGAAAGGTGAAGTGACGATGTGTATTGGAAGTAGTTCCAAGATTGATATGATCATCATCGCACACTCCCTATACTTTCGGGATTAGTGTTGAAACTAAATAAGTGTTATTTGGTGTTTGTGTTGAGCATGAATATTATTTGATCATGTTTATTGCAATACGGTTATTCATGTAAGTTAGAGAATAATTGTTGTTCTGTTTACATGAATAAAACCTTCTATGGTCATACACCCAATGAAAATGGTTTGTTGGATCTCGATCGTGTGATACACATATTCATAATATTGAAGCCAAAAGATGCAAGGTTAATAATGATAGTGCAACTTATTTGTGGCACTGCCGTTTAGGTCATATTGGTGTAAAGCGCATGAAGAAACTCCATAGTGATGGACTTTTGGAATCACTTGATTATGAATCACTTGGTGCTTGCGAACCATGCCTCATGGGCAAGATGACTAAAAACTCCGTTCTTCGGAACTATGGAGTGAGCAAGAGAGATGTTGGAAATCATACATACTGATGTATGCGGACCAATGAGTGTTGAAACTCGCGGCAGGTATCGTTATTTTTCTGACCTTCACTAATGATTTGAGCAAATATGGGTATATCTACTTAATGAAGCACAAATCTGAAACATTTTAAAAGTTCAAAGAATTTCAGAGTGAAGTGGAGAATCATCGTAACAAGAAAATAAAAGTTTCTACGATATGATCGTAGAGGTAAAATATTTGAGTTAGCGAGTTTAGCCTTCTAGTAAAAATAATGTGAAATAGTTTCACTACTCACGCCACCTGGAACACCACAGTGTAATGGTGTGTCCAAATGTCATAACCGTACTTTATTAGATATGGTGCGATCGATGATGTCTCTTACCGATCTACCACTATCGCTTTTGGGGTTATGCATTAGAGACAGCTACATTCACGTTAAATAGGGCACCATCTAAATCCGTGGAGATGACACCGTATGCACTGTGGTTTGACGAGAAACCTAAGGTGTCATTTCTTTAAGTTTGGGACTGCGATGCTTATGTGTAAAAGTTTCAACATGATAATCTCGAACCCAAATCGGAGAAGTAAATCTTCATAGGATACCCAAAAGAAACTGTTGGGTATACCTTCTATCACAGATCCGAAGGCATGGTCTTTGTTGCTAAGAGTGGATCCTTTCTAGAGAAGGAGTTTCTCTCGAAAGAAGTGAGTGGGAGGAAAGTAGAACTTGATCAGGTAATTGTACCTTCTCCCGAATTGGAAAGTGGAACATCACAGAAACTAGTTCCAGTGATTCCTACACCAATTAGTGAGGAAGCTAATGATGATGATCATGAAACTTCAGATCAAGTTTCTGCTGAACGTCGTAGATCAACCAGAGTACGTTCCGCACCAGAATGGTAAGGCAACCCAGTTCTGGAAGTCATGTTACTAGACCATGATGAACCTGTGAACTATGAGGAAGCGATGATGAGCCCAGATTCCGCAAAATGGCTTGAGGCCATGAAATCTGAGATGGGATCCATGTATGAGAACAAAGTGTGGACTTTGGTTGACTTGCCCGATGATCGGCAAGCCATCGAAAATAAATGGATCTTCAAGAGGAAGACTGACGCTGACGGTAATGTTACTGTTTACAAAGCTCGACTTGTTGTGAAAGGTTTTCGACAAGTTCAAGGAGTTGACTACGATGAGACTTTCTCACCCGTAGCGATGCTTAAGTCTGTCCGAATCATGTTAGCAATTGCCGCATTTTATGAAATCTGACAAATGGATAACAAAACTGCATTCTTTAATAGATTTATTAAAGAAGAATTGTATATGATGCAACCAGAAGGTTTTGTCAATCCTAAAGGTGCTAACAAAATATGCAAGCTCCAGCGATCCATCTATGGACTGGTGCAAGCATCTCGGAGTTGGAATATACGCTTTGATAAGTTGATCAAAGCATATAGATTTATACAGACTTGCGGTGAAGCCTGTATTTACAAGAAAGTGAGTCGGAGCGCTACAACCTTTCTGATAAGTATATGTGAATGACATATTGTCGATCGGAAATGATGTAGAATTTTCTGGAAAGCATAAAGGAGTGTTTGAAAGGAGTTTTTCAAAGAAAGACCTTGGTGAAGCTGCTTACATATTGAGCATCAAGATCTATAGAGATAGATCAAGACGCTTGATAAGACTTTCGATGAGTACATACCTTGATAAGATTTTTTGAAGTAGTTCAAAATGGATCAGTCAAAGAAGGAGTTATTTCCTGACTTGTAAGGTGTGAAGTTGAGTAAAGACTCAAAGCCAGACCACGGCAGAAAAATATAGAGAGAATGAAAGTCATTCCCTATGCCTCAGCCATAGGTTCTATAAAGTATGCCATGCTGTGTACCAAACATGTTGTGTACCTTGCCATGAGTTTGACAAGGAGGTACAATAGTGATCCAGGAGTAGATCACTGTACAGCGGTCAAAATTATCCTTAGTAACTGGATGACTAAGGAAATTTTTCTCGATTATGGAGGTGATAAAGAGTTCGTCGTAAAGGGTTACGCCGATACAAGCTTTGACACTAAATTCAGATGACTCTAAGTATCAATCTGGATGCATATTGAAAGTGGGGGCAATTATCTAGAGTAGCTCCATGCAGAGCATTGTAGACACATAGAAATTTGCGAAATACATACGGATCTGAATGTGACAGACCCGTTGACTAAACTTCTCTCACGAAGCAAAACATGATCACACATTAGTACTCTTTGGGTGTTAATCACATAGCGATGTGAACTAGATTATTGACTCTAGTAAACCCTTTGGGTGTTGGTCACATGGCGATGTGAACTATGGGTGTTATTCACATAACGATGTGAACTATTGGTATTAAATCACATGGCGATGTGAGCTAGATTATTGACTTTAGTGCAAGTGGGAGACTGAAGGAAATATGCCCTAGAGGCAATAATAAAGTTGTTATTTATATTTCCTTATATCATGATAAATGTTTATTATTCATGTTAGAATTGTATTAACCGGAAACTTAGTACATGTGTGAATACATAGACAAAACAAAGTGTCCCTAGTATGCCTCTACTAGACTAGCTCATTGATCAAAGATGGTTATGTTTCCTAACCATAGACATGAGTTGTCATTTGATCAACGGGATCACATCATTAGGAGAATGATGTGATGGACTAGACCCATCCGTTAGCATAGCACTATGATCGTTTAGTTTTACTGCTATTGCTTTCTTCATGAATTATACATGTTCCTATGACTATGAGATTATGCAACTCCCGAATACCGTAGGAACACCTTGTGTGCTATCAAACGTCACAACGTAACTGGGTGATCATAAAGATGCTCTACAGGTGTCTCCGAAAGTGTTCGTGGTGTTGGCATATATCAAGACTAGGATTTGTCACTCCGAGTGTCGGAGAGGTATCTCTGGGCCCTCTCGGTAATGCACATCATAATAAGCCTTGCAAGCAAAAGACTAATGAGTTAGTCATGAGATGATGTATTACGGAGCGAGTAAAGAGACTTGCCGGTAACGAGATTGAACTAAGTATAGAGATACCGACGATCGAATCTCGGGCAAGTAACATACCGATGACAAAAGGAACAACGTATGTTGTTGTGCGGTTTGACCGATAAAGATCTTCGTAGAATATGTAGGAGCCAATATGAGCATCCAGGTTCCGCTATTGGTTATTGACCGGAGATGAGTCTCGGTCATGTCTACATAGTTCTCGAACCCGTAGGGTCCGCACGCTTAACATTTGATGACGATCGGTATTATGAGTTTATGAGTTTTGATGTATCGAAGGTAGTTCGGAGTCCCGGATGAGATCACGGACATGACGAGGAGTCTCGGAATGTCCGAGATGTAAAGATTGATACGTTGGACGACTATATTCGGACACCGGAAGTGTTCTGGAAAGTTTTGGAATTTACCGGAGTACCGGGGGGGGGGGGGGTTACCGGAACCCCCCGG
>LR738714.1:37052118-37092505 GCA_902687465.1 Secale cereale | reverse complement strand
GATTGATACGTTGGACGACTATATTCGGACACCGGAAGTGTTCTGGAAAGTTTTGGAATTTACCGGAGTACCGGGGGGGGGGGGGTTACCGGAACCCCCCGGGGGAATGATGGGCCCTGGTGGGCCATAGGGGAGAGAGAGGGCAGTAGCCAGGAGGTGGCGCGCTCCCTCCCTAGGGGCAATCCGAATAGGACTAGGGGAGGGAGGCGCGGCCCCTCTTTCCCTCTCCCTCTCCCTCTCCTTCCTTCCCCCTCTCCTTCTTGGTGGACTCCTACTAGGAATAGGATTGCAATCCTATTCCTAGTAGGATTGCCTCTCTAGCCGCACCATAGAGGGCCGGCCGGCCTTCCCCCTTGCTCCATTTTATACGGGGGCAGGGGGGCACCCAAAGACACACAAGTTGAATTGTTTTAGCCGTGTGCGGTGCCCCCCTCCACAGAAACACACCTCGGTCATACCGTTGCAGTGCTTAGGCGAAGCCCTACGCCGGTAGATACATCATATCCGTCACCACGCCGTCGTGCTGACGAAACTCTCCCGTGAAGCTCAACTCGATCAAGAGCTCGTGGGACGTCATCAAGCTGAACGTGTGCTGAACGTGGAGGTGCCGTACGTTCGGTGCTTGATCGGTTGGATCGCGAAGAAGTTCGACTACATCAACCGCGTCACTTGACGCTTCCGCTCCCGGTCTACGAGGGTACGTAGACACACTCTCCCCTCTCGTTGCTATGCATCTAGTAGATAGATCTTGCGTGATCGTAGGAAAATTTTAAAATACTACGTTCCCCATCAACGACATCAGGTACTACCGCACCACACTTGAGGTACTACCGCTCACCCTGGGCATAAAAACCAATGACCGAAGACCGAACCCGAAAAGACCGAGACCGAACCCGAAAAGACCGAACTAGAAAAGACCGAATAAAAAGGTATGCACAGGTAGAAGACCGAAATAGTTATGGTCTGTTCGGTCCTGGCATCATCAAGACCGAATAGCCCGTATAGACTGGATTACTAATAAAAGCCCACATGAAGAGTTCAGCAAAGGCCCATCCGGCCAGCCCAAGTCATGAGCGAGATACACCGCACGTCCTAAGCCTCACCTCACGATTCACAGCAAAGCAGCAACCGCTCCACTCTCACTCCTCTTTTCTCTCCCACGTGACGAACCCTAGCCGCCGCCAGCTGTTGTGGCTCGATGCCCCATCCCCCGCGAGCCATCAGCCCGAGACGACCGCCGCACCGAGGCGCGCCGCGCGCGCTGACCGATGAAGGCCGGTGCCCCGAGCCGCGCCCAGGACCAGTGAGGTGGTGATGACCAGCATCAAGCCGCCAACCATCGTGCCCTGTCCGTCGCGCCACGCCACCAACCTCGACCCTCCCCTATCGCTGCACTGATCTTAGTGCGGCCATCCATCCCGTGCTCGTGGTATACTGTCCTCTTCTAATGCTCCACCTCAGAGCTGAAGGTAAGCTAGCTACTTCATCTCTGATCTCTCTATGTGCATCAAATTAATGAGGAAAAGTTTGGTCAGAGAAGAAAGATAGAACAACGAGAATAGTGATGGTCGGGTTGTATAAGTGACGTGATTGGGATTAAAATGCAGGAACAAAGATGTTAAGGGTGTGACCAGAAATATGTATATATTGTATGGCTTGGTCATGGTTAACCTCATTTGTGATGTGTCATGTTCTGTGATGTACAGAATTTGTGATGTTCCTGTTCTGTGATGTACAACTTTTCTGATGTTCATGCTCTGTGATGTCCAGATTACAAACAACGGTTACTTGACTGAATTTTTCTTATGCACGCATGCACCTATATATACACATTTGTTGTCTCTGCACACATGCATCTCTGTATATGCATACATCTCGATAGTCCAATGCAGTTTACATATGATACTTGAAGTAACATAAATCTAAGTTCTAGCAATTAATTTGGTGTGTTTGGTTGGGACCGAAGACCGAATATTAAAGACCGAAGACCGAATGGTGATAAACCAAAAAGACCAAAATTATTTCGGTCTTCAATTATGGAAGACCGAATTTTTGAAAGACCGAAAAGACCAAACCGAACAAACCGAATAGACCGAACGCCTGGGCTGAATTACCGCAAGGCCATGCGGTACTACCGCAAGGCGGTGCGGTACTACCGCTTGCGCGGTAGGAGCCAGATGTGGGCCTATTGCGTATAGCAACAAACGGTAGTATTGTCGGTGTGGTACTACCACGCGCCCTTGCGGTACTACCGCTAGGCAGGGTACAATCTGGACAGGGAAAGGCACAGACTAATAAAATTACATCCGTGGCTATTTCCGCTGAGTTTTGATTGATGCAAAAACCCGACATGGTACTACCGCTCACATGGAGCGGTACTACCGCATAGGGTGCAGAAGTAAAAAATTACTTCCGCTCCTACTTTTGCGCCAGCCACGGCCCTGGGCCAGAGGCCACAGTACTACCGCGAGCGAGGCACGATACTACCGCAATGTGCGGTACTACCGCGGCCACGGGTGGTACTACCGTGGGTCTCTGCAGTACTACCGCTCCCTTGAGCGGTATTACCGGATGCCACAGAACAGTAGTAGTAGGAAGCCTCTGCCTTTGCAACGACAATGAGAATAGCCGGTGCTCCAAAGAAGCAAAGGAAAGGTGGTGCAAAGGAATATATGTGTACGTGTTGATTCCACCCTAAACTTTCCGAAGCGGACCCCCTCTTAATAGTACGACTTTCCTATGACTAGATTCCACCGAAAAGAAACAAAAGGAAACGCCGTCTTCGATAGGCTTCGAGTGGCAATGAACCGTCTTGTGCCTAGACACGAGATATTTGAAATGCTCAATGCACATGATTAGTCCGCAAATGCATTGTCATCCATCACCAAAACCACTTAGGGAGAAACATGCCCTTACAATCTCCCCCTTTTTGGTAGATTGATGATAATACGGGATTTGCTCAAATGAATGAATAAAAACATAAGCAAACCCAACATGTATATAAAATATAGGCAGGCTCCCCCTAGATATGTGCATTCTTAGATAGATGCTTTGGACTGCATGGCACACATATTAGGATCAACACTCCCCCTATATTTTATAAACGACACAATCCTTGCAACTAAGTAAATGGCACTACGCATGGATGCAAGGAAAAGATCGTGATCATAAAGTAATGGGCACATGAAAGCATAAGCTCACAACCTACTAAACAAACTAGACACTAAGATAAGATAATAGGATAGAGTAGAGTGCATATGTCTCACACCATATGATAGTCTTCAGGTCTCACACACACAACGCAAACCAACACAAAACAACGAGAGAGAGTTCAACGGAAGCAAAGCAAAATAAGACACAACTCGCAAATCCTACACTCTCTCCCCCTTTGGCATCGAAACACCAAAAAGCCAGAGAGGACACCTACGACACAGGTGGTAGCTCCCTCTACAGTGACCAGCCATCAATCTCCTCATCGGTCTCGGCAGCGAGAACGACCTCCTCCTCTGACTCAGTCCACTTGTAGCCTTGCTTGGCCATCCACTCAGCCTCCGGAGTGATGTTCCTCTCAGAGCCACTCGACATGTTCTCGTTGAATGTCCTCAAGATCTTCTTGTCATGCCGGCGACTCTCCTTCTCAGCCACATGAGATGTTTACTGCCCCTTGGCCTGCATGCAGAACAACTTCTTCATCTTGGCCTTCAACTTCTTAGCTCACGAGGGCTCAGATGAGGGAGTGGCGTATCCTGCAGAACTATCCTCAGCCTCCTCCTCCTCCTCCTGAAACTCATCCGCATCCACGTCCATCCTAGCAGCCTCAGCCTCTACCCGGGTAGTGGTATTAGCCCACTTGTTCTTGTGATGCAACTTGATGGGCTCATGGCAGATCCACTCAGGAGCAACAAAGACCTCATCGGGGATGAGCTTCTCCCAAGTCTTCGAGATCAACAGATGCAGGTAAGGACCATAGATAGGAACTTTGCGATTAAACACTGCAAACCGGAGCTCAACCCACATGATGTGAGAGACATCAAGTGGGCGAGGCACTTTGTGACGCGCCTCCTCACACAAAAGCATCATATCCACGAGGTAAGCATGCACCTTGTCCTTGTCCCCAACTCGCGGAAAGAGGGTGTTGGGGAAGATCTGATGCATGACGTCAAGGAATGGGTTGAGCACCCAAGACGACAAGCCACTAGGTAACTTCTTCTCCACAAGGTACGGTTGGAGCTTGTTCTTGTTGGTGGACTCTGGGTTGGCATGAGGGTGAACACCAATGGGCGTATTGAGCCCTCATCACGAACATGCAGCAGATCCATGAAATCCTTCCATGTAGCAGACAACTTCCTCCCATTGGTCATCCAAGTCATAGTCCTCTCCTCACCAGAGAAGTGAACGGAGGCAAAGAACTGAGCCATGAGCTCTGGGTCAAAATCCATCTAGAACGAGACAAAGTATTCAATGCAAAACTGCTCCAACAGATCCAATGCCTCACCAAAGTATGCCCGGTCCTTCCTCATATGATCCAAGTTAATCCACTGCACTGGGACAGAGATATTCTGCTTGGACTTGATCACATCAAGGTAGATGAGATTTTGCTGCTTGGTCCAGAACAACTCATTGCCTTTGACGGTCTCTCGAGGCTTCACATAGGGGTTTAGCCTCCTGCAAGTGATAAACTCGGCTAGAGGCACCTCATCCATGCCCAATGTGGGCTCCTTGAGCTTGCCAACTGATTTCTTGACATGACGTTGGGGGGCATTGGACCCCTCTAGATCATCTTGGTTATGGAGTCGCTTGGAACTGTTGTCACGGCTAGGATTGGAGCGCCTGACATTGGAACCGGAGCCACTACCTATGACACACAACACAAACACGAGGGGAACCAAGAAGGATTAATGCAAAGACTAGGCCAAAACAAAAAGAAACAAGTGGAAATGAGATTTGGAGGATGAAACAATGTAATTTGGATCACCACGGTAGTACCGCTCGCGAGTGCGGTAGTACCGCACGGGGGTGTGGTAGTACCGCTCGGGGGCGGATGTAAAAGTTTACATCCGCTCTAGCCGCAGTAGTACTGTGGAACAGTAGTACCGCGCTTGGAGCGGAAGTAAAATTTTACTTCTGTGCCCCGAGCGGTAGTACCGCTTTAGCCGAGCGGTAGTACCGTACGAAGCAGTAGTATCGCTCCAGTCGAGCGGTAGTACCGCATGGATTCAACATGCACGCGAATCCCATCTACGGATCTAAGAACATCCGTACTAATAGATCGGTACTACCGGTGATCAAAACTACACTGTTGCATCATACCAAATAGCATTTCTACTGAACTAGTACTCTCCTACACTCTTCTCTTGCATAGATTTAGCCAAAAATCACATGAACTACACAAGCATCTCCCCAAGACCTAGAAGCACAAAACAAGGCAAAAAGAGAGAGGAAGCTAGGGGAGATACCAGGGTCCATGGCAAGAGGGCGAGGTGGGGAACGATTCCATCGGTCGGAATGCGAGGAGAGCGGCCGGAGACGGAGATCCGGCGAGGTCCTCCGACGCCGTTCTTGGTCAGGAGAGAGAGACGAGAAGGGGAATAAGAGTTGAATGGGTATGGGGGAGTTGAAACTCCCCTGCCCGCTTTTAACCCCCACCCGCTCACGACGGCGCGGTAGTACCACGCGGGTAGAAGTACCGCATGCAAGGCGGTAGTACCGCTCATCCAGCGGCAGTAAAAATTTACTGCCGTGATGGGCGCGGTAGTACCCTGCTCAACTCCTGCGGTAGTACCGTGGCATGCCGCGGTAGTACCGTTACCGAAGAAAAAGTGCTAGTTTCACAAACACAAGAAGACCGAGGCCTTTGCAATACATCCTTCAAACACAAGAACACGCAAAAGAGCACACACTCGAGGCAACTCAAAACACAAAAGTGGTTCAAAGAGAAGGCAAAGGACAACAAAGAACAAGGACATAACTCAACCTCTTCAAAGAGAGGGCGGTGGCCGGAGCCACCTATGTTAGAGTCACTTGGTATGGCACCACGAATAATTATCCTTTGGCCCATGACCAAAACTCGTCTTTGAAGCACAAGTACCATCAAAAATGGCTAATGTGAAAGAGTTGATCAATTTATGCATAATGGGGGGAGGGAGAGTTTATTGAGAGAACAACACTCCCCCTATGTTCATGCCTACATCTAGACAAGACAACATGTTGAGTGGGGTGGGGTGTGCAAGGTTTCAATCCACATTGTTCAAATCTATGATATTTAGCTCATGCCTTAACTCGTGAAATCTTGCTTCATCCAAAGGCTTCGTGAAAATATCTGCAAGGTTATCATGAGTGTTGAAATAATGAAGATCAATCTCCCCTCACCGAATATGCTCCCGGATGAAGTGATACCGAATCTCAATATGCTTCGTCTTGAAGTGTTGCACCGGGTTGAGAGAAATCTTGATGGCACTTTCATTGTCACACCAAAGAGGCACTTTGTCACAAATGACACCGTAATCCTTTAAAGTTTGCCTCATCCATACTTAGCTTCGGTGGAGGAGAGAGATACACAACTTTGCTTCTTGGAAGACCAACTCACCAAAGAGAAACCAAGAAATTGGGACCCTCCAGAAGTTGACTTCCTATCCACTTTGTCTTCCGCCCAATCCGAATCCGAGAAACCTACAAGATTGAAGTTTGCTCCTCTTGGGTACCATAAGCCAAAGTTTGGGGTATGAGCCAAATATCAAAAGATTCGCTTGACCACCACAAAGTGACTTTCCTTAGGTGAGGCTTGAAACCGTGCACAAATTCCCACACTCAACATGATATCCGGTCTAGATGCACAAAGGTAAAGCAAGGATCCAATCATAGATCGATATACATTTTGATCCACCGCTTTACCATTGGGATCAATGTCAAGTTGGCACTTGGTAGGCATAGGAGTAGTAGCCGGCTTGACATCACTTAGATTGAATCTCTTGAGCATGTCTTGCGTATATTTGGCTTGTTTGATGAAGATTCCTTCTCATCTTTGTTCGATTTCGAACCCGAGAAAGAACTTCAACTCTCCCATCATGGACATCTCAAACTCCGCGGTCATGAGTGCGGCAAACTCATCATTGAAAGTTTTGTTAGGTGAACCAAAAATAATATCATCAACATATAGTTGGAATACAAACAACTCCCCTTTGACCTTCTTGGTAAAAAGAGTGGGGTCGATTTTCCCAATTTCAAACCCACGATCTTGTAACAACTCGGTAAGATGCTCATACCATGCACGCGGGGCTTGTTTAAGGCCATAGAGCGCCTTATAGAGTTGATACACGTGATTGGGGAACTTAGGATCCTCAAACCCAGGGGGTTGTTTGACATACACCAACTCATTAAGGGGACCATTAAGAAAAGCACTCTTCACATCCATTTGTTGCAATTTAAAGTTATGATGAGAAGCATATGCAAGCAACAAATGAATAGATTCAAGGCGAGCAACGGGGGAAAGCTTTCACCGTAGTCGATACCCTCGACTTGGGAGTAGCCTTGAGCCACCAAACAAGCCTTGTTGTGAATGATTATCCCGTGAGCATCTTGCTTGTTCTTAAAGATCCGTTTGGTTCTAATGACATTATGGTTCTCCTCCGGCCTTGGTACCAACCGCCACACCTTGTTGCGCTCGAAGTTATGGAGTTCTTCATGCATAGCATTGAGCCAATCCGGGTCTTCGAGCGCCTCATAGACCTTTTGAGGTTCAACACAAGAGACAAACGCATGACGAGCACAATAATTTGCTAATTGTCTACGAGTGCTAACCACCTTTGTAATGCTTCCAAGGATATTCTCCATGTGATGTTCTCTAGAAGCGAGTCTGGAAGCAACTTTGGCGGCATGACGCTCCAATTGCTCCTCAAGAGAGAGTTGAGGTGCGATAACTTGATCATCATGAGCGTCGTCTTGAGCTTGTTCTTGATCTTGAGCTTGCTCTTGATCTTGAACTAGCTCGGGAGAAGGAACTTGGCCTCGTGCATCATTTGTTGGATCAACACCATCTTGGGGTTGATCTTGCACTTGGCCTTGTTCATTGGGTTGAGGGCCTCCATTTTGTTCTTCGGAAGCGTGTGGGTCTTGGATGGGTGATGGTTCCACTTGAGTCGAACATTGTCCTTCTCCTTCGGCCACACGGGGTTCCTCAATGGGTAGGATATGACCAACTCCCATTCTTCTTATGGCTTGAGGAGGAATTTCATCACTTACATCACAAGTACCACTTTGCTCCACTTGGGAGCCGTTATTCTCATCAAACTCCACGTTACACGTCTCCTCAATTAGTCTGGTGGACTTGTTGACGACACGGTAAGAATGAGAGTTTGTAGCATAACCAACAAATATGCCCTCATGAGCTCTAGCTGCAAATTTAGATAAACGAACACCTTTCTTGAGTATGAAACACTTACAACCGAACACCCGGAAGTACTTGAGGTTGGGCTTGTTACTGGTAAGTGTCTCATATGGAGTCTTGTTCAAGCCTTTGCGGAGATAGAGCCGATTGGATGCATGACAAGCGGTGTTGATGGCTTCGGCCCAGAAGTTGTACGGAGACTTGAATTCCGCCATCATGGTCCTTGCTGCGTCCATCAATGTCCGGTTCTTCCTCTCCGCCACACCATTCTATTGAGGGGTATAAGGTGCGGTATATTGGTGCTTGATCCCCTCATCACTAAGGAACTCATCCAAGGTGTAGTTCTTGAACTCGGTGCCGTTGTCACTTCGAATCATCAATATCTTCGCATCATGTTGACGTTGGGCTTCATTTTCAAAGTTGATGACGGTTTGTTGGGTCTCACTCTTCCTCTTGAAGAAATATACCCAAGTGTATCTTAAATAATCATCCACAATCACCAAGCAATACTTTCTACCCCCAAGACTATCAAAGGATGGAGGCCCAAAGAGATCCATGTGAAGGAGCTCTAAAGGCCTCGTCGAGTAGATGATAGTCGTGGCAGGGTGAGCCTTCTCATGTAGCTTTCCTTAGATACAAGCACTGCAAGCACGATCTTTGGCAAAACTAACATTTGTTAGTCCACAGACATTGTCCCCCTTGAGAAGACTTTGCAAAGATTTCATATTGACGTGGGCTAAATGGTGATGCCAAAGCCATCCCACATCAACTTTAGCCATTAGGCATGTCGCGGTCTTAGTGGGTCGCTCCGAGAAGTTGACCACATAGAGACTATTCTAGACATGCCCAACAAAGGCTACTTTAAGAGTCTTGCTCCACAAGAGGGCCACGGAATCAATATCAAAGAAAGAAGCAAATCCCATGAGTGCAAGTTGATGAACGGAAAATAAATTGTATGCAAGGGACTCAACAAGCATGACTTTATCGATCGTGAGATCATGAGAAACGACAACCTTGCCGAGACCCAATACCTTAGAAGATGAAGCATCACCCCATTCGACATTGGTGGGCATAAATGAACCTTTGTGCACGTCCACCACCAAGTCTTTGCTTCCGGTCATATGATTTTTGGCTCCACTATCGAGCAACCATGATCCCCTAACGGAAGCAAACTCCTACAAGAGATCAATGCTTGGTTTTAGGTACCCATTTTGTAATGGGTCCTTTGATGTTAGTAACAAGGGTCTTAGGAACCCAAATAGACCATTCAATGTACTCATAAGAAGAACCGACAAATTTAGCATAAATATGTCCATCACTAGCACGACATAACACATAAGACGGGTTAAAGTCGTCGGCTTTGTTGGAAGGAGTGACAATGCCCTTTTGACTCCACCACCCATCACAATGTTCTTCTTCTCCTTAGGAGTACCCTCTCCCTCCTTCACAAAGGTTTGCTTGAGAGGAAGAGGTTGCTTGGTCTTGTCATTCTTCTTCTTCTTGGGCTTGGGTGCAAACCCAATCCCCTCCTTGGCAACAACTTCCTTTTGATTGCTCAAAAGGTCATTGAGGTTCTTCTCACCTTGTATGCAAGACACAAGGCCTTTCTCAAGTTGCTTCTTTAACTTGGCATTCTTTTCAACAAGATGCACATGCTCACAACATGGGTTAGTAGCATTTGCATTATCAATTAAAACCATGTGAGGAAAAGTGGCTTTCTCCTTGGTTAGCGAAACTTGAAGTTGATCATGAGACTCTTTGAGGCTAGAATGAACACTCTTCAAGACCTTGTGATCCTTGTTAAGTGTATCAAACTCTTCCTTGAGTCTAGCATGGCCAACCACAAGTTTTGCCTTTTCGGAATTTATCACACGAGAGATAGCTAATGCATGATCAAGATCTTTCTTTAATTTAGCATGATCATCGTTGTGTGACTCCTCAAGAGCCAAACGAAAACCACACTCTTCCTCAAGAGCATTAGAGAGATCCGATATCTCATCGGCATAGTCTCGACTATGACCCTCCATCTTAGAGATGGTCTCTTCGTGAGCCTTAGTCATGTCATTGGCTTCACCAAGTTGTTCCAAGAGAGCAACGAAGTGCTTCTTGGATTTACCTTTGAGCTTACTCATAAAAGACTTAAATTCATTTTCCTCCTCCTCCGCCGCCTCACTTTCATCAATGCAATCCTTCAATGAAGGATTAGTAGTGATGGTAGACATGATGTTCAGGGTTACCTTGTTGGTTGCTTCAGCCATGAGGCACTTGGCGGTGATGTTCTCATTTGGTGAGTTGAAGAGGGATGGCCGTGGAGTTGTTGCAATGGCAACGGTGGCCATGGTAACCATCTCGTCATCTTCTTCTTCATCACCATCCTCCTAATATTCTTCTTGTGCCACCAAACCTTTGAGTTTCTTGGTGAAGTTCTTCTTGTTGGGGAACGACTTGGCCTTGTCTTTTCGGATAAGCTTGCCTCCATTGTCTTCCCTTTTCTCATATGGGCAATCCACAACAAAATGACTCACATTGCCAGAGTTGTAGCAAGTCCTCACTCGTGGCTTGCCCTTGATGCCACTTGAGTTATTCTTGTTGAAGTTGGGTCTTGAGTTCTTCTTGTTACCCCAAAATTGCCGTGAAGCAAGAGCCATGTGCTCATGATATGCATATTTGGTGTCTTCGGGGCAACACTCCTCTTCATCCTCTTCCTCCACACAAGCCTTGGCCTTCAAAGCGAGGTTGGGTTTCTTTGATTGTTGAGACCGCAACACCGCATTGTCGACGGTCTTGTCCAAGATCCTCATAGCAACAAACTGATCCAACACTTCACTTGAGGACAAGTTGTGGAAGTCCGGCCTTTTACGGATGACGGAGGACATGGCCTTGTGGTAGGGCATCATGGCCTTGAGAAACTTGGGCTTGATCCAATTTTCATCCGTATCTTTGCTCCCATGATCTCGGAGTGAGACCGCGAGAGTGGTTAACCTCCGATAAAGTTCACGGGGTTCTTCATCTTCAATCATGGCAAACTCATCTGCCACATCTTGCTCCACTTAATAGTTTGAGTGTTGAATGCTAACACTTGCCTTGTACAAGAAGACCACATGTTCCCATGCTTCCTTGGCCACGAAGAATGATCGGAGGTGAGCAATATCTTCGAGAGGGATATCATCTTGGAGAATGCAAAGAACAAACTCATTGAATTGATGATCCACGGCTTCTCTAGGAGTGAAGTTGTATGGATCGTGCGGGTAGAAACATTGTTCAATGATTCTCCAAAGATTAGTAGAACAATGATTTAAATGACTTTTAAAGGGAAAACCCCAAGTAGCAAAATCTGCATTCTTTACATACTTCAGAGGAGGACCAACGAAATTTAAATGCGTGGAGGGAACGAGTCCTCCATAGGTAATGGGAGTTTCAACATGGGCAAAGACGCTACTCCCTCTTTTAGGCAACTGAGCTTGATCACTACTAGCTTCCCCCTTATCAGGGTGAGCATCCGCCACCTTGTTAGTGGGTATAGCCACTTCCAACGGTGCGGTGGATAATGTAATCCCATCAATAAATTCTTGAAACATGCCTTTGACCTCGGTTGTCATAGAGGTTTTCAATGTGTCAAAAGCCGCATTGAATTCCTCTCAAGAGACAGAGGATCCCCCATCGCTCGTAGACAAAGACGGGTTCCCACCGGAGTGCTCCTCCGTCTCGACTACGGTGTCACCCATACTCTTTGGATGGTAAAGTCCTTAATAAAGAGACAAGACTCTGATACCAATTGAAAGGATTGATATGGTTGACTAGAGGGGGGTGAATAGGCAACTAACAATTTTTAGCTTTTCTTAACTAAGTTAAAGTTAGCAACAATATAGGTTGTCTAAATATGCAATTAGGTGGGCAACCTATATGATGCAACAATAACAAGCACACAAGCTAGCTAGCTATACAACCCAACAAAAGCTTGCACAAGTAAAGGTAAGAGATAACCACAAGTGGAGCCCGTGGAGACGAGGATGTGTTACCAAAGTTCCTTCCCTTTGAGAGGAAGTACGTCTCCGTCAGAGCGGTGTGGAGGCACAATGCTCCCCAAGATGCCACTAAGGCCATCGTATTTTCCTCACGCCCTCACTTAAGTATTGGAACTGAGGACAATAATTAACAACATCATCTTAAGTAGGGGTAAAACATGATTTATTTTCTTTGAGCACACTCCTTGGTATTGTATTGTCGGTTGGGTACTTTGAGAAACACTATCGACGAACATACTCATGGCATGAGCAACAAGCAGATGTGCTCTATCACATGTCG
Source organism: Secale cereale (assembly GCA_902687465.1). Lineage (NCBI taxonomy): Eukaryota > Viridiplantae > Streptophyta > Magnoliopsida > Poales > Poaceae > Secale > Secale cereale. Next base: position 37,079,817 of record LR738714.1, on the reverse strand, counting down.
TGTGTCAGATGATGATTTAATTCTTTTGCCGATAAAGCCCAATATTATTATTGTTTGTAGCTCTAGTTTTGTGTGTATTGTTGGCTTTGTGCATGTTCTTTGCATTTTATTTTTGCATCTTTTCAACTTATGATTTCAGGAACACTCTGAATTTTGTTGATTTATGTCATTTTTCTGTTAGCATCCTCACGCCGCTTAAGCCTTTCACATCTTCTAACTTCAGGAGTTGTAGCATTGGATTCACTAGCCTCACTAGAAGTATCTCTCCCATGAGCTTTTATAATCTTGATTTCAAAAGATTCTTTTGATTCCACATCATCATCAACTTCCTCTTGTGTAAAGTGCATTCTCTCCTAGCTACTAGATTCATCAAAATGCTCCATGACATCATTGCCTTGTCCTTTATTTCTTCTCTTCCTCCTTCCTAGGTTGCTTGTGTGAGACCTCTCGATTATTTATTTTTACATAAAAGGCATGGGCCCGACTTTATAGATAAAGCGACCAGGCAAAGTATCACAACGGAACCACAAGGATAAGCCAAGTTCACAGCACAGAGAGAAAGATGACGGCACGCAAGCCAGATAGACACGACACGTAGGCTGACAACCTACATCACCAGGGTAGGGCGAAAAGCGGAACATCAGGACTCGCCATCAGGTTGCACCATGGAGGAAGCCAACACTCTAACTCTTGAGATAAGCTCCAGCAAAGCATCCCGGTCCGCATAGTTAGTCAATAATTTCCACTACTGCAAAAAGATAATCATTTTAAAGAAGCAATCAATAGGTCTATTAGGGAAGACATTATCACTCGTGAATTTGTTTCTAGTGGTCCACAACGCCCAACATAAGGCTGAGAACCCCACCCAGAATATACGTTTGTTCTGCCCCACCAGATTAGAAACAAGATGCCGAAGCTCAGTGAAAGAGGTGGGGGCCAATCAACCCCCATCCATGGCCTAACACAACTCCGTGCCAACTTGGCAAGGACGCGGCCAAAAAAGATGTGATCGGAGTCCTCAAGTGCCAAGCTGAGGGCACATCAGTCTGGATCAGAGCCATTCCGTTTTTGGATTTGATCAACAACTGGCAGCTTCCCCCTAGTGGCTTGCCACATGAAAATCTTATTTTAGGAGGCACCCTCGCACGCCACACAACTTTGAATTTGGTTGTAGGTGAGCTAGAGATTAACCCCAAGTAGAGGGATTTAACAGTGAATCTTCTGGACGCTGAGTGAGGCTAGGTGACAGACGCCCTCCTTCGAGAGCAACGGGAAGTGGGCAACAAGGAGTTGCCACTATCCCAACTATTCATAAGACAAGGTTCCCCTGAAACCCAGGTCCCAGCCAGCAGCAGAACGCTTAACAATGGAAATATTCGGCCACGAACAGTAAAAGAACGGAGAAGGGAAAGCTACAACGAGAGGGGAATCACCACACCACCAGTCTAGCCAGAACCGCGTGGAGGACCCATTACCAACCACAAACTTTACACGAGCTCTAAAAGTGTCCCTCACTTTGATGAGGGACCTCTAGAATTGGGACCCACCCAAGGCCGAGGCAAAGATAGGGCTGCAATTTGGAAACTATTATCCTTTAAGAATAGAGAACCACATGTTGCCCGGACCCACCATCATGATCTTCCACCACTACTTGATGATGAGACATTTGTTCATGATAGACGTGTTCAAAATCCCAAGACCACCATGAGATTTAGGACTACAAATGAGATGAGCTCTCTTTCTCAACTTCTTGCACCTTATGGGCATGCATATTGTCATGTTCCACTTGTGGGAGAGAGAAGAAGTTTGCATTTTATAGCATAGCTGGTTGACCGCATCCAGATGTGCTATTTTTTCAGTAGAGTATTTGTCTAAGGGATTGGCATAGTAGGTTTGTGGTCTTTTTTTATAGGGATATCGTTTTTGTGGTGTTTTTTAGCAACTGCTATGGTATGTGGATAAGAGACCATAAGAGCATCTACAATTGGAGCCCTCATATCCATCTCAAACATCCGGGCGGCCTGCGTGGTCGTTGCCCTTGCAAAAAACAACCACCCAACCACACCTGGAAAATCTGGCCAAACACCCGGCTGTCCAACACTCCTCCATGCCCGACCCATATATGGGGCGGATATGGGGACACCCAAACAAGCCCACCACGTCGGCTCCGACAAGCCTGGTCCATCTCAAATCTTCTGAAAATTGACCGGTCATTCACTTTGGCCGAACTCCTCCCGATTATGTCCTCCATTTTCCGCCTCCATGGAGCCGCCAACCCCCTCCCCTGCTCGTAGTTTGTGTAGCTGAAAGTGCAACTAATCCTCGAGTGGCTTTGGTAATTCATAACAACATATATCTCATTGAACTAATGTCTACTCAAGATATATATTTCAGGATGTTCAATGATTGGCATGGCATGGACTAGAGAAGTGGACCCCTCAAAATGACAAGGACAAAGATTGGAAAAATCTCAAGATTCTACATTTTCATTTTAGTGATCCAAGATCAGATTGAGTCCATAGTAAAGCTAATACTATTAAAAGGGGATGAGGTGTTGCTTAATGATCTGGTTGCTCAAGTGCTTAGTGATATTGCTCCAAAACCCTCAACCACTTTCTCCATATGAATATGTCCAAACCCTAAATCCAAACTCGGCCCTGATACGTCTCCAATGTATCTATAATTTATGAAGTATTCTTGCCATGTTTACAACAATTTTATATGGTTCTGGCATGATTTGCGTGGAATTAACCCGGATTGACGTTGTTTTCAGCAAAACTACCGTGGTGTTGTTTTTTGTGCAGAAATGAAAGTTCTCCAAATGAGCTGAAACTTTTTGATGATTTTTTTGGAACAAAAGAGTCACTAGAAGCTTCGTGGGAGGGCTAGAAGAGCCATGATGTGGGCACAATCCACCGGGGCGCGCCTGGAGCCCAACCCATGCCCCGGTATCTTGTGGTCACCTCGAGGCCCATGTTTGCGTGAAACTAATGCCAAAAAATCATGTAAATACAGAAACTCCCAGAAATAACCCTAGATTAGAAGTTCTGCCGTCGCAGACCTTTGTAGTCACAAAAAACCAATCCAGACCCTATTCCGGCACCCTGTCGGAGCGGGAACTCATCACCGGTGGCCATGTTCATCATCCTGGCGGCTACCATGATGAGGAGGGAGTAGTCCACCCTCGGGGCCGAGGGTTTGTACCAGTAGCTATGTGTTTAATATCTCTCTCTCTCTCTCTCTCTCTCTCTCTCTCTCTCGTGTTCTTGAGATGGCACGATCTTGATGTATCGCGGGCTTTGTTGATATAGTTGGATCATATGGTCTTTCTCCCTCTCTATCTTGTTGTGATGAATTGAGTTTTCCCTTTGAGATTTCGTTCTTATTGGATTGAATATTTTTATGGATTTGAGAACACTTGATGTATGTCTTGTTATGAATACTCGTTGTGACAATGGGGATATCATATTGATTCACTTGATGTGCGTTTTGGCACTCAACTCGCGGATTCCCGAGGTGGCATTGGGGTAATCCATGCATAGGGGTTGATGCATGTTCTTGTCTTTATTTATCTGGTTGAAATCTTGGCGCGATCTTTGAGGTTCTTTGTGTTGGATTGAGTATTATCAATCTGAATTTATTTTGGTGTTATTTTAGTATGAACTCTTGATAGATCAATCGAAAAGGACAACTTTGTGTTATCTTAGTACAAACTCTTGATAGATCGATCAGAAAGGATAACTTTGTGTTATTTTAGTACGAACTCCTGGAAAGATTGATCGGAAAGTTTCGTACCCCACCAACAATTTCTTCTTATGTTCTCCGCTAGATAGGAAAATTTGGAGTGATTCTTCATCGCATGTTGAGGGATGGTTATGTGATCCAATTATATTAGCATTGTTGAGAGATTGCACTAGCAAAAGTACAGACCCTAGGCCTCATTTTCAAGCATTGCAATACCGTTTGTGCTCACTTTTGTTGCTTGCTACCTTGCTGTTTTTTATTGTTACTATTACAAAAATCAATATCTTCGCTGAACTAGTGCACCTATACAATTTACCATTGTATTTGGTGTGTTGGGGACACAAGAGACTCATAGTTATTTGGTTGCAGAATTGTTTGAGAGATACCATCTTCATCCTATGCCCTCCCACAGATTGATAAACCATAGGTCATCCACTTGAGGGAAAATTGCTACTGTCCTACAAAACTCTACGCTTGGAGGCCCAACACGAGTCTACAAGAATAAAGTTGTGTAGTAGACATCAAGCTCTTTTCTGGCGCCGTTGCTGGGGAGGTGAGTGCTTGAAGGTATATTTTTAGACCTTGTAATCGAATATTTTAGTTTCTTGTTTTAGCACTAGTTTGGTTTATAAAATAAAACTACAAAAAAGGAATTGAGGTGGCCTCATATTATTCGTCTTTATCATTCTTTCTTGAAAATGATGGTATGGAAATTTTTTCTCAATTGATAACATTATATCTGTTATTTTGCCTGCACATGCTCTCTTTGAATTTCAGAGAAATCAAAGATATTGCATCTGTGAGAGCGCGCGAGGCATGTGAATACAATGCACAGGTGCAAACGGCTCGTCTGGCTGAGGGGGGGGGGGGAGACTGAGAGCCTCCACGAGTTACCACTTTGATTATTACCCAGACCATCGATGGTGATTGTCAAGCTAGGCAAAAGCCTAAGCTTGGGAGAGTACGTATTTCTGACCAACATTACATTCATGTTCACACATTTCATTCTAGTGGTCAGTGTTCATCCTCTTTCACTGTATAATCCGTGTTAGTTTAATTTTCTCGCTTTCTTCTTGTGTGTTTGAAAAACTTTGAGAAAAATACAAAAATATTTCTCGCTTCTTTTCGGTTTTTATTTCTAGTTTAAATTAGTTGTAACATTAAAATAAAACCCAAAAAGATTTCTCATTTATTATTTTGCTTGTCGGGAGTTTTCCCGTGTAAATAGTTTTTCTTGTTTGTGTTTTCCTTTGTTAATTTACTTCCTCCTAGAAAAACTAAAAACTCCAAAAATATTTCAGTGTGTCTCTACGAAATTCTTTTCTTTTGTTGAGTCGTCGTAAGGAGAAGACAATGATGAAAATGTTGAGTGGCTCTCATATGCCTTATTGTTGATCTAACAAAGAGCCATATTACTTTGTCTTCTCTTTTGAATAAAAATGTTTATAGATTCTAGCTTAGTCCATGGCACTTTTGCACTATTATTATTTTCATATCATTCGGTCATGCAAGTGAAAGGCAATAATGATGATATTTGATGGAGTGACCGTGGCAAGTAAAAGCGGGTATGAACTCAACTTGTTTTTGTTTTCATAAATATGTTTAACCCGGTATCCATGATTCAACATATTATGATTAAACATGTTTATGATGACAATTAGAGATTATCGTTGCTCATTCCATGCTTAAGTAGCTAGGAGTGGATAATGGTTTATCTTGGGTGTCAATATACATTAAAATGATTGTGATGTGGTATGATGATATGGTATCCTCCTCTGAATGTTTCAAGTGGCTCGACTAGGCCCATGTTCATGCATGAAGTTGATTCAAAAGCTGCATAGCCTCCATGATATTTATGTGCATGATGTTTATATCCTACTCTTGCTAGTATTCAATGTTGATTATTTGCAATGCAGCATGATTATGACCGTTTTCGCTCTGTAGCTGGTCGCTTCTCAACCTATTGCTAGCCTTCACCTGTACTAAGCGGGAATACTGCTTGTGCATCCAAACTCCTAAACCAAAGTTGTTCCAAATGAGTCCATTGTATCTACCTATATGCGGTATTACTCTACCGTCCCAAGTAAATTTGCATGTGCCAACTCTAAATATTCAAATGAACATCTATTTTGTGTGCCCGTACCACTCATGGAGTGACAGGGGGAGGTCAGTATCTTCCATGCTAAGTGGATTATTCTCATGATGAGTGTCTATTCACTCGTCCTTGCACGAGAGGGGATGGTAATCGGGATGCCCAGTCCAATGATTAAATTGCAAAATAATAAAACAAATTCCCCCGGAAAGTTGTTGGTATGAAGGGCACCCGAGGATTCGGCTAGCCATGGCTTGTTTTGCTGGTGGACGGGGGAGTAAACTTTATTTTTACCGCTTGGGAACTGCCACTAATTTGTTTAGCATGGAAGATATTGAAAACTCTCAGTTGTGATGTTGACGGGAAAGGCATGCCTTTCAAAATTATATTTATCTCTAATTTAAACCTCGAGCTCTAACACCTCTGCAAATCTCTGATTCCCTCTACGAAGGGCCTATCTATTTACTTTTATGTTATTTTACTTGTATTGCTGAGTCATCACCTTCTCAAACAAGCACTAGTCCTGAGAGCACTATTGTTATTCTTATGCATTGAGTATAGTTAATGTTGGGTGTTAGCATGATTGGATCTCTTCTATCATGAATTACAATGTTTAGTCACTGCTTGTACTTTGGAGGTGCTCTGCATTTATGTTTTGTGGTCTCAGAAAGGGCTAGCGAGATACCACACTATCATATTATATCATGATTGTTTTGATAAAGTGTTGGCATTTGAAATATTTTATTATTGCTCGCTAGTTGATTATGCCATTGATATGAGTGAATATAATTTCTAAGAGTTATCATCTGCATGGTTAGTTATAATCTTTGCCGAAAACCTATGTATTATTTAAGCATATATATATATATATATATATATATATATGCCGGTCTATTCTCATAACATTATGAGAATAATATTCTCATAACACTTCTGAACTGCATTGTAATACTGCATTGGAAAGCTATGCGCACTGCTTCCTTCTTCTGTTCCGAACCACATAGAGGGGCAGTAGCAAACCTTCATGGAGCAGCGTTTCTGGCTAGTTTGATCGATTTGTATTGTTTTATTTGTGTGTGCGCTGATTTAATATGTGATTAAACACGCAATTCAGCGAGAAAACGACGGAAATCGTTTGATTTGGCGGATCTGCCTCTGTCCTTCCGCTCGTGCAGGAGCTTCGCATCCTGCTGGCGGTTCATATTCGATTTTATAGCGTGGTCCTAGTGTGTTACTAATTTCGCGTTCATGTTTGTGTTATTCCGCACAGATTAATTTGCTAATAGGATTGAAATTTTAGTATAATTGGTCGAGTATCTCTCTGTTCTAGCGCAAAAACGGCAAGTTCTCTGTCCTTCCCCGTCCGGATCGAAATTGTTGTGTTTTTATGTAATTTTCTGTTGTTTTCGGCAATTATGTGCTGCCTTGCTCCTATCTGTATGAATTGCAGCGGATTAAGTTGTTAATTTTGAAGAATTTAACTTTTGTCCATGTTTTTTGTGTTCTTGCGGGCGCCATTGGCTCTGGTCGCTACTCAAGATGTTTTTTGAGATTTTGCGCATTATATAGTTGTTAGAACTACATTGCAGGCTTTGTTTTTCGTCTGCGAATCGTGGAGGGGTGAACTGCAGTAATATGTAATGCACGGTGAATATTGTAGCACAGTGAACTGCATTAATATGCAATGCGAGCCTGTATGAATTGCATTACAGCCACGGGGGGTTGGGGGACTAGTTTAATAAGTTTTTTTGCTTGGTCAAGCGCGGTGGACTGCAGTAATATGCAATGCGAAATGCACATTGTTATGTCACCGCACTGCTTTATTTATCATTTTTTTGGGCTTGTGTCTGTACATATATATATTGGTGGGTCAATTGGCTCCCCTCCCACCTTATCCCTGGCGGCTCCCATCTCACCTTATCCCTGGCGACGAACATTGCCTGCTCTTTTTGCCACTCTTCCTCGATCTGTCTTTTTCCCAACCAGACCCTATGCCTGGCAATGGATTGCGCGTGCGGCTGCCTGGCAAGGTTGGAGACCATGCTGGAGACATGCGTTTTTTCTGAAGGGTTGGTTCTGAACCAGAGGCAGCGGCACAGCGCGCTCTGTTCCCTTCTGAAAGGATCGATATGGTTGACTAGAGGGGGGGGGGGTGAATAGGCAACTAACAATTTTTAGCTTTTCTTAACCACTTAAAATTAAGCGACAAAATAAGGTGTCTATATAATCTACTAGGAAGACAACTAAGATAAAGAAGCACAACAACTACACAAGCATGCTATAGGAGTTGAACAAGTAAAGCATGCAAAGGTAAAGGTAAGAAATAACCACAAGTGGAACCGGAGGAGACGAGGATGTGTTTCCGAAGTTCCTTCCCTTTGAGGGGAAGTACGTCTCCGTTGGAGCGGTGTGGAGGCACAATGCTCCCCAAGAAGCCCCTAGGGCCACCGTATTCTCCTCACGCCCTCACACGATGCAAGGTGCCGTGATTCCACTAGTGGTGCCCTTGAAGGCGGCAACCGAACCTTTACAAACAAGGTTGGGGCAAACTCCACAACTTGGAGGCTCCCAACAAACCATGAAGCTTCACCACAATGGAATATGGCTTCGAGGTGACCTCAACCGTCTAGGGTGCTCAAACACCCAAGAGTAACAAGATCCGCAAGGGATTAGTGGGGAGAATCAAATATCTCTTGGTGGAAGTGTAGATCGATGCCTCCTCAAGCAATCCCGAGCAAATCAACAAGTTTGATTGGCTAGGGAGAGAGATCGGGCGGAAATGGAGCTTTTTGGAGCAACAATGGAGTAGTGGGGGAAGAGGTAAGTCTTCTTGGAGAAGAAGACCCCCTATATATAGTGGGGGGACAAATCCAACCGTTATTGGAGGTTTCAGCCCGCAGAGAGCGGTAGTACCGCGCATGAGTTGCGGTACTACCGCTGGCTGAGCGGTACTACCGCTTGGGAAGCGGTACTACCGCATAGGCAAAAGATTGCGACATGATTGACAACCACGGATGAAATAAATTACATCCGTGGCTACATCCGCAAAGGAAAACGGTAGTAGCAAAACGCGACACGGTACTACCGCTTAAGATAAGCGGTACTACCGCGTTGTATGCGGAAGTAAGAAATTACTTCCGCATCCACTTCTGTACTTAGACTCAGCGCCTGGGCCAGATACACGGTACTACCGCTCTGGGACGCGGTACTACCGCGGGAGCGGTACTACCGTGTCGGCAGGCGGTACTACCGTGTAACTGCGCGGTACTACCACTTGGTTGAGCGGTACTACCGCTTGCTAGGCAGTTGATCAGGACAGAAGCCATAGATTTGCAACAACGAAAGATAACCGGTTGGACCTCCAGAGAAGCAAGGAAAGGTGGTGTGGGAGAAAGATGTGTACGTGTTGATTCTTCCCAAACCTTTCCGACGCGGACCCCCTCTTAATAGTACGGCTTTCCTATTACTCAAAGCCACCGACAGGGAGCAAAAAGAAAACACCGTCCTTCATAGAGTCCGAGGGGCAAGCAATCGTCTTGTGCCATAAGGGAGATATACCTGTATGAGCTTAGAGCACATGATCAGTCTGCAAATGCATTGTCATCAATCACCAAAACTACTTAGGGAGAAATATGCCCTTACAATCTCCCCCTTTTTGGTGTATTGATGACAACACGAGATTTGCACAGAAAAGAAATAATAGAGTATGCAATACAAGCCCTAGAGTATAGGTGAGCTCCCCCTGGATGTGTGCCTTCATACGATTGTGCTTTGGACTGCACAGCACACATACTAGGTATAGTGCTCCCTAATAATCTACACACGAGATACTCTATATGATACTAACTGCACAGGATAGACATAATGATAATAAGTTTAACGATAACGGGGCATATGTCTTACACCATATGATAGTCTCACAGAAACACGCAAAATAAACCAAGTTCAACGATAAACACACGAACACGACACACCAAACACAAGACGGCAAATCACTAAGACGGCAAATCACTCTCCCCCTTTGTCATCGAGACACCACAAAGGGGAAAAGAGGATACGAAGACGGGTGGCAGCCCGGGAGAAGCTCAGTCGTCATATTCGTCATCAAACCCCTGCTGCTGCTCCTCCTGATACTCATCATCAGATCCCTGCTGCTCTGGCTGATACTCCTCATCAGATTCTGACCACTTGTACCCCTGGCGAGCCATCCAGGTAGCCTCAGGAGTGATGTTGTCCTCCGATCCATTGGATACCTCCTCTCCATACAAAGCCAGAATCTTCTTGTCCCGCTGACGCGTCTTCTTGTCAGTCACATGAGCACGGTATTGCCCCTGAGCCTGCATGCAGAAGAGGGCCTTCATCTTCTGCTGCACCCTCTTACCCCAAGAAGGCTTCTCCACTGCAGAGGAAGAAGAGGGGGCAAATCTACCAGAGCGGACATCGGCAGTCTCCTCCACAGGCTCATCCTCAGTGCCCATCTGGGCAGCAGCAGCCTGAGCATGAGTAGTGGTGTTGGCCCAACGAGTCTTGACGCGAAGCCGGATAGGATCATGGCGGTAGCAGTCGGCCTCGAACTCCTCCTCTGGATACAACTTCGCCCAAGTCTTGGAGATGAGCAGAAATAAGAATGGACCATAGATAGGTACCTTGCGAGTGTAGATGGCAAACCGGAGCTCATTCCACATGATGTGGGAAATGTCAAGTGGTGCAGCCTGGGCGGAGCGAGCCTCTTGACACATCAGAAGCATATCAACCAGATAGGCATGAACCTTGTCCTTGTTGCCAACACGAGGGAACAGCGTGTTGCGAAAGATCCGATACATGATGTCCAGGAAGGGATTCAACACCCAAGTTGTTTTGCCACTAGCAAGGGTCTTTGCCTCATAAAATGGAAGCAGTTTGTCCTTGTTAGCTGATTCAGGATTGGCGTGAGGTCGAAAACCAATTGGGTTATGGAGACCCTCATCAGGAAGCTGAAGAAGATCCATGAACTCCTTCCAAGTAGCGGTCATCTTGTGACCATGGGTCATCCAAGTCATGGGACAATCCTCCTTGGCCTGAAAGTTGACCGAGGCATAGAACTGCGCAATTAGCTCAGGGTCAAAGTCGTTCTGGAATGTCATGATGTGCTCCAGACCCAGCTGCTCGATCAAATCAAGGGCTTCTGCAAAGTATGCCCGGTTCTTATCCTTCCTCATGTGCTCCACATCCACCCAGTGAGCATCCACATAAAGGTTGGCCTTAGTCTTGAGCACCTCATGATAGATGCGAAACTGTTGCTTGGTCCAGAAGATATCATCGCCAGGAAAGTGCTCACGGGGTTCTCCATATGGGTTGATCTTCCTTCTAGACATGAACTCAGCAGCAGGCATTTCCTCCATAGACATTGATGATTCCTTGCGCTTGTTGGCTGAGGTCTTGTACTGGCGCTGGGGATTGGAGCCCTCTGGCACATCACTTGGGGTACGCAGGCGCTTGGAACCGGTGTCACAAACTGGGTTGGTACGACGACCCTCAAAACCTGAGCCACCACCTGCATCCATGGCAAGAGGACGTGGTGGGGAACGATCCCACCGGTCGGAAAGCGAGAAGAGTGGCCGAGGGAGGAGATCCGGCGAGGTCCTCCGGCGGCGTTCTTGAGAGAGAGAGAGACAGGGACGACGTGGGGGTTAGGAGTGAATGGGTATGGGGGAGATGGAACTCCCCCTGCCTGCTTATAATCCCCACACGTTCCGATATGTGCGGTAGTACCGCGGTCATCGTGGTAGTACCGCTTGCGTGGTAGTACCGCTCGCCGGGTGGTAGTACCGCCCTACTAGCGGCAGTAAAAAAAATACTGCCGTGCTGGAGGTACGGTAGTACCGCATGACCTCCGCGGTAGTACCGTAACCAGTCACGGTAGTACCGCTTCCCCAAGAAAATGCACAAAAGAGGCAAGAGGCTTTAAGCATGAGAGAGTAAAAACACCACGAGCACAAACAAAACATGAAACACAAATTCCTCACAAGAGGGCGGTGGCCGAGGCCACCTATGTTTGAGTTTTATAGATATGGTACCGTGAAGAATTATCCTTGGGCCCATGATCAAAGCTCGACTTGAAGCATTTAAGCCAACTATGTATGGCAAATGAAAAAGTTTTGGTTAGTTTATGCATAATGGGGGGAGGAATAGTTCATTGAGAGAACAGTACTCCCCCTAAATCCATGCCTACATCTAGACAAGATAGCTATGTCGAGTGTGAGGAGTGTGTGCATAGATTCAAACCACATTGCTCAAATCAATGATATTTAGCTCATGCCTTAACTCGCGAAATCTTGCTTCATCCAGAGGCTTCGTGAAGATATCTGCAAGGTTGTCATGAGTGTTGACGTAGTGAAGCTCGATTTCTCCTTGCCTTATGTGATCCCTGATGAAGTGATACCGAATCTCAATATGCTTCGTCTTGAAGTGAAGCACCGGGTTGAGAGAAATCTTGATGGCACTTTCATTGTCACACCAAAGAGGCACTTTGTCACAAGTGACACCGCAATCCTTTAAAGTTTGCCTCATCCATAAGAGTTGAGCACAGCAAATGCCAGCAGCCACATATTCTGCTTCAGTGGACGAGAGAGATACACAACTTTGCTTTTTGGAAGACCAACTAACAAGAGAGCAACCAAGAAATTGGCACCCTCCCGAGGTGGACTTCCTATCCACTTTGTCTCCCGCCCAGTCAGAATCAGAGAAACCAACAAGGTTGAAATTTGCTCCTCTTGGGTACCATAAGCCAAAGTTTGGGGTATGAGCCAAATATCGAAAGATTCGCTTGACAGCCACAAAGTGACTTTCCTTAGGTGAGGCTTGAAACCGTGCACAAATTCCCACACTCAACATAATATCCGGTCTAGATGCACAAAGGTAAAGCAAGGATCCGATCATAGAGCGATATACCTTTTGATCCACCGCTTTACCATTGGGATCAATGTCAAGTTGGCATTTGGTTGGCATTGGAGTAGTAGCCGGCTTGACATCACTAAGGTTGAACCTCTTGAGCATGTCTTGAGTATACTTGGATTGTTTGATGAAGATGCCTTCTCTTCGTTGTTTGATCTCAAATCCAAGGAAGTACTTCAACTCTCCCATCATGGATATCTCAAAATGTGTGGTCATGAGTGCGGCGAACTCATCATTGAAAGCTTTGTTAGGAGAACCAAAGATAATATCATCTACATATAGTTGGCATACAAACAACTCCCCTTTGACCTTCTTAGTAAAAAGAGTGGGGTCGATTTTCCCAATTTCAAACCCACGATCTTGTAACAACTCGGTAAGGTGCTCATACCACGCTCGTGGGGCTTGTTTAAGGCCATAGAGTGCCTTATCAAGTTGATACACATGATTGGGGAACTTAGGATCCTCGAACCCCGGGGGTTGTTTAACATACACCAACTCATTAATGGGACCATTAAGAAATGCACTTTTCACATCCATTTGCTGCAATTTAAAGTTATGATGGGAAGCATAGGCAAGCAACAAACGAATGGATTCAAGACGAGCAACGGGGGCAAAGGTTTCACCGTAGTCGATACCCTCGACTTGGGAGTAGCCTTGAGCCACCAGACGTGCCTTGTTGCGGATGACAATGCCATGGGCATCTTGCTTGTTCTTAAAGATCCATTTGGTTCCAATGACATTATGGTTCTCCTTTGGTCTTAGCACCAGACGCCACACTTTGTTGCGCTCGAAGTTATTGAGTTCTTCATGCATGGCATTGAGCCAGTCAGGGTCTTCGAGCGCCTCATATACCTTCTTAGGTTCAACAAAGGAGACAAAAGCTTGATGAGCACAATAGTTTGCTAATTGTCTACGAGTGCTTACCCCCCTTTTGATGCTTCCTAAAATGTTCTCGATGTGATGCTCGTTGGAAGCAAGCCTGGAGGCAACTTTTGCAGCACGACGCTCTAATTGCTCTTCAAGTGATAACTGAGGAGCATTGAGTTGATCATCTTGAGCGTCATCATGAGCAAGATCTTGATATTTAGCTTTCTCTTGACCTTGATCTTGCTCGGGGGATTGAACTTGGCCTTGTGCATCAATTGGTGGTTCTTCACCAACTTGAGGTTGATCTTGCACTTGGCCTTGTTCATCAGGCTGAGGGCCTTCACTTTGTTCTTTGGAAGCGTGTGGGTCTTGGGTTGGTGATGGTTCCACTTGAGTGGAACATTGTCCTTCTCCTTCGGCCACAAGGGGTTCCTCAACGGGTAGGATATATCCAACACCCATTCTTCTTATGGCTTGAGGAGGAATTTCATCACCTGCATCACAAGTACCACTTTGCTCCACTTGGGAGCCGTTATTTTCATCAAACTCTACGTTACTCGTCTCCTCTATGAGTCCAGTGGACTTGTTGAGGACACGGTAAGCATGAGAGTTTGTAGCATAACCAACAAATATGCCCTCATGAGCTCTAGATTCAAATTTAGACAAACGAACACCTTTCTTGAGAATGAAACACTTACACCCGAACACCCGGAAGTACTTGAGATTGGGCTTGTTACCGGTAAGAATCTCATACGGAGTTTTGTTCAAGCCTTTGCGGAGATAGAGACGATTTGACGCATGGCAAGCGGTGTTGATGGCTTCGGCCCAAAAGTTGTATGGAGAGTTGAATTCAGCCATCATGGTTCTTGCAGCATCTATTAAGGTTCGGTTCTTTCTCTCCGCAACACCGTTTTGCTGAGGGGTATACGGGGCGGCATATTGATTTTTGGTCCCCTCATCACCAAGAAACTCATCCAAGGTGTAGTTCTTGAACTCGGTGCCATTGTCACTTCTGATCATCAAAATCTTTGCTTCATGTTGTCGTTGAGCTTCATTTGCAAAGTTGATGACGGTTTGTTGGGTCTCACTCTTCTTCTTGAAGAAGTATACCCAGGTATATCTTGAGTAATCATCCACAATCACCAAGCAATATTTCCTACCCCCAAGACTATCAAAAGTGGGAGGCCCAAAGAGATCCATGTGAAGGAGCTCTAGAGGTCTCTTTGAATAGATGATAGTCGTGGGAGGGTGAGCCTTCTCATGTAATTTTCCTTCAATGCACGCCCTGCAAGCACGATCTTTGGCAAAGCTAACATTTGTTAGTCCTCGGACATGGTCCCCCTTGAGAAGACTTTGCAAAGATCTCATATTGACGTGGGCCAAACGGCGATGCCAAAGCCATCCCACATCAACTTTAGCCATTAGGCATGTCGCGACCTTAGTGGGTTGCTTCGAGAAGTTAACCACATAAAGACCGTTCTCGACATGCCCAACATAGGCTACTTTAAGAGTCTTGCTCCACAAGAGGGCCACATAATCAATATCAAAGAATGTAGCAAAGCCCATGAGTGCGAGTTGGCGAACAGAAAGTAAATTGTATGCAAGGGACTCAACAAGCATGACTTTCTCGATCGTGAGATCATGAGAAACAACAACCTTGCCAAGTCCCAATACCTTAGAAGATGAAGCATCACCCCATTCGACATTGGTGGCCATAGATGAACCGAGATGCACGTCCACCACCAAGTCTTTGCTTCCGGTCATATGATTCGTGGCTCCGCTATCGAGCAACCATGATCCCCCACCGGAAGCAAACCCCTACAATAGATCAATGCTTGGATTTAGGTACCCATTTGGTAATGGGTCCTTTGAGGTTAGTGACAAGGGTCTTAGGAACCCAAATGGACCATTCAATGTACTCATAAGAAGAACCAACAAATTTAGCAAACACATGGCCATCACTAGCACGGCATAAAAAATATGAAGGATTAAAATCGCCGGCCATGTTTGAAGGTGTGGTGGAGTTTTTCTTGACACCACCATTTTTCTTCTTGGTTGACGTGCCCTCTCCTTCTTTCACAAAGGATTGTCGGAGAGGGGGTGGTTGCTTTGTCTTGTCATTCTTCTTCTTCTTGGGCTTAGGAGCAAACCCAATTCCTTCCTTTGCCACAACTTCCTTTTGATTGCTCAAAAGGGCGTTGAGGTTCTTCTCACCTTGTATGCAAGTCACAAGGCCTTTCTCAAGTTGCTTCTTTAATTCGGCATTCTCTTCAACAAGATGCACATGCTCACAACATGGGTTAGTAGCATTTGCATTATCAATTAAAACCATGCGAGGAAAGATAGCCTTTTCTTTGGTTAGCGAAACTTGGAGTTGATCATGAGACTCCTTGAGAGTAGCATGCATTCCTTTCAAGGCCTTGTGAGTCTTGTCAAGTATGTTAAACTCCTCTCTGAGTTTAGCATGGTCAACCTCAAGTTTTGCCTTCTCAGAGTTAAGGACACGAGAGACAACTAAAGCATGATCAAGATCTTTCTTTAATTTAGCATGATCATCGTTGTGTGACTCCTCAAGAGTCAAACGAAGACCACGCTCTTCCTCTAGGGCGTTAGAGAGATCCGATATCTCATCGGCATAGTCTCGACTATGCCCTTCCATTTTAGTAATGGTTTCCTCATGAGGCTCGATAATGTCATTGGCCTCACCGAGTTGTTCCAAGAGAGCAACAACATGCTTCTTGGATTTGCCCTTGAGATTCTTTATGAACACATCAAATTCATTTTCTCCCTCCTTAATACCCTCACCCTCATCAATACAATTAGTCAATGAGGGCTTAGGAGAGATAGTAGTATTGATGTTTGGGGTTACCTTGTTGGTGGCCTTGGCCATGAGACACTTGGCGGTGATGTTCTCGTTTGGTGAGCTGAAGAGAGATGAGTGCGGAGTGGTAGCAATTGCAATTGTGGCCATAGTGGTCACCTCATCGTCTTCATCATTGTCATCATCCTCCACATATTCTTCTTGAGCCACCAACACTTTCGGAGGAGTCTTCTTGATGAAGTTGTTCTTGTTGGGATATGACTTTGACTTGTCCTTCCGAATAAGCTTGCCTCCAAAGTATTCTCTCTTCTCATATGGGCAATCCACAACGAAGTGACTTACATTTCCACAGTTGAAACATGTCCTTACTCGTTGCTTCCCTTTGTTCCCACTGGAGTTGTTCTTGTTAAAGTTGGACCTTGAGTTCTTCTTGCCCCAGAATTGCCTTGAAGCAAGAGCCATGTGCTCGTGATAGGCATATTTGGTGTCCTCTGGGCAACACTCATCATCATCTTCCACTTCCTCCTCTTCCACACAAGCCTTGTCCTTCAGAGCAAGATTAGGCTTCTTGGATCGTTGAGCTCTTAGGACCACATTGTCGGCGGTTACGTCAAGGATCCTCATGGCAACAAATTCATCCAACACTTCGTTTGAGGATAAAGTGTGGAAGTCCGGTCTCTGACGAATGACAGAGGACATGGCCTTATGATAGGGCATCATGGCCTTGAGAAACTTGCGCTTGATCCAATTGTCATCCGTATCCTTACTGCCATGATCTCGAAGAGATACTGCAAGAATAGTTAATCTTTGATAAAGTTCACGAGGATCTTCATCTTCGATCATAGCAAACTCACCAGCCTCATCTTGCACCACTTCATAGTTGGAGCGTTGAATACTTGTGCTCCCCTTGTACATTGTGCCAACATGCTCCCATGCTTCCTTGGCCACAGTGAATGGACGAAGATGAGCAATGTCTTCAGGAGGGATGGAATCTTGAAGAATGCAAAGTGCGGACTCGTTGAACTGATGATCGGCAGTTTCTCTTGGAGTCATGTTGTCGGGATCATACGGATAAAAACCTTGCTCAATGATTCTCCAAAGATTAGTGGAACAATGATTAATATGACGTTTGAAACGAAACACCCAAGTAGCAAAATCAGTATTTTTTAACAAACTTGGGAGGGGGCCCAACAGAATTTAAATGCGGTGTGGGAACGGGTCCTCCATAGTGAGTAGGAGGAGCAGATTGGGCAAATTTCCCACTCCCATTCTTAGTGACCGGGGCTTGCTCACTACTAGCTTCTCCCTTGTCGGGATTAGCCTCCGACACGTTGGTAGCGGGACGACCCACTTCCAACGGTGAGGTGGATAATTTAAGCCCCTCAAGCATTTCTTTAAACATGCCTTTGACCTCGCTCGCTAGTGATTCTTTCAATGTGGTCAAGGCCACATTGAACTCCTCACGAGTGACCGAGGCTCCCCCATCTAACGTAGGCAAGGACGGATTTCCACCGGAGTGGTCCTCCGTCTCGACTACGTTGTCAACCATACTCTTTGGATGGTAAAGTCCTTAAAAAGAGACGAGGCTCTGATACCAATTGAAAGGATCGATATGGTTGACTAGAGGGGGGGTGAATAGGCAACTAACAATTTTTAGCTTTTCTTAACCACTTAAAACTAAGCGACAAAATAAGGTGTCTAGATAATCTACTAGGAAGACAACTAAGATAAAGAAGCACAACAACTACACAAGCATGCTATAGGAGTTGAACAAGTAAAGCATGCAAAGGTAAAGGTAAGAAATAACCACAAGTGGAACCGGAGGAGACGAGGATGTGTTTCCGAAGTTCCTTCCCTTTGAGGGGAAGTACGTCTCCGTTGGAGCGGTGTGGAGGCACAATGCTCCCCAAGAAGCCCCTAGGGCCACCGTATTCTCCTCACGCCCTCACACGATGCAAGGTGCCGTGATTCCACTAGTGGTGCCCTTGAAGGCGGCAACCGAACCTTTACAAACAATGTTGGGGCAAACTCCACAACTTGGAGGCTCCCAACAAACCACGAAGCTTCACCACAATGGAATATGGCTTCGAGGTGACCTCAACCGTCTAGGGTGCTCAAACACCCAAGAGTAAGAAGATCCGCAAGGGATTAGTGGGGAGAATCAAATATCTCTTGGTGGAAGTGTAGATCGATGCCTCCTCAAGCAATCCCGAGCAAATCAACAAGTTTGATTGGCTAGGGAGAGAGATCGGGCGGAAATGGAGCTTTTTGGAGCAACAATGGAGTAGTGGGGGAAGAGGTAAGTCTTCTTGGAGAAGAAGACCCCCTATATATAGTGGGGGGACAAATCCAACCGTTATTGGAGGTTTCAGCCCGCAGAGAGCGGTAGTACCGCGCATGAGTTGCGGTACTACCGCTGGCTGAGCGGTACTACCGCTTGGGAAGCGGTACTACCGCATAGGCAAAAGATTGCGACATGATTGACAACCACGGATGAAATAAATTACATCCGTGGCTACATCCGCAAAGGAAAACGGTAGTAGCAAAACGCGACACGGTACTACCGCTTAAGATAAGCGGTACTACCGCGTTGTATGCGGAAGTAAGAAATTACTTCCGCATCCACTTCTGTACTTAGACTCAGCGCCTGAGCCAGATACACGGTACTACCGCTCTGGGACGCGGTACTACCGCGGGAGCGGTACTACCGTGTCGGCAGGCGGTACTACCGTGTAACTGCGCGGTACTACCGCTTGGTTGAGCGGTACTACCGCTTGCTAGGCAGTTGATCAGGACAGAAGCCACAGATTTGCAACAACGAAAGATAACCGGTTGGACCTCCAGAGAAGCAAGGAATGGTGGTGTGGGAGAAAGATGTGTACGTGTTGATTCTTCCCAAACCTTTCCGACGCGGACCCCCTCTTAATAGTACGGCTTTCCTATTACTCAAAGCCACCGACAGGGAGCAAAAAGAAAACACCGTCCTTCATAGAGTCCGAGGGGCAAGCAATCGTCTTGTGCCATAAGGGAGATATACCTGTATGAGCTTAGAGCACATGATCAGTCCGCAAATGCATTGTCATCAATCACCAAAACTACTTAGGGAGAAATATGCCCTTACACCTTCTCTATTCTTCAGGTATTGGATTTCGGGCTCCATTCGTCCATCAGATGACTGACGATGATGTCAGTGATTCATGGGTATGTATTTCTCGCATAGTCTTTTTCATGTGTTGTTTGTAGTTAACACTATCTGAATATTTGTAGCAGTATTAGTTTCTGAAGAAATATTTTTCACTAAGTATAAGTGAACTGCTTTTCACATAGTAGTTTTATTATGAACATTGTAGGAGCAGCAGCAATTTTGTCTAGTCAATATTATTATATGTTGACATCAATATTTTTTATGAAGATTGTAGCAGCAATTTAGTTTCTGAAGATTGTAATCTTTTTCTTATTTGTTCTTATTTTTTCTGTTCTTGTTGTTTTGCTTGCAGAAATTCCCTTCTGGTCTAGTCAGGGTAACAGAAAGCTGTGTTAATTTGGTCTTGGTTAGCAAGAATGGATATCATGATGTTGATGTTATGTATTCTATTGGCTCTGATGATTGTTTGGTTCTCAAAGATGGTTGGAAGGAATTTGTGGAGGAAGCTGGTCTTCAGGCTGGGGATGTTGTCATGGCTATGTTTTATAGGCATGCAAAGTGTTTGGAAATCAAGTTAAATTTGCTTTAGATCAGTCTTGCTTGAGCAGCAGCAGCATGAGACAATTTTGTTGTAATAATTTGACATTTTTGTGTGGCTTCTAGTTTATTTCCTATAAGAAATCTGAGTATAAGGGAACTGCTTTTCACATATAGTTTTTCATGTGCATCCTATCAGCAGCAGCAGTTGAAGCAATATACAGACTGGAAACACCAACTGAGCTTTTTTTTAATCCACATACGGAACTAGAGTTTTTAATAAAAGAGGACTGCATCAACCATTATAATAGCAGCAGTTTTGTGAAAGAATACTATCTGTGAACTGCTTTCATAGATAGTTTTTTATGTGTATCCTAGCTACATCAGCAGTTTGAAGCAATATACATACTGAAAACAGACTACTGAGAACTGCATATTGTTGATAGATACAAACCAAGGTTCTGCGCTCATAATTAACAAAGTACATCATCAAGCAAACTAATGCAACATAAGCAAACATTGTGCCAAAGCAAATTACAACGAAAGCAAACTAATCTACATAAGCAGAAGGAAACAAATCGAGCACTTGCGACAGGAATCCTTGGCTATCAGCATCTGGCCTGCTTCACCAGTTCCACCCGTTGGAGGTGGAGGTGGAAGTTGATCCCGCCTTGCCCGCCACCCTCCAGGATGACCTCGGGCGCTTCCTGGTCTTCTCTTTTGCAGAGCGGGCGAGGCCTTTCTGCACTATGGTGATTCGGTTCCATACCTCGAACGCAGTGTAGGCGTCCTTGGCAGCATACTCAATGTGCCACGTGCTGAGAATCGAAGTCCACTGGCTGTGGTCGTAGTCTGTCATCTTTTTCTTCATGTCTGCGTATTCGTCGTCGATGATGGCAGCAGATACATCGCCAAGTGAGTCCAGTGGCTTCGTTCCATCAGGCACCCTCCAGTTCGCCTGAATGTCGACGAAGTTGGGGATGTGGAGGTTGTAGCGTGAAAGCTTCTCCTTGTCCTGGTCGATGCAGAAACCAGCGAACTCGTACCTAAGCAAAGTGAACCGCAAGTTATACTTTTCGGAACTGCATACAAAGACATATAGAACTGCAACACAGATGAAAAGGAGAGACCCATCGGCCTGCAACTATATTTTACTCAGCAGACAGAATTGCTTACCTTGGGTCACCGAGGAACCTGTCAAAGGTGATGCATCTCTCGCCCATTGTAGCACATACTTGGAAAAGCAGCACTGGGTGGTATTTTCCGATGGAGAGTTGAATCACGGCCGCTCTGCTCTTGTTGGGTGTGTACTCGAGGTCGATGCCGACGATCTTCTGGCGGCACCTCTGGAGAACTGCCTTGTACTCTTCGACGTACGTCGCCATGGCGTCGACGTCGTTGGTGTAGATCACCTTGAGCTTGGTCTTTTCGTGCGCCTAGACATCGTCGTAGGTCTTGGTGAACGGCATGGCTGGAAAGAGGAGGAACAGGAGGAGGAAGCGCAGCGTTGTGTGTTTCTGCGAACGATCAGGGTGATGGAGCGCGGGATTTAAAAGGGAGCGGCAGCAACTTCTGCCGAGGCCACGATCTCTTTCTCCAACTGTCATGGCGATCATGTGTTCGTGATGATCGTGGCCTTCACGCGTCTTGCAACCGGCCAGATAGAGGAGCGGGCGCGTGGTGCTTCGGGCGATCGTGGGCGCGTTTATTTCGGGCATGCGAACCGATTGGTTTTCTGTAAGCGAACTGCATCGTTTTGAAACCGAGCCGTTTTTTGTAACCGAACTGCATCGTGTTACAACCGAGACGTTTTTTTATTTTTTGTCTATGACCTGTGGGCCTGTGGGCCTTTTATTCATTAAGGCTCTCTTTTTCTTCTATGTTTCTTGCAGCCCCCCCTTCCCCTTCCTCTCCCCGCACAAAAATCCCCCTGCCCTCGTGCTCTCGCGTTGGAGAGCGACGACGCCCGCAACTGCCGCTGTCTGTAGGGGCGCTCTCGTTGTGGACAGCGACGACGCCCGCAGCCGCCGCCGTCCGTAGGGGCGCCTCCTCCGACGTCGCCGTTCGCAGCCGTCTCCTCCGGCCGTCACATCGTCTCACGGTGAGTCCCAAATCGCCCCCAATCCGTTCCATATCTTGTGCTAGGGTTATTTTTGGAGTCAACATCCTCTTCTTAAGTTTGTTTTGTATGCTTGAAATTGCAACGCCCTATGGATTGAAAGTTTTTCTCTGCCTGTTTTTGGGGTTTGCTGTCTAGGGTTTAATTATTATCCCTTTCTGATTGCAGACACAACATGGCTTCTTCCTCCCCAATTGATGCCTCACCAGTTAGAACGGCTTCCCCATCTGGTACTACATCAAAATGAACTGCATTTTTCATACACGGTCAATTGCTTCTTGTTGAACGAAATAGTGCACCGCATCGTAGATTCCTTTACCAAGGCCCATTTTTTCAGACATATGGCAAACTGATATGAACTGCCTCAAGTTAATTGTTTTTACATTTTTGGAATGACATTAAGTTACTTGTTATGTTTAATTGTTAAACGTAAACTGCTAAAAGAGCACTGCATTTGGACATTGCTTTGTTTTTTTTGTCTATCCACTATGCGGTTGCCAAATTGATATGAGCTGAATTAAGTTTTAGTTTTTGTCTCTCACAGAACTGCATGAATTTGTTTTGTTTTGTATATCTAAGCGCACTTCTTTTTATATGTGGTCAATTGGTGACTGAACGAATTAGTGCACTGCATCATATATCCCTTTACTAATGTCCATTTCCAGACACGCGTCAATATGATATTCAAGCGACATGAACTGCATTTAGGTTTACTGTTATGTTTTAATTGTTAAACATAAACTGCTGAAAAGAGCACTGCATTTCTACATTTGTGTTTCCAAGTTGATATGAGCTGCATTAAGTTTAGGTCTCCCTCTCACACACATATCTTTCTTATGTTTTTCTCACCCACAGTTTTATCTCCTGGTGGGTCCGGGGGTGGTGGTGTTAACTATTTGATTACACGTTATTTCACAGCCGATGTTGTTGGTGGCGGTACATCTGATCAGGGCAGCATTCTACCTGAATTGAGTGAAACCCAGTCGCAATCTGTTGATGGCACAGAATCAGTTACACAGGATTGGATGGTCCCTGATCAGATTGCAGCTGATGTTGAGATGAAAAGGCAGAAAGCGATTGCGCTCGATAATACTTTCGTGAAGGCTCATAAGGCGAAGCAAGTAAAGTTTGAGGAGGGTAAGGAGATAGGAAGGAGGATTGCAGATTCAAAGAAGTCTGCTAAGTTTGCCCCCGCAAAGAATCCTGTGAAGAGAAAACTCAATACTATTGCAGAGCAAGGTTTAAGTTCTCCACGCTGGAGCCCGCGTGTTGATTACTCAAAGAGGCCTAATTATGCCGAGGTTGATGTGGATGGGATTCAAGGAAAGCGGAGACGCGCGGACGATCACTCTGGTGTTGATTCTGAGCGTCGATCTAAGCTGGCGCGGGAAAATGTAGCTGGAGAAGCGCTGGACAGTGATTCTGATGAGGAGGATGTTGATGTTAGTAAGGTATACGTTGTTTATTTATTTTTTCTTCTGTTTTTTAAGTTGTTTGGCATGAGTTTGCTGATGTGAACTGCATTTTTTTATTCTTTTTTTTGAGGACTGCTAAGAGTACCAAGTGGAAGAGTTCTGAAGATGATGTTGCGCATGAATGGCATTTTAACAAGACTGTTCGGCTGTCCATTCCAAACGTATGCAAAGCTGTCGCCTTGTTGCGTGAGGCGCACAAAACTTTTGTGCGGCAAACAGGTTTTGGCATTGTCTTCGACCTGAAATTAGAGAAGAATGTTTCTCGTGTTTTGATGTGCAAGCTGATGGGAAAGATCGACCCTGAGACGATGAGATTGGACTGCGGGTCAAACAAGGTTCTGGAAATCAATCATGAGGCTGTCCATCACATTTTTGATTTCCCTATGGGTTCTCACACTGCTCCCAGGCCTGCTGCCAGCGGCCATGATGATTTGCTGGCTAATCTGAAGGATGAACTTGGTTTCAACCGTTCTCGTAGCAAAGATGCGAAGGACTTGCTTATTTTACTTCGCACGCTCGCTACGGACCCTGCGAAGGTTAATAAGACTGTGAAGGTTTTTTCTCTCATTGTTTTCCAGTGCTTGCTTTGTCCCAGCCCTGCAACTCGGTTGTCCAGGGTAGCTGCTATAGTTGAAAAATTGGATTTTGCATCTATGGCTAGCATGGACTTTTGTCAGCTTGTTGTCGACGAGCTGCAGGCCGCCGTGTACAAGTGGAATTCTAAAGGGAGCAAGCAGAACTGCGCTGAGGGTTGCACCATCGTGCCCCTGTTCATGTACCTCGATTCGTTGAATCTTCGAAAAGTATCGGTTATGGATAGACGCACGCCACGTGCCGCAATACTGTCCCATGTGCAGTTGAAGAAGATTCACAACGTCAACATTATTGTCAGGGGAAAGATACACCTGGACTCTTACAAGTTTGGCAAGCTGCCGGTTGATACGTCCAAAACGTATCTATAATTTCTGCTTGCTCCATGCCTCTTTTGTGTGATATTGCTATGATATTTATGCACTTCCATACACTTTTGATCATATTTGGACTAACCTATTAACTCAGTGCACCACAGTGCCAGTTCCTGTTTTCTGCTGTTTTTCTATTTCAGGTTTCCCCCATATTAAAAGTGCCCTAAAAATTCCGGGAAAAATACAGGAAAAATCAGCGTATCGGGAGCTTCCAGAAAAACCAAGGCAGGGCCAGAGGGGAGCCTGGGGTGGCCCAGGCGGCCACCCGGCGCGGCCCCACCCCTGGCCGCGCCAGGGGGGCGCCTGGGGCCCCACCTCCGCCTCTGGTGACCCCCTTTTGCATATATATTGCTCGCGTCCTGTCGGTGTACTAAGGTAGGGGTACCTCAGTACCCCAACTTGTGCACGGGCAGTAGCAGCTTCCCGCGGCAGGGCCTACCACGTGCTTGTCGGAGACCTTCCTGCTCCATATAAAACCATTCAAAAACAAAGTATACAAGACAGAAGATCAAGACCCCGGCAAGTGGAGCTTGCCGGGAAGGCCGTCCCAGGCTCAAGATTACCTCACTAGCACAAGACCCTGGCAAGAGGAGCTTGCCAGGAAGGCCAGAAGATTACATTACAGAAGACATGCCTCGGCGCAACGTGCGCCCCGGCAGGGCCCGGGGGGCGACAAGCTTCAGAGCCCGACAAGCTCCCGGGCCCGGCAAGGTCAAGCCCCCGGCAAGGTGCTTGCCGGGGAGAGTTGCGCTGTGTGCCCGCGCTCCAGCTCATCGAACCACGCGTCGCCCTGGGGCTACTCCAGGGACGCGTGGCGGATGGCTGTGCAGCCTGGGGGACACGGTGGCGCTCCACGGTGATAAAGCCATCGCCGTGGCAAACGGAGACGCAAGGGCGGGCGCTTTTGGGGTCGACGGCGACGGGCATTAAATGCTCTTGTCCCCCACTGTCAAAGTAGGTGATGACCACTGTTCACGCACTGTTCATCCACTGTTCCCGCACTGTTACAACTACCACCACTATTACATTTTTACCCTTTCTCTTACGTTGACACCTGTCGGTGACCCCTTGCACTATAAAAGGAGGCCCATGCACAACGTAGAGGGGGTTCGGAACCTAGATCGCCCATACGCTCGGTGTAGCTAGTTCTTCAAGCTCCCGAGCTCCCCAACTCAATACAAACTAAGCAGGAGTAGGGTTTTACGCGTCCATCGCGGCCCGAACCTGGGTAAACTGCCCGCGTGCTCTCCACGATCTGCTCTTTGTGCTCCCTCCGCCCTCTTACCGCACAGACAAGAGGCTCCGGTCCCATAGGTGCTCGTGGCGGACAGTTTCCCCCGACATCTTTGGCGCGCCAGGTAGGGGCCATCTGCTCCGGCAGAACCAGAGGTTCTTGCCGTAGAAGCAGAGGTTCCTGCAGCGGCCCTCATGCCTTTAGTCCTTGCCGTTGAGCCTCGGGCTCCGGCATGGGCACAGCAGATCGTCCGTTTTCTGCAAACTGGAGAACTTCCCGACGACCCTCAAGAGATAGAGAAGATAACAAGGCAGTCAAGTATGTACCAGTTCGTGGATAACGAGCTGTACAGAAGAAGACTCAATGGTGTCAGGTTGAAGTGCATTTCCAGAGAAGATGGACATAAGCTGTTGGCAGAAATACACGGAGGCATATGTGGCCACCACATTGGCGCAAGGGCGCTTGCCGGGAAGGCGTTCCGGCAAGGGTTCTTTTGGCAAGAAGCCCTCCAAGATGCAACTGCACTAGTAACCAAGTGTGAAGCGTGCCAGTTCCATGCAAAGCAAATTCATCAGCCAGCTCAAGCTCTCCAGACGATCCCTTTGTCCTGGCCCTTCTCGGTCTGGGGGCTCGATATCCTCGGCCCCTTCCCCCGTGCTGTCGGGGGCTTTGAGTACTTGTACGTTGCAATCGACAAGTTCACAAAGTGGCCAGAAGTGGAACCAGTGAGAAAGGTGACCGCACAGTCAGCAGTCAGGTTCTTCAGATCGATTGTTTGCCGTTTCGGGATCCCTAACAGGATCATCACCGACAACGGTACACAATTCACTAGTCGCACCTTCATGCAGTACGTCCAAGACCTTGGCGCCAAGGTCTGTTTCGCTTCTGTTGCTCACCCGAGGAGCAACGGTCAAGCGGAGAGGGCCAATGCTGAAGTGCTGCGCGGACTCAAGACAAGGACCTTTGACAGGCTGCGTAAGTGCGGAAGAAACTGGATAGAGGAGCTACCGGCGGCTCTTTGGTCAATCAGAACGACACCAAGTCGAGCCACCGGACAGACACCCTTTGCTCTAGTCTATGGAGCAGAGGCAGTTCTCCCCACGGAACTCGCATACGGATCTCCTCGAGTGCTCGCTTATGTTGAGCTCGAGCAAGAGCAACTGCGACAAGATGACGCATTGCTCCTCGAGGAGGAACGTCTCTAGGCTGCTGTACGAGCTGCTCGATACCAGCAAGCCTTGCGTCGCTACCATAGCCGCAAGGTTAAGGCCAGGAGTCTCGAGGAAGGCGACCTTGTTCTTCGGCGTGTTCAGTCCGCCAAGAATTCCAACAAGTTGACGCCGAAGTGGGAAGGCCCTTATCGGGTGAGACAAGTAACAAGGCCTGGCGCTGTCCGCCTTGAGACCGAAGAAGGCTTACCGGTGAGCAATTCCTGGAACATAGAGCATCTTCGAAAGTTTCACCCATAAGGCGCGGTTGCCGTGATCCGCTCTGGCAACCACCTTTTGTACAAGCTTTGCCGCTGTTGCATGTAACCCTTTGTACAAAGCCGGGCGCAGATCCCGTGCATCAGTAAAGCTTTCGCGTTTTGTGCTATTTGCCTTTTCCATGCTTTTCTTCGCTATTTGCATGCGTTATTAGGCATTTCTTGTGCAACACACACATCCGGTAAGCATTAGCATGCCGAAAAGCCATATACTTGTTTCCCTCTTCTTTTTCCTTGCCTCTTAAGCAGAAGGAATGTTTTTCGCGCACAAGTTTGCCGGG
>LR738714.1:37040115-37051990 GCA_902687465.1 Secale cereale | reverse complement strand
GGGGGGGGGAAGGAGGTGGAAGATGAACCAAGTGCTGTTCAAGAAAGAGAAGCCTTACCGGGAAGCTAGCAATATATAAAAGCTAAGTTATTAGAATTTGAGCAGTTCAAATTTTTAAATTTTAGTTATCTTCCTTGAACAATCACACTTTGTATGGAAAACCTGTGCGCGGAGGAACCTACCCGTGGCTAGCCGCACCCTTATCTTGTTTTCGAGTACGCTCAGCGACTTGAGTGAGCTGCGACAAGTGTCGCGCCCTTATTTCGTTTTCGAGTGCGCTCAACAAGCTAAGTGCGTTGCGACTGGCTGCGGCAAGGTTGCTTGCCGGTAGGACCTTGGCCAGCAGGCTGCTCAGAGTCCAGTACTTAGCGCTCGCGGCAAGGGCCCTTTGCCGGCAAGCTCCCTGGAAGCGTAGGGCGAAAAGCATACAAAGTAAAGGACCAAGACAAGAGAGATAACATTGCACTAATTGATCAAAAAAAAATAAGATAAATATCTTACAAGGGATAACTTGTTGCAATGACTAATAAGTTCATAGCACACTATGCAGCAACAAAAGAGATAAAGGAAAAGGAGGCCTAGTCTACGCGGTCGCCTTCAATCCTGGAGATCTTGTTCACTTTGGCGATGATGTGGGCGACCTGCGCCTTCAGCGCCTCCGTGTCCGCGTCGGCCGGCAAGCTTCGGAGAACGTTGACGAGATTTATACCAGGGTTGCGGTACACTATCTTCGTCAGAACGCGCTCCAAGGTTCCCGCGCAGAGCTGGCGTGACTCCTCGGCCAGTTGTGCGGGGAGCTTCTTCCGAAGATCTGCAAGAGCCGGCGCGATCCCTCTGAAGAAGAGGCTGAGCTTGGCGCTGTGGGGGAGGTTTGGATCCGGAGAGTATATAAGATGCTCGACCTTCAGCGCCAACAGCTCCTGGTCGATGTTGGATGCAGAGGCCACCAAGTCGTCGGTCCATACCTCGACGGTCCGGCGGAAATTCTCAGCCGCAGTGGTGGCGCTCTCCACCAAGCCTCGCTCCCTGCGGAGCTCTTCCTTCAGCTTGGTTTCCCGATCCCGGACGGCGTCGAGCGAGTCCTTCAGCGTGGAAACCTTCAGCCCCAGATCCTCAATCGAATCCTTGGCGGCCTTCAGCTCGTCGCCCTGCTTGGAGAGGCGCACCTGGAGTTCAGAGTTGGTGTGCGCGTCCTTCTCGCGCTCTGAGTTGAGCGCGGTGACCCTCTCCGTGCTCGCCTTAACGGACTCCTCCAGCTGCGCCACTTTCGCCTCAAGGTCTTTCTTGGCGGTCTCTGCTGCGGCGGCGGCGGCCTTCGCCTCTTTCAGCTCTCCGCCAAGGGCCTGCTCCCGGGCGGCAAGGCCTTCCTCGTGAGAGTCGAGGTTGACCTTCCGTTGGGTGAGCTCTCCTTCTCGCCGGGACAGCTCCTCCCCGGCGAGTCGCTGCTGCTCCTCGGCCTCGGCCTTCTCCAGGAGCCACTCCTGGTACTCCCCGGCGAGCCTCTCGCGCTCCTCCGCCACGTCGCGGAGGGCAGCCTGGTTGGCGGCGCGGAGCTCCGCCGCGCGCTTCTCCATGTCGGCGGCGGCCTTGGCGGCAAGGGCCTCCCGAGACGCGAGCTTCGCCTGCCTGGCCCGGTAAAGGGCCAGGAGCTGATGAAGCAGCTTCTCCTCCTCGGGCCCGTCGCTTCCGCCGGGCGCCTCGACGATCTTCAGTCCCGCGGAGGCGAGAACCTCTCCATCAAAGGCCTCTCCCTCCGCGGGGGCTCGCGATGAAGATCCCCACGGCACCTGGATGTAAACGCCGTTGGGGGCCTCAAGATAGTAGGCAGACGGCTCCTTCTCGGTGGAGGGGTCGGCGGCCGGCGCAGCGCTCGACGCTCCTGCCGCCTCCGGGCCGGCAGTATGGCCGCCGTCCCCCTCCCCGGCCGCCGCGTCTGCGGCCGGAGTGGTCTCCTCCGCAGCCGGCTCGGTGGCTCCCGCCGTGTCCTCAACGACAGGGGCGTTGCCGCCGTCGCCCTGCGCGTCCTCCTCCACGACGATGGTTTCCGTCTCTATCTGTTCTGGGGGAGGAGGATCTAGAAGAAGAAGAAAAAGAAGAAGAAGTTCAAGCAAATATCCAAAAAAGATGAATCCAAGAAGACAAGATTACAAAGCTTACCTCGGCGGACTTCGTCGACGGCGGGCTCCCTCGCCGGGGAGCTCTGCCTTGGCGGGGTGGACGCCCTCGCCGGGCTGCTCGCCCTTGGCGAGGTACTCGCCCTTGGCGGAGTACCCGCCCTTGGCGGAGCACTCTCCCTTGCCGGAGAGTTCGTCCTTGGCGGGGACGGCGGGGCCTGCGGCTCCTCGGGAGCGGTCTCCGGATGCTCCTGTGGCTGCGGCTCCACCTCTGCACAAGACAATCAAGACAACAACAAGAACAACAAGGTGTTAGCATAAACAAGATCCTCAAGCACGCCCGACGAGCGGAAAGGTTGAAACAAAACTTACGCTGGGGGCTGCGCTGGGGGCTGCTCCTCGGAGCAGCGCTCGGGTCCGGCAAGCTCGTCTCCGGCGCGTCCCCAGTCGCCGCGGCGGGCGAGTCGTCCGCTCCCTCAACGGCGGGAACCTTGGCCTTCTTCGCCACTCGCTGAGCCAGGGTCCTGAAATCGAAGCAAGAAGCAACATCAGAATCAACAAGAATCAAAACAAAGTTAAAGAAGATACAAGACCTCAAGTTCTTACTCCTGTTCCTCGTCGTCGTCGTCGTCGCTCAGGGCGGAGAAATCGAACGCCACCTGAGGCGCGTCCGCGCGAGG
Source organism: Secale cereale (assembly GCA_902687465.1). NCBI lineage: Eukaryota > Viridiplantae > Streptophyta > Magnoliopsida > Poales > Poaceae > Secale > Secale cereale. The sequence continues at coordinate 37,049,196 of LR738714.1, read as the reverse complement.
AGCAGGAGGCGAAGACTCCCTCGGGCGCTTGGCGGTCCCCGGGACTGGGGGCTGCGAAGACCCAGCCCCTGTGGACGCCGAGGCCCGGGGAGCGGGCGGAACAGCCGCTCCGCCCTGCGAAGACCCTCCTCCGCTTGGCGCTGACGTGCGGGGCGCCTCTGCCGTGGCCTGTGTGTGGGTCGCTTCCGCCGTGGCCTGTGTGCGGGTCGCCCCCGCCGTGGTTGGTGCGCCGGGCGCCCCCGTCGCAGCTTGGCTCCCCCGGGTAGCTCGCGCCGCCCGGCGAGTTGGTTGTTGTCGGGGCGCCTGCGCCCTCGCCCCCGTCGTCGCCTTGCGGAGATGTTTCAGCGGAGATCGCCTGGGACTTGCCCGAGGCGGGGAGGTCTCCGATGACGAGGAGAGGTCGTCGGCATATAGCCCCAGAGACCCGTCGGAGTCCTCGTCGGCCCCGGCGTCCTCCTCCTCCTCGGCTGGCTCGCTGGGCCCAGCGCCCTGCCCTGCAGCCGTTCTCCCTCCGGCGCCTCCGCTCCCTCCGGCGCCTCCGCTCCCTGCGGCGCCTCTGTTTCCTCCGGTGGCGCTGCCTCTCGCCGCGGCCTCGGTCACGATTCCGGGGATCCCGGAGTGCCTCAATGAAGGGACCCCGGCGAGCTCGTCGGGAGGAAGCTGCAGCAGCCTACGGATCTCCGCCTCCTCTGCTTGGCAGGACGCATCAGCAGCCTCTGCCTCCTCGACGATGAAGCCAAACTCTGCTGCCGCTGCGGCTGCAGCGGCCTCTTCTACCCGAGAAGCTATATAAGCGATCTCCTGGTCCGTGGTGTCCCGGGTGAGCCCCTTGATCTCATCCTTGTTCTTCGGCACCTCCACCAGGTTGTCGAAGAAGCTCATGATGTCTGCTGACTTGGGCGGTATCCATGTGCGGTCCACGCCATGCGAGTCGCATGCGGGCATCATGGCGCGAAGAGGATCCCGGGCCGTGCTGTTGCAGAGGGGCACCACTCCCCAGGGAGCTCTGAACCACTCTGGGTGGGCCGGGTCGTGCTTAAAGAGTTCCCGGACCATCCCATTCAGCTCCAGCGCCGTGAAGTTGAAGTTTAGCCCCGGGCGCAATCTCATTACGTCCGCCGCGTTGCCGTACTCCCATGCCGGCCTCTTCCTATCCTGTAGAGGGGCAATGCGGCGGCGGAGGAAATCTGCTCCTACTTCTCCGACGGACAACTTTGCTACCCGGAGACGAAGAATTCTGATGAGGGCGACGTTGAGCTTGATGTCGTCCGAATCCAACTCACTCCAGTCCCTGCCGCGCACGATGGCTGTTGTGCGCGGCGCGGTGAAAGGTTGCGGCTCGTCCTCAACTACCCAGCACCAGTCCGCACGCCACTCCTCCCACTTGCCGCGGAGTTCCCCCGGCAAGTAGGACTCCTTCTTGTTCAAGCGGAAGACCCAAGAAATCCCCCCCGGAGAGGGGGGCGCCGGCCTCTACTCTAGGGGTGAAGAAGTGCCTAAACAGCGCTACGTTCGGATAGATCCCAATATAGTTTTCGCACAGATGTGCGAAAACCGCCATCGTGAGGATGGCGTTGGGGGTGAAGTCAAGAAGGTGGAGGCCGTAGGTGTGCATGATATCGCAGAAAAAGTCGGAAAAAGGGGGACAAAGTGTAATGCCCAGGATGGGACTATACCTCCTACGTGTCGAGGCACGACTTAAAGGTATAAGCCCATCCTAGAATGATCTCAAGTTTGGTATCTTTGCACGACTCATGTAAAAGAGGGATTAAAATGCAAAAGAGGATAGTTGGCTTACACTCGCCACTTCACACAATACATTACATAAGCATAACAACATTCAAAACATCACAACCCGACTACGGGTGAAGATCCAAAGAAAGATACCAAAACAACATAAAGCCACAGGTCAGGATCGAATCCTAGTAGAAACCACTACTGAACATCGAAACGTAACAAGCAAACGGCCACACTCTTCATCGAGCTCCCAGTGAAGCACTTGAACCAGCTCCTGCTTCGAACTCGGCTGAACCTGCATCTGGTGTGGTGAAGTAACTGTGAGCCACAGAGGACTCAGCAATCCCGTTCCCGGGTAACAAGACTATTTAAGCCTTGGGTGAGGACAAGGCTGAAGAAAAGAATAAGAGGTGAAGGAACAAACAAGAGTCTGCAGCAGCAACTAGCACTAACTTACGCAAAAGAGAGCGAGAAGAGAAGAGCATCGGTCGAAAGATGATCACGAAGTGATCCTAACTAAAGCCGGTCAAACATAACCCCACCGTGTTCAACTCCCGAATTCCTATTCGGAAATTGACAGTCACGGTACACACGCTGGTAGTGTATTAGAAACATTGTGTCAAGTTATCTACAACCGGAATTAACAAGCTCCCATCTGCCACATAACCGCGGGCACGGCTTTCGAAAGTTCAAACCCTGCAGGGGTGTTCCAACATGGCCCATCACAAGCCCACGATCCGCGAAGTCGCAACTCCATAGGTGGGAAGACCCGAGTATTCTCGGAATCCCGTGCTCAAGTTAAACCGAACTAAGGTAAGGCTAATCCAGCAAATCCTCCCGGCGTGCCGACACCCTGATAGTAGCCGCGCGTATCTCGTCTCAGGCCACGACCGGATGAGCGCTACGTACAGTACCAAAGACCCCAGATAACTGGGTGGTACCGCAAGTGACTCTAGTTTGGGACCAACACCATCTGCACTGGCCCCCCCTGCTATGTAGAAATAAAGGATCCTCGAGGGAGCGACCCCCTATGCAAATTTAATTAATTAATTAAGTTGTTATTATGAGGCAAATAGTACCAATGTTGGGATTTGCTGGAAAAGACTTAGCACTTAGCGGTTTATCAAGGGGGTCCCATACACCCCAACCGTGTTAGGAACGCATAATCAAGGAACATAACACCGGTTTATACGGTTCCTAACGGCATGAGTGGAACAAAACACCAAGCAAAAGGCTTAGCCTTCCACCCTGCCAGTATATAGATGATTTCATTTTTAAGCATTTATATAGTGTGATATAACCCAACCAAACTTCAACATGAAGCAAGCATCTTCAATCTTCACCTGCAACTAACAATACTATAAGAGGGGCTGAGCGAAGCGTACTTAGCCAAGCAACGGTTTGCGTAGGTAGGGTGGTTAAACATGGCAATGGTTACAAGTAGGAGGCTGACAAGAAGAACATGGGCATCGAGGCAAAACTAAAGAACGATACTCTAGCAATAGGCAAAGATAGTAATGGTATCCGGGTTCGGTCATCTTGCCTGGGATTCCACAAGGGAGAAGAACGGATCCACGAAGACGGAGCAACACAGTCGAGCGGAACCTCACAACTCCGGAACGAAACCGAAGCTAACAAGAGAAGCAACCGGAAAGAAGGAAACAACACGGTAAACACCCAAGCAAGAACATGGCATACGATGCACAACGAAGTATGATGCATGTCCGGTTTAAATATGCAAGGCATGGCAAAGTGCAGAAACAACACTACAAGTTAAGCGGAGATCAATATGCAACGAGTTGCATATTGACGAAACACCACATTAATTATTTAATTGACTCTCGTTATTTACAAGACAAGATTAAATGTTTTTTAACATGGCAAGAGGTGAAACATAAAGAAACTACACTATTAAGACAAATTAAATGAGGCCGGAGAATAACAACAACATATCCGGAAAATCCTCATAAGCATGTTTAATAATTATAAGCAAACAACAATTAAACATTCAAGGTTGTTAACATGATGCGGATGACATGATCAAGTTTATGCAATTTTTATTAAAAGGTTGACTTAAAAGAGATATGAAGTAATTGTCACCGCGGTGGAAGGAAAGGGTGCCACGGCAACGATCCGAAAATGATGCAACGCATCATATCGGTTCCGGTATCTCGTTAAGAGACCGGTGCAAAAGGTGATGAAGCGAGTCAAACGAGATGATGGGGTGATCCCGTTGCCGGGTTCCCACGGGTCGGCGACGAGGCAACCGAGGAACATGACAAAAAGGTGGAACGGGCACGAAGCACACAAGGGAGACATTTCATACAACACAAGCAAGCATCACACGGGTCACGTCTCGGGGTTATACCTTCGAAGCGTTCTCTCTCGAGCGGTTCGAGATCGTAGTGGAAGGAGTCGTTCCGTAGAGGGAAGTAGTCGTTCACGTTCCCGAAGAGAAAGTAGTTGTTCACGACATCGTGTCGTGGTACTTGGCGAATTCCTCGTTTCCGGGCGACGGTAGAGGTACTCGCGCTCATTCTTCCGTAGATGAACGGGTCGTCGTGGTACTTGTCGGGGCCGTCTTGGCAACGTAGTTGTACACGTGGCCGTCGTGGGAAGTAGTGGAACTTGGTTGTTTTCCGGGCGTCGGTAGTCGTACACGGGGCGTTTTGTAGATGTTCACGAATCTTGTTCGTAGATGTACTTGATCAGGTTGCCGGTAGTCGTTCGGTCATCTGTCAAAATAACAGAACATGGCAGCACACAAAACAAAACAAAACTGCTCGGGAGCAACAAAAGGGGCAGCACGGCGACGAGTCCGCGGGCACTGGATCCGTTGCTGGAAGACGACGAGGCGGGACCTGGCCACGCGAAGGGAGCTGCGCGGAGGGGGCGCTGGAACCCGCAGGAGATGAGGAAGGGCCCGGGGCTGGAGAGCTTGGGCGCGGGCGCACGCTCGCCTGGAGGAGGGGTCGGGCCCGGCCGCTGCTCCTGGCGAGGGGCTGCAGGGCTCGAGGCGCGGGCGCCTGCCGCTGGACGGAGGGGAGGCCGGCGCTGGAGCCTCGGGACGCCGGCTTCTGGAGGCGAGGGCCCCTGGCCGCGGGAACGGAGGAGGGTGCCGGGATGCGGGGAGGCCGCGCGCTGGAGGAAGGGGATCGGGGGAACGGGTCGAGGGAGAGGGAGATCGAGGGGTGGCGGCGGTCGTGCGGGAAGAGAGGGAGAGAGCGCTGGGATCGGGCTCGAGGGGAGGGGTCGCTAGGGTTAGAAAGTGAGGGAGATCGAGAGAAGCTGCGGCGGGGAGGAAAACGGAGGGAGAGAGCGATGGCTGTGGTCGGCCTAACTGGAGGCCAGGGTTCGGTGGAGATCGGGCCAGTGGGCTGGAGGAGAGAGAGATGGGCCTGGGAGGCCTGGGCTGCTGCTCTTCTCTCATTTAAAGAAAAAGAACAAAGAAAAGAAAAGTCCAGAGAGTTTGGAGAAGGTTTAGACTGAGATAAAAAAATATCCCTACAACCCTGGAATTGTGGGCTATTTTAATAAAGTGCTTTGGCAATTTTTAGACACTACAAATTTATGCGAGTCGGAAATAACTCGAACTTGCATAAATCCTTAGGCCAACCAAACACTTCCAAAAGACATGGAAAAAAAAGGAGGAGGAGGTCTGGGCAAGGGATTGAGAAGAAAAGGGCATGGGGAAAATATGCAAGTGTGTTACGGTGATTCCGAAGCCATGGAATAATTAATTAATATAGCTCCCTAAATATTGAGAGGCTTCTATATGTTATAAAGAGAAGTCACCTTCCCTCGATTTAAATGGACCGAAGGTCCACACGATTTATTTAGGTTGAGATGCAAAATAAAATATGACATGATGGCATGATGACATGATGCAAAGCAAAAATAAATAACACAAGCTCGAAAGAAACACACGGGAGACCCCGGAACATCTGGAATCTTCGGGCATCTTCTGGAATCTTCTGGGACATCGGTCTCGGGCGTCACAACTCTCCCACACTAACAGAGGATCTCGACCCGAGATCCTAGAGATATCACCGGGTAAAAACGAAGAGGAAGAGGTAAAACAAAGTTGCTTCTTCGACAGACGAGTGAAACCAAAGAACCTTGAGAGGTTGAACAAAAGAAAGAAGAATGCAACGGAGATGAACGAAGTTAAGAGCACTCCTGTAAGCAGGAGGAACATTACAAGAACCTTGAAGGTTGAAAGACATGAAACAAGAGCTTACGAACCAAAAGAATAAGAAACCGCAATGGTATAGCCAAGGAATAAGAATGACAGAATTTGGACAACACTCTGTCTGAAAATGGAAGGAATTAACAAGAACTTGAGGAGATGGAATGATACTTGATGAAAACAACAACACGCAGCCTCCGGAACAAATAAAAGAATGGCACAAGGGTAAGAAAGATTCAGACAGCACTCCGGTTGAAAAGAGAGGCAAAACTAGATAAGATGAGAGAATTTGAATGAAGAATACAACACTCCGGTTAAATGGACAAGCAAAGGAAAGAACATGATCTTGACAAAACGAGATGATGGTCAAAGAGAGCAATATCACAAAGCCCCCGGAATGACAGAATAGCATATAAATCAATGAAAGAAATGAATGGAGACGAAAAAGACAACTTCTCTCAAAAATGAATTTGAAAGAGCATCCTTACGAAGAAGGGTTGAACAGAGTTGTTGGAATTCAACAACGAAAGAATAAGCTTGATGTGGGCTTATGGAAAACATCTCAAAATTATGAGGTGACAACTAGCCACTAACGGAAACATTAATTGGATAGAGATCAACAAGGAGACGATAAACTTAATTCACCGGAATGATAAATGAAGAACTTGGGTCAATTATAAGCACCATAATAGCGACAATCCTTAGGGAAAGCTTTAGGTGAAATACAACCCAAGATAACTCCAACGAATAATTGAAGGGTTGAAAAGATCTCCTGAACAAAGAAAATGAAGGGTTTAAATATCTCATTCTTGATAACTCGTGAATCATGAAGCATGAAGGAATTGTCAAGAATGACATAACACCATCTGAAAAGATAAGGTAGGACGGATTGCAATTGGAAAGCATGATGAAGGATGCTTGAGCTCCAACAAGAATCTTGATGAAGACTTCAAGGATGAATTAAATGATGATGAACCACCATGAGAACTCCGGTAATGAAAGCATGAGAAGTGAAAGATGAAAAGAATAAGATTCAAGGCCTGCGATGAATTAGATGGAGCTTTGAAAATGATAATTGAAATAACTTGAAGCTCCGGAAAACAAGATGAACAACTTAGAATCAAGGATATGATATGATGAACAAGCTCCAGACAAAAGAATTAAATCACCTGAAGGAATAAGAATAAGAATTATGTCATGCATCTCCTTCATCAAATTAAATTGATGACAACCAAAGGATTTGGCATACTACTTATTCTCATTGCAAGGAATGAAAGAGAGATCTAACCAAGCTTGGGTAAATCTTCAACAAAGCACCGGTAGGATTGTGAAAAGAACAAATGAATTGATACGATGACAAGGAAGAGTAATCTTGAAAGAACCACCGTAAAAATAGGGAGACGAACGAAGAGACATCAATGAAGAATATTTGGAGGACGAAGTTGAAAACTGAGAACGAAGAAATATTCTGAATTGATGGCCTTCGGAGGATCACAATGGAAAGAATTCATGAAATGCTCCGGGTGGTTATGAAAATGATTCCTCACAATCGGAACAATAATGAGGATGGCATGAAGCTAGAACCACGAATCTCCAAGAGAACGGGCCAAGATTTAAGAGAAACTCTTCTCCGGTCTCCAAATGTTGAGAATGAAGACGAGAAATGTCATAAGAATTGTTGAGCACTCCGGAATGAAGAATTAAAAAGGTTGAACCAACGATGGAAAGAATTTGAAAGCGATCTTGGAGAAGGCATGTGACTGATGGGATTCATTCTTACGTCACACTTTGAAAAGAATTGTAATGCCCAGGATGGGACTATACCTCCTACGTGTCGAGGCACGACTTAAAGGTATAAGCCCATCCTAGAATGATCTCAAGTTTGGTATCTTTGCACGACTCATGTAAAAGAGGGATTAAAATGCAAAAGAGGATAGTTGGCTTACACTCGCCACTTCACACAATACAATACATAAGCAATACATCATTCAAAACATCACAACCCGACTACGGGTGAAGAACCAAAAGAAAGATACCAAAACAACATAAAACCACAGGTCAGGAACGAATCCTAGTAGAAACCACTACTGATCGTCGAAACGTCACAAGCACACGGACAAACTCTTCATCGAGCTCCTGGGGAAGAACTTGAACCAGCTCCTGCATCAAACTCGGCTGAACCTGCATCTGGTGTTGTAGTAACTGTGAGCCACGAGGACTCAGCAATCCCATAACCATGGGTAACAAGACTAGCAAAGCTTTGTGGGTAGGAAGAGGTAAAGTGGTGAGGTTGCAGCAGCGGCTAAGCATAATATGGTGGCTAACTTACGAGTACCAGAATAAGATGAGAAGCTACGCAAACGGTCACAAAAATAGTGATCGCTAAAGATCCTAACTACATACGGTCAAACATAACCCCACCGTGTTCTCTTCTCAAAGTGAAAAGAGACAGTCACGGTTACTCACACAGTTGTGTGTTTTACTTCGGATCCTCTGTCAAGTTTTCTACAACCGGACATTAACAAATTCCAATCTGCCACATAACCGCGGGCACGGCTTTCGAAAGTTCATAACCCTGCGGGGGTGTTCCAACTTAGCCCATCACAAGCTCTCACGATTAGCTGAAGTGATAAATATAATATCATCACTCCTTATCTTAGGGAAAATCCGATCAGGCTCGGAATCCCTGTAGCACAAGTCATTTCGACAATGGTAAAACAAGTCCAGCAAGACCTCCCGGCGTGCCGACACCCTGATAGTAGCCGCGCGTATCTCGTCTCAGGCCACGACCGGATGAGCACAGCGTACAGCAACCGAAGACCCCAGGTGACTGGGTGGCACCGCACACGACTCTATTTGGGACCAACACCATCAGCACTGGCCCCCCCTGCTATGTAGAATTAAGAATCCTCGGGTAGCGCTAACTCCCTATGCAAATTTAATTAATTAATTAAGTTGTTATTATGAGGCAAATTAAAACCAATGTTGGGCCTTGCTGGAGGAGTTTTATTCAAAGTCGAACTGTCAAGGGGTCCCCATTACACCCATCGTGTTAGGAACGCAAAATCAAGGAACATAATGCCGGTTTATCGGCGCCTAAGGTGGCATGAGTGGAACAAAACACCGAGCAAAAGGCCAAGCCTTCCACCCATGCC
>LR738714.1:37004113-37038193 GCA_902687465.1 Secale cereale | reverse complement strand
CGGAGGCGGACGGCGGTTGCCTCGATCCAGGGGATCGAGCGCTGCGGGAGCTGCGAGGAGCCAGAGGCGGGGCGACGCGGTTGGGCCCAGATCCGGCCCACGGCGGGCCGGGGACGGGCCTGGCGCGGTGGGGAGGCGCGGGCACCACGCGGCGGCTCCCGGTTGGTCGGGCGGTGCGCGGCTGGCGGCGCTGGCCAATAGGAGGCCAACAAGTGGCAACGGCGAGGTGGCTGGAAGATCTGGCGGCGACAAGTGGCAGATCCGGAGCGGCTGGGCACGGAATGCAAGGTGGGAGGCGGCTGGGAGGTAGGGGAAGGAGTAGGTGTCCATATTTGGCAAGGGAGGGGTCTATATATAGCAAGGGTAGCTAGGGTTAGGGGTTTTGGGGGCTTTTGGAGCCCTCGGATGCCGATCGGACAGCTCCGGTCAGATGAAGGGTAGGTTGGGCCTAGAAGAGGTATGTGGGCTGTGGGAAAAAGCCTCGAGATGAGAAGAGAGAGAGAGAGAGGGGGAGGCCCGCGGGTTTTCGGAGACCGAAAACGTCCGACGTTTTAACCGGCTACTAGTGCCGCTATATTTAACCGTTGGGCTATTAAACGAACTCCGAATGCGACGAAATTTGACAGGTGGTCTACCTATGCTACAATAAGACCACACGCCAAGTTTCACCCCATTCCGAGAGCGTTTTCCGGCCACCCATAAAATAAATATTCGGAGGTGCCGCGGGCGCGTGCGAGTGTGTCTGGGCTCAGAACGGACAACGGAGAGGACAGGGCAACTACGGGCGGAGACAAGTTTTGAAAACATGCTGATGAAATGCACATGATGACATGATGCAATGCAAAATAAATAACAGAAACACACGGGAGAACCCGGAACATCTGGAATCTTCTGGAATCTTCCGGGACGTCGGTCTCGGGCGTCACAACTCTCCCACACTAACAGAGGATCTCGATACGAGATCCTAGAGATATCACCGGGTAAAAACGGAAGAGGAAGAGGTAAAACAAAGTTGCTCCTTTGACAGACGAGTGAAACCAAAGAACCTGAGAGGTTGAACAAGAAGAAAGAAGAATACAACGGAGATGAACGAAGATGAAACACTCCGTTAGAAAAGAGGAACAAGAAGCGTTATAAGAACCTTGCAGGTTGAAAGACATGAAACAAGAGCTCACGGATCAAAAGAATAAGAAACCGCAATGGTATAGCCAAGGAATAAGAATGACAAAATTCGGGCAGCACTCCGTCTGAAAATGGAAGGAATTAACAAGAACTTGCCAAGTTGAGATGATACTTGATGAAATCAACAATATATAGCCTCCGAAACATTAAAAGAATGGCACAAGGGGTAAGAAAGATTCAGATAGCACTCCGGTTAAAAGATAGGCAAAACTTGATAAGATGAGAGAACTTGAATGAAAATACAACACTCCGGTTAAATGATAAGCAAGGGAAAGAACATGATCTTGATAAAACGAGATGATGGTTAAAGAGAGCAATATGACAAAGCCTCCGGAATGAAAGAATAGCATATAGTTGAAAGAAAGAAATGAACGGAGAAAAGTATGACAACTTCTCCCAAAATGAATTAGGAAATCCTCCTTACAAAGAAGGGTTGGATAGAGTTGTTGGAAAAAATCAACAACGAAGAATAATTTCGTTGTGGGCTTATGGAAAACATCTCAAAATTAATAGGTGACAACCAGCCACTGACTTAAACAATTGATTGGATTGAGATCAACAAGGAGATGAAAAAACTTATTTCATCAGAATGATAAATGAAGAACTTGGGTCATTTATAAGCACCATAATTAGTAACAATCCTTAGGGAAAGCTTTTAGGTGAAATACAACCCAAGATGACTCCAAGAGATAAAATTAGGGGTTGAAAGGATCTCCTAAAGAGAAGAAATGATGGCTTAACACCATCTGAAAGATAAGGAAGCAAGAATTGCACTTAGAAAGCATGATGAAGAATGCTTGAGCTCCAACAAGAATCTTGAAGAAGACTTCGAGGATGAATTAAATGATGATGAACCACCATTAGAACTCCGGTAATGAAAGCATGAGAAGTGAAAGATGAAAAGAATAAGACTCAAGGCCAACGATGAATTAGATTGAGGTTGAAATGATAAAATTGAAATAACTTGAAGCTCCGGAAAACAAGATTAACAACTTAGAAGCGAGAATATGATATGATGAACAAGCTCCGAAGGAAGGGATTAAACTCTTGGAAGAAACTAGAATAAGATTTATGTTATGCATAACCTTCACCAATTTAAATTGATGGCAACCAAGGATTTGGCATACTACTTATTCTCGTTGGAAAGGATTAAAGAGAGATCTGGCACAAGCTCAGCTAATTATTCAACAAAGCACCGATAGAATTGTGAAAAGAAGAAATGAATTGATACGATAACAACGGAAGAGTAAACTTGAAAGAACCACCGTAAGAATATGGAGACGAACGAAGAGACATCGATGAAGAATATTTGGAGGACGAAGTTGAAAACTGAGAACGAAGAAATATTCTGAAATGATGGCCTTCGGAGGAACACAAGGAAAAGAATTCATGAAGTGCTTCGGACGGTAAGAAAAGAATTCCTCACAATCAAAACGATAATGAGGATGGCATGAAGCTAGAACCACAACTCTTGAGAGAACGGGCCACGATTTAAGAGAAACACTTCTCCGGTCTCCAAATGTTGAGAAGACGATGAGAAATGCCATGAAGAATTTCGAGATACTCCGGACGAATGGCAAGAGGAAGGTGGAGCTAAAGATGGAAATAATTGAAAACTAGCTTGGAGAAGGCATGTGACTGATGGAAATCATTCTTACGTCACACTTTGAAAAGAATTTAAGTATATCTCCGGAATAATTAGAAGAGTCAGGTAAGATCCTGGGAAAAGACCTGTGGGTTAGGGCCCACTCAAAGAAATCACCGTTGAAAAGATTGCTTAAGAGATATTGCACCAGTTGAATTAAATGGCTTGAATAAGATAGCAATCCTCAAAATAGCTTGAATGGATTAAGAATGGAATTATGAATCTTCTGAGATATCTTGAGCTCTCCGGATATGAATAGCAAGAGGAGAAAGATTAATTAGTGCACCGGAATAAGAAAGCATTGTGAAAAGAGGAAAAAGGATAAGATCAACACCAAAATCTTGAATTACATCCACCAACAGAATTAGAGAACAAAAGAATGATGAACTTGAAGCTCTTGAGCATCTTCTTGAGAAAACACCGGATAAGAACATTGAAGGAAAAGAATGAAGGAATATGACATGAATAAAATGGATACTTCATTTGAGAATTGCTGGCTCCAAGAAGAAAAGGGGTGGGAGGGTGGGAAAAACAAAGACAAATTGGGATGAATGAAACAGACAATTCGTCAGATTTCTCAACGGTGTCTGTATGGAAAAACTTGAAGAGAAGGCACACCGGTTGAAAAGGATTAACATGAAGATCTTGATTGATCAAGAAGGACTAGCACTCCCATAGAAATATGAGAACGCCGATTAGGAAAGGTATGGAATCAACATTTGACATCGAAGCAACTCGAATACCAGAATCAAAACAGCAACGACGGATAGATATGTTGCAGCATCATCTTCACAATATCATTCGAACAGAGGATCGAACGAATGAATTCCGCAGGTACATCAGCTAGTCGAGAAGCCACTTGGAGAACAAAATGAAAATAAAAAGGAACAAGGAACAGATGGAACAAATACAGGATAGAAGCTTCGTTCGACATCTTTGTGCTGTAAGCTCATGGAACGTGTTACAAAAGGGTTTTGTCATCCCCGGATCAGCATAGCCAAGGACCCTTTAAGATGCAACTCCCGATCAGAACAAGTCCATAAAACCACTTCACTCAATGTAGAACCCCAAACTTCATATCGTGCATCCGTTGGAAGAATGCCTAGAACTACTAGATGAACCCACCTATAGATTTCCGAAAGTTTCCAGTTATGCAATCAGGTGTTGGGGATACACGGGAAGCACCGCGCAATCAACTCTAAACCTACATCCAGGTGTATCCATCCTTCAACACATAACCAGTCTTTCTCGGAAACTGTGTACCTCGGACCTTCGAAAAGCATCCACTATAACAAGCTATGGCAATACTCTCGAACTACCTCCCCAGTACTGGGTGATGTCGGGGTTATCTTGCCACTGGCCGTATAGGAGAGATTTTCGATGTCGGCCGTCTTAAGTATTTAGTACTGCCGCGAAATGCTTGTTACAACGATACCCCGAAGCTCAACTCCTCGGTAACAGGAGGCATCGAGAACAATATCCTTGTCACAAGAACATCGAAACAATCCCAGAATACTCGCGGGATCCTAAAAATAAATTTGGTGCAATTTTGAAGATAGGAGAGACAAGAGTAATCGTCAGGAGTCCTCACCAGAGAGAAAAGAGATGAGAAGCAAAGAAATCCTACTCTCCGATATAATATAGGACTCAAAAAGTTTTCAGTGTGTGCCTAGACTCAACCGTCAACGATTCGATCAATCAGTGGGGGCTTCTAGGTCGGAGAAGGCTCTGAATACCAACTTGTAATGCCCAGGATGGGACTATACCTCCTACGTGTCGAGGCACGACTTAAAGGTATAAGCCCATCCTAGAATGATCTCAAGTTTGGTATCTTTGCACGACTCATGTAAAAGAGGGATTAAAATGCAAAAGAGGATAGTTGGCTTACACTCGCCACTTCACACAATACAATACATAAGCAATACATCATTCAAAACATCACAACCCGACTACGGGTGAAGAACCAAAAGAAAGATACCAAAACAACATAAAACCACAGGTCAGGAACGAATCCTAGTAGAAACCACTACTGATCGTCGAAACGTCACAAGCACACGGACAAACTCTTCATCGAGCTCCTGGGGAAGAACTTGAACCAGCTCCTGCATCAAACTCGGCTGAACCTGCATCTGGTGTTGTAGTAACTGTGAGCCACAAGGACTCAGCAATCCCATAACCATGGGTAACAAGACTAGCAAAGCTTTGTGGGTAGGAAGAGGTAAAGTGGTGAGGTTGCAGCAGCGGCTAAGCATAATATGGTGGCTAACTTACGAGTACCAGAATAAGATGAGAAGCTACGCAAACGGTCGCAAAAATAGTGATCGCTAAAGATCCTAACTACATACGGTCAAACATAACCCCACCGTGTTCTCTTCTCAAAGTGAAAACAGACAGTCACGGTTACTCACACAGTTGTGTGTTTTACTTCGGATCCTCTGTCAAGTTTTCTACAACCGGACATTAACAAATTCCAATCTGCCACATAACCGCGGGCACGGCTTTCGAAAGTTCATAACCCTGCAGGGGTGTTCCAACTTAGCCCATCACAAGCTCTCACGATTAGCTGAAGTGATAAATATAATATCATCACTCCTTATCTTAGGGAAAATCCGATCAGGCTCGGAATCCCTGTAGCACAAGTCATTTCGACAATGGTAAAACAAGTCCAGCAAGACCTCCCGGCGTGCCGACACCCTGATAGTAGCCGCGCGTATCTCGTCTCAGGCCACGACCGGATGAGCACAGCGTACAGCAACCGAAGACCCCAGGTGACTGGGTGGCACCGCACACGACTCTATTTGGGACCAACACCATCAGCACTGGCCCCCCCTGCTATGTAGAATTAAGAATCCTCGGGTAGCGCTAACTCCCTATGCAAATTTAATTAATTAATTAAGTTGTTATTATGAGCAAATTAAAACCAATGTTGGGCCTTGCTGGAGGAGTTTTATTCAAAGTCGAACTGTCAAGGGGTCCCCATTACACCCATCGTGTTAGGAACGCAAAATCAAGGAACATAATGCCGGTTTATCGGCGCCTAAGGTGGCATGAGTGGAACAAAACACCGAGCAAAAGGCCAAGCCTTCCACCCATGCCCAGTATATAAGGTGTGTTAATAATAATAATAGATATTGTGATATATCCAACCACAAGTTCCCTCCTGGAACAGACTTCATCTTCACCTGCAACTAACAACGCTATAAGAGAGACTGAGCAAGCGGGGCTGAGCAAGCGGGTAACATAGCCAAACAGTGGTTTTGCTAGGAAGGTGTCAAGGTTAGAGGTTTCATGGCAACAAGGAGAGGGCTGACATAAAAGATGGGTATCGCGACAAGTAACGATAGCATCGAGACAACTAAGCATGGCAATGGTAGTAAAGGTATCCAAGGGTATGATCATCTTGCCTGGGAATCCACAAGGGAGAAGAATGGATCCATGAAGTAGACGGAGCAACAGTCGAGCGAAACCTCACAACTCCGGAACGAAACCGAAGCTAACAAGAGAAGCAACCGGAAAGAAGCAAACAACACGGTAAACACACAAGCTCAAACATGGCATACGATGCACAAACAAGAATGATGCATGTCCGGTTTAAATATGCATGGCATGGCAAAGTGCACAAACAAAACTACAAGTTAAGTGGAGCTCAATATGCAACGAGTTGCATATTGACGAAACACCACATTAATTATTTAATTGACTCTCGTTTATTTACAAGACAAGGTTAAATGTTGGTTAACATGGCAAGAGGTGAAGCAAAACAAACTACCTATCTAGGCAATTTAAATGAGGCCGGAAATAACAACAAAGATTCCGGAAACTCCTCATGCACATATATATGAATTTGGTACTGTTCTGCCTATAACCACATTTTAAAGTTGTTAAACAGCAAAACAAAGTGCATCATGTTATTCTACACATTTTTCTACCCCAATTACATATAAAGTTTATTAAAAACCGAGCTACGGTTATTTAGTTATGAAATAAATCATTTTAGCAAGTTAATTACACAAATTAATGAAAACAGCAAGTTAAACATTTTTAACAGGGGAGAAAGTGGCATATTATGAATCTACACAAAATTCTAAGCATTTTTCATATATAAAGTTTTTACATGTGATGCATGGTTGGGGAGTTATTAATGCATGAAACTTGAGGGACTTCTCTGCAAAACTGTAAAACACTGGAAAATTAGGAAAAGTCGTCCAGAGCAGAAAAAAAAGATCGGGCCGAAACTGCTGGGCTGGGGGAGCTGCTCACATCGGGCTTGGCCCAGCAGTGCAGAGGAGAAGGAGGCAGGCCGGCTGGCCTTGGCGCCGTGCTAGGCCCACGGGACGAGGCCCACGGGCCCTCGCTGGAGGCGGCCGAGGCCTGGATCGGCGCTGACCGTCGTCTCCCTCCTGGAGAGCGAGCAGGCAGATGCTCCATGGCTGGCGGCGCGAGCTGGGATGTCCGTGGAGGCCAAGGGAACGGGGCCCGGCCGGATCCGGGCGGATCTGGCCCCGGGGCTTCTATTCCCGGCGGCGGCGAGGTCCATCGGGGACGGGGCGGCGAGAATGAGGTGGTTACCTGCGGGAGCGAGAGAGAGCTAGCGAGGTAAGGTGAGGGAGAGGAAGGACGGAGGGAAGAAGAGAGAGGCGCGACGAGGGAGGACCTCAGGTCGTCGGCGGGGTCGTCCGCAGCGCTCCGGCGAGGCTGCCGGCGAGTGGGGATCACGGAGGCGGACGGCGGTTGCCTCGATCCAGGGGATCGAGCGCTGCGGGAGCTGCGAGGAGCCAGAGGCGGGGCGACGCGGTTGGGCCCAGATCCGGCCCACGGCGGGCCGGGGACGGGCCTGGCGCGGTGGGGAGGCGCGGGCACCACGCGGCGGCTCCCGGTTGGTCGGGCGGTGCGCGGCTGGCGGCGCTGGCCAATAGGAGGCCAACAAGTGGCAACGGCGAGGTGGCTGGAAGATCTGGCGGCGACAAGTGGCAGATCCGGAGCGGCTGGGCACGGAATGCAAGGTGGGAGGCGGCTGGGAGGTAGGGGAAGGAGTAGGTGTCCATATTTGGCAAGGGAGGGGTCTATATATAGCAAGGGTAGCTAGGGTTAGGGGTTTTGGGGGCTTTTGGAGCCCTCGGATGCCGATCGGACAGCTCCGGTCAGATGAAGGGTAGGTTGGGCCTAGAAGAGGTATGTGGGCTGTGGGAAAAAGCCTCGAGATGAGAAGAGAGAGAGAGAGAGAGGGGGAGGCCCGCGGGTTTTCGGAGACCGAAAACGTCCGACGTTTTAACCGGCTACTAGTGCCGCTATATTTAACCGTTGGGCTATTAAACGAACTCCGAATGCGACGAAATTTGACAGGTGGTCTACCTATGCTACAATAAGACCACACGCCAAGTTTCACCCCATTCCGAGAGCGTTTTCCGGCCACCCATAAAATAAATATTCGGAGGTGCCGCGGGCGCGTGCGAGTGTGTCTGGGCTCAGAACGGACAACGGAGAGGACAGGGCAACTACGGGCGGAGACAAGTTTTGAAAACATGCTGATGAAATGCACATGATGACATGATGCAATGCAAAATAAATAACAGAAACACACGGGAGAACCCGGAACATCTGGAATCTTCTGGAATCTTCCGGGACGTCGGTCTCGGGCGTCACAAGAATTCTCCGGAAAAAGAAGAGTCAGGTAAGATCCTGGGAAAAGACCTGTGGGTTAGGGCCCACTCAAAGAAACACCGTTGAAAAAGATTGCTTAAGAGATATTGCACCGGTTGAATTAAATGGCTTGAATAAGATGATAATCCTCAAAATGGCTTGAACGGATTAAGAATGGAATTATGAATCTTCAGCACTCCGGATAAGAATAACAAGAGGAGAATGATTAATTGGAGCACCGGAATAAGAAAGCATTGTGAAATGAGGAAAAGGATAAGATCAACACCGAAATCTTGAATTACATCCACCGGCAGAATTAGAGAGCAAAAGAATGATGAACTAGAAGCTCTTGAGCATCTTCGCGATAATTCACCGGATAAGAACATTGAAGGAAAAGAATGAAGGAATGTCACATGAATAAAATGGATACTTCAACTGAGAATTTCTGGCTCCAAGAAGAAAAAGGGTGGGAGGGTGGGGAAAAGCAAAGATAACTTGGGATGAATGAAACAGACAAATCGTCAGATTTCTCAAGGACGTCCGTATGGAATAACTTGAAAAGAAGGCACACCGGTTGAAAAAGAATTTAACATGATCATCTTGATGATCAAGAAGGAGTAGCACTCCCATAGAAATATGAGAATACCGATTAGGAAGGTATGGAATCAACATTTGACATCGAAGCAACTCGTATACCAGAATCAAAACAAAAACAAAGGATAGATGTGTAGCAGCCTAATCTTCACAATATCATCCGAACAGAGGATTGAACGAATGAATTCCGCAGCACATCAACTTGACGAGAAGCCACTTGAAGAACAAAAGATAAATAAAAAGGAACAAGGAACAGATAGAACAAATACAAGATAGAAGTTTCGTTCGACATCTTCGTGCTGAAAACTCATGGAACGTGTTACAAAAGGGTTTTGTCATCCCCGGATCAGCATAGCCAAGGACCCTTTAAGATGCAACTCCCGATCAGAACAAGTCCATAAAACCACTTCACTCAATGTAGAACCCCGAACTTCATATCGTGCATCCGTTGGAAGAATGCCTAGAACTACTAGATGAACCCACCTATAGATTTCCGAAAGTTTCCAGTTATGCAATCAGGTGTTGGGGATACACGGGAAGCACCGCGCAATCAACTCTAAACCTACATCCAGGTGTATCCATCCTTCAACACATAACCAGTCTTTCTCGGAAACTGTTTACCTCGGACCTTCGAAAAGCATCCACTATAACAAGCTATGGCAATACTCTCGAACTACCTCCCCAGTACTGGGTGATGTTGGGGTTATCTTGCCACTGGCCGTATAGGAGAGATTTTCGATGTCGGCCGTCTTAAGTATTTAGTACTGCCGCGATATGCTTGTGTCAATGATACCCCGAAGCTCAACTCCTCGTTAACAGGAGGCATCGAGAACAATATCCTTGTCACAAGAACATCGAAACAATCCCAGAATACTCGCGGGATCCTAAAAAATTTTGTGCAAATTTTTGAAAGTAGAAGAGGTAAGAGTAATCGTCAGGAGTCCTCACCAGAGAGAAAGGGGATGAGAAGCAAAGAAATCCTACTCTCCGATATAATATAGGACTCAAAAAGTTTTCAGTGTGTGCCTAGACTCAACCGTCAACGATTCGATCAATCAGTGGGGGCTTCTAGGTCGGAGAAGGCTCTGAATACCAACTTGTAATGCCCAGGATGGGACTATACCTCCTACGTGTCGAGGCACGACTTAATGGTATAAGCCCATCCTAGAATGATCTCAAGTTTGGTATCTTTGCACGACTCATGTAAAAGAGGGATTAAAATGCAAAAGAGGATAGTTGGCTTACACTCGCCACTTCACACAATACATTACATAAGCATAACAACATTCAAAACATCACAACCCGACTACGGGTGAAGATCCAAAGAAAGATACCAAAACAACATAAAGCCACAGGTCAGGATCGAATCCTAGTAGAAACCACTACTGAACATCGAAACGTAACAAGCAAACGGCCACACTCTTCATCGAGCTCCCAGTGAAGCACTTGAACCAGCTCCTGCTTCGAACTCGGCTGAACCTGCATCTGGTGTGGTGAAGTAACTGTGAGCCACAGAGGACTCAGCAATCCCGTTTCCGGGTAACAAGACTATTTAAGCCTTGGGTGAGGACAAGGCTGAAGAAAAGAATAAGAGGTGAAGGAACAAACAAGAGTCTGCAGCAGCAACTAGCACTAACTTACGCAAAAGAGAGCGAGAAGAGAAGAGCATCGGTCGAAAGATGATCACGAAGTGATCCTAACTAAAGCCGGTCAAACATAACCCCACCGTGTTCAACTCCCGAATTCCTATTCGGAAATTGACAGTCACGGTACACACGCTGGTAGTGTATTAGAAACATTGTGTCAAGTTATCTACAACCGGAATTAACAAGCTCCCATCTGCCACATAACCGCGGGCACGGCTTTCGAAAGTTCAAACCCTGCAGGGGTGTTCCAACTTGGCCCATCACAAGCCCACGATCCGCGAAGTCGCAACTCCATAGGTGGGAAGACCCGAGTATTCTCGGAATCCCGTGCTCAAGTTAAACCGAACTAAGGTAAGGCTAATCCAGCAAATCCTTCCGGCGTGCCGACACCCTGATAGTAGCCGCGCGTATCTCGTCTCAGGCCACGACCGGATGAGCGCTACGTACAGTACCAAAGACCCCAGATAACTGGGTGGTACCGCAAGTGACTCTAGTTTGGGACCAACACCATCAGCACTGGCCCCCCCTGCTATGTAGAAATAAAGGATCCTCGAGGGAGCGACCCCCTATGCAAATTTAATTAATTAATTAAGTTGTTATTATGAGGCAAATAGTACCAATGTTGGGATTTGCTGGAAAAGACTTAACACTTAGCGGTTTATCAAGGGGGTCCCATACACCCCAACCGTGTTAGGAACGCATAATCAAGGAACATAACACCGGTTTATACGGTTCCTAACGGCATGAGTGGAACAAAACACCAAGCAAAAGGCTTAGCCTTCCACCCTGCCAGTATATAGATGATTTCATTTTTAAGCATTTATATAGTGTGATATAACCCAACCAAACTTCAACATGAAGCAAGCATCTTCAATCTTCACCTGCAACTAACAATACTATAAGAGGGGCTGAGCGAAGCGTACTTAGCCAAGCAACGGTTTGCGTAGGTAGGGTGGTTAAACATGGCAATGGTTACAAGTAGGAGGCTGACAAGAAGAACATGGGCATCGAGGCAAAACTAAAGAACGATACTCTAGCAATAGGCAAAGATAGTAATGGTATCCGGGTTCGGTCATCTTGCCTGGGATTCCACAAGGGAGAAGAACGGATCCACGAAGACGGAGCAACACAGTCGAGCGGAACCTCACAACTCCGGAACGAAACCGAAGCTAACAAGAGAAGCAACCGGAAAGAAGGAAACAACACGGTAAACACCCAAGCAAGAACATGGCATACGATGCACAACCAAGTATGATGCATGTCCGGTTTAAATATGCAAGGCATGGCAAAGTGCACAAACAACACTACAAGTTAAGCGGAGATCAATATGCAACGAGTTGCATATTGACGAAACGCCACATTAATTATTTAATTGACTCTCGTTATTTACAAGACAAGATTAAATGTTTTTTAACATGGCAAGAGGTGAAACATAAAGAAACTACACTATTAAGACAAATTAAATGAGGCCGGAGAATAAAAACAACTTATCCGGAAAATCCTCATAAGCATGTTTAATAATTATAAGCAAACAACAATTAAACATTCAAGGTTGTTAACATGATGCGGATGACATGATCAAGTTTATGCAATTTTTATTAAAAGGTTGACTTAAAAGAGATATGAAGTAATTGTCACCGCGGTGGAAGGAAAGGGTGCCACGGCAACGATCCGAAAATGATGCAACGCATCATATCGGTTCCGGTATCTCGTTAAGAGACCAGTGCAAAAGGTGATGAAGCGAGTCAAACGAGATGATGGGGTGATCCCGTTGCCGGGTTCCCACGGGTCGGCGACGAGGCAACCGAGGAACATGACAAAAAGGTGGAACGGGCACGAAGCACACAAGGGAGACATTTCATACAACACAAGCAAGCATCACACGGGTCACGTCTCGGGGTTATACCTTCGAAGCGTTCTCTCTCGAGCGGTTCGAGATCGTAGTGGAAGGAGTCGTTCCGTAGAGGGAAGTAGTCGTTCACGTTCCCGAAGAGAAAGTAGTTGTTCACGACATCGTGTCGTGGTACTTGGCGAATTCCTCGTTTCCGGGCGACGGTAGAGGTACTCGCGCTCATTCTTCCGTAGATGAACGGGTCGTCGTGGTACTTGTCGGGGCCGTCTTGGCAACGTAGTTGTACACGTGGCCGTCGTGGGAAGTAGTGGAACTTGGTCGTTTTCCGGGCGTCGGTAGTCATACACGGGGCGTTTTGTAGATGTTCACGGATCTTGTTCGTAGATGTACTTGATCAGGTTGCCGGTAGTCGTTCGGTCATCTGTCAAAATAACAGAACATGGCAGCACACAAAACAAAACAAAACTGCTCGGGAGCAACAAAAGGGGCAGCACGGCGACGAGTCCGCGGGCACTGGATCCGTTGCTGGAAGACGACGAGGCGGGACCTGGCCACGTGAAGGGAGCTGCGCGGAGGGGGCGCTGGAACCCGCAGGAGACGAGGAAGGGCCCGGGGCTGGAGAGCTTGGGCGCGGGCGCGCGCTCGCCTGGAGGAGGGGTCGGGCCCGGCCGCTGCTCCTGGCGAGGGGCTGCAGGGCTCGAGGCGCGGGCGCCTGCCGCTGGACGGAGGGGAGGCCGGCGCTGGAGCCTCGGGATGCCGGCTTCTGGAGGCGAGGGCCCCTGGCCGCGGGAACGGAGGAGGGTGCCAGGATGCGGGGAGGCCGCGCGCTGGAGGAAGGGGATCGGGGGAACGGGTCGAGGGAGAGGGAGATCGAGGGGTGGCGGCGGTCGTGCGGGAAGAGAGGGAGAGAGCGCTGGGATCGGGCTCGAGGGGAGGGGTCGCTAGGGTTAGAAAGTGAGGGAGATCGAGAGAAGCTGCGGCGGGGAGGAAAACGGAGGGAGAGAGCGATGGCTGTGGTCGGCCTGACTGGAGGCCAGGGTTCGGTGGAGATCGGGCCAGTGGGCTGGAGGAGAGAGAGATGGGCCTGGGAGGCCTGGGCTGCTGCTCTTCTCTCATTTAAAGAAAAAGAACAAAGAAAAGAAAAGTCCAGAGAGTTTGGAGAAGGTTTAGACTGAGATAAAAAAATATCCCTACAACCCTGGAATTGTGGGCTATTTTAATAAAGTGCTTTGGCAATTTTTAGACACTACAAATTTATGCGAGTCGGAAATAACTCGAACTTGCATAAATCCTTAGGCCAACCAAACACTTCCAAAAGACATGGAAAAAGAAGGAGGAGGAGGTCTAGGCAAGGGATTGAGAAGAAAAGGGCATGGGGAAAATATGCAAGTGTGTTACGGTGATTCCGAAGCCATGGAATAATTAATTAATATAGCTCCCTAAATATTGAGAGGCTTCTATATGTTATAAAGAGAAGTCACCTTCCCTCGATTTAAATGGACCGAAGGTCCACACGATTTATTTAGGTTGAGATGCAAAATAAAATATGGCATGTTGGCATGATGACATGATGCAAAGCAAAAATAAATAACACAAGCTCGAAAGAAACACACGGGAGACCCCGGAACATCTGGAATCTTCGGGCATCTTCTGGAATCTTCTGGGACGTCGGTCTCGGGCGTCACACAAAGGCCGCAATGAAAGAAAGCTGCGAAGAAGAAGTACCCGCCGGGATAATTGTCCTTGGCGGCGGCGGGATAGGCTCTGGTCCGAGGATGCGCCTTGGTCTCCTTGGCCCAGAACAAGTAGTACTTGTTCCAGAGTTCCCGCGCGCTGAGCCACGGCGCGAAGACGACATTCCTCTTCCGCAGAAGAGCAAGCCTCGCCGCCTGGTCAGATTTCTCCTTCTTGGTCTTCTCCGCCTTCGCCTTCTCGGTCTTCGGGGCCATGGCGGAGGCGGCGAGGGGAGGGAAACGAAGAGTCCGGCGGCGCCGCGGATGCGGAAGACGGCGGAGGAGGTGTGGAGGCGGAGCGCAAAGGGGAATCTCTGGAGATGGAAGAAGAAGCAATGAAGGCGTAGGAGGGGAACCGCTCCTGCTTCCTCTGCTTTTATGGGGAAGTGGGGGACGTTTCGCTCTTTCCATTAAAAGAATGTGGCCACATCCCATCCCACGACGCCGCAATCGACGCGTGCCGTTACGGAGGGACGCGGCGGATGCGGAAGTGGATTCGGCGTGCCGTGGGCCGCGCGTGCCCGTGCACTGTCTTGGGCCTGGCCCAACAGCGCTTGGCACCGTGTGTGGCCCAGGCCCGGGGGCTCCTGTCGGTGTACTAAGGTAGGGGTACCTCAGTACCCCAACTTGTGCACGGGCAGTAGCAGCTTCCCGCGGCAGGGCCTACCACGTGCTTGTCGGAGACCTTCCTGCTCCATATAAAACCATTCAAAAACAAAGTATACAAGACAGAAGATCAAGACCCCGGCAAGTGGAGCTTGCCGGGAAGGCCGTCCCAGGCTCAAGATTACCTCACTAGCACAAGACCCTGGCAAGAGGAGCTTGCCAGGAAGGCCAGAAGATTACATTACAGAAGACATGCCTCGGCGCAACGTGCGCCCCGGCAGGGCCCGGGGGGCGACAAGCTTCAGAGCCCGACAAGCTCCCGGGCCCGGCAAGGTCAAGCCCCCGGCAAGGTGCTTGCCGGGGAGAGTTGCGCTGTGTGCCCGCGCTCCAGCTCATCGAACCACGCGTCGCCCTGGGGCTACTCCAGGGACGCGTGGCGGATGGCTTTGCAACCTGGGGGACACGGTGGTGCTCCACGGTGATAAAGCCATCGCCGTGGCAAACGGAGACGCAAGGGCGGGCGCTTTTGGGGTCGACGGCGACGGGCATTAAATGCTCTTGTCCCCCACTGTCAAAGTAGGTGATGACCACTGTTCACGCACTGTTCATCCACTGTTCCCGCACTGTTACAACTACCACCACTATTAAATTTTTACCCTTTCTCTTACGTTGACACCTGTCGGTGACCCCTTGCACTATAAAAGGAGGCCCATGCACAACGTAGAGGGGGTTCGGAACCTAGATCGCTCATACGCTCGGTGTAGCTAGTTCTTCAAGCTCCCGAGCTCCCCAACTCAATACAAACTAAGCAGGAGTAGGGTTTTACGCGTCCATCGCGGCTCGAACCTGGGTAAACTGCCCGCGTGCTCTCCACGATCTGCTCTTTGTGCTCCCTCCGCCCTCTTACCGCACAGACAAGGGGCTCCGGTCCCATAGGTGCTCGTGGCGGATAGTTTCCCCCGACACGTCCCGAAACCCTCGAGGACGGAACCCTTTTTCGCGATCTCATCTCTGTTCCGCCGCCGCCGCGCTTCCAAGATCGGGAGCACCAGGAGAACTCTTCCCGGCACCCTGCCGGAGGGGAGAACCACCACCGGGAGCTTCTCCACCACCATGGACGCTTCCCGGATGAGTTGTGAGTAGTCTCCCTTGGACCATGGGTCCATGACCAGTAGCTATGTGATGTTCTCCTCCCCTCTTTGTTCTTCATCGATTAGACCTCGTGAGCTGCCCTACATGATCGAGGCACATATGTAATCTTTATGTTGTTGCTCTGCTGAGTTTGCTGGGATCCGATGGATTATGAGATTATGTTCAGATTGTGTGTGAGTAATATATTTGATTCACCTCTTTTATATTTATGTTCTTGAGTAATTCTTGCATGTTCTCCGTTGCTATTTATTGCTTTGGCCAAGTAGTAGGTAGTAACTCCAAGAGGGAATGTTATGCTTGATTGTGGGTTCATGCCCCTCGATGACTAGCTTGAGTGACAAACATGAGTCTAGGGGATGTGCTGTTGCCACAAGGGGGAAAACAACGGTGCTTGTACTTGCGGGTGCAAGGATTGTTTACTTTACGCAAAGTTCTTTTAATGCAGTTGTCTGTTGCTTTGAGTTTATACTTTGGGTGGGACTCGCAACTTAATACCAGCGAGATGTTCTAGATAGATATCTCAAGGTGGATGATTAGTAGTAGATGCAGATGGATTTCGGTCTACTTGCCTTGGCGTACCGCCCATGCTTTTGAGCCTCTACCTTTCTTTACAGCATAGTTAGCATTGGTTTGCGCACATAATCCTTTCAATTGCCCAGCTGTAATTTGTTTACCTCGCTTAGCTGTTTTATCGTCTTTTGGGAGAGAGACATCATTAATGAACGTCATGGGACCCCGGTCCATATTACCATCACTGATCACACCCGCTATTTACTTCCTGTTCTTATTTCCTAGTTGCAGTCATACCTATCACTATTATCTCTTGCGTTTGATCCTTTGTAAATGACAAGGCCGGAGGGATTGACAACCTCTCTGTACTCGTTGGGAGCAAAGTTATTTGTATCTGTGTGCAGGTCCTGTCAAGCAAAAGTTTCTGGCGCTATTGACACCTTCTTGTCGACCCTCGGAGTCTCACGGGATTCGATCCTTGGTATCTTTGCCAAGGGAAATTTGCCGCTACGCTACATCTCAAACCTTCCACTTGGGGTAACCAACAAGGGGCGAGAAGCCATCAAGCAAGTTTCTGGCGCCGTTGCCGGGGACTCCACTCTTCAAGATAGGGGAGTTGCACGCTATCTTTTATCTTTGCTTTTTAGTCTTGTTAGTTTACCTTTCAGTTTTTGCTTTAGTGTCCCTTACCAAAAAAATCACAAAAATAGTTATCTTGCTTGCTGCTGCTATGGGTTCCACCGAGAACACCAAGTTGTGTGACTTCACTAGTCATAACAACAATTACTTTATCTGCACGCCTATCACTACACCTGCCACTTCAGCACCCTCTTATGAAATTAAACCTGCTTTACTGAACCTAGTTATGAAAGATCAATTCTCCGGTGCTGGAGATGATGCTGCTTTGCACTTAAATAATTTTGTTGAGCTCTGTGATATGCAAAAGTGCCGAGAAATAGATGGTGATATTGTTAAGCTTAAGCTTTTTCCTTTCTCCTTGAGAGGAGGAGCTAAAATCTGGTTTCAATCCTTGCCTAGGAATAGTATAGATTCTTGGGACAAGTGCAAGGATGTCTTTATTGGGAAGTACTATCCCCCTGCTAAAATTATCCAACTAAGGAGTAACATAATGAATTTTAAACAATTGGATAATGAACACGTTGCCCAAGCTTGGGAACGCATGAAATCTCTTGTTAAGAACTGCCCTACTCATGGTTTGACTACTTGGATGGTTATCCAAACTTTTTATGCAGGCTTGAACTTTACCTCGCGGAACTTGTTAGATTCGGCCGCAGGAGGAACCTTTATGTCAACTACACTTGGTGCTGCCACGAAGCTTCTCGATGAGATGATGACCAACTATTCCCAATGGCACACCGAACGCGCTCCAACAGGTAGGAAGGTAAACTCTGTCGAGGAGATTTCCTCCCTAAATGAAAAGGTTGACTTGATCATGTCTCTACTTTCCAAGCAATCTTCTATTGATCCTCATGATGTTCCTTTAAATTCTTTGATTGCTCAAGATCAAGTAGATGTGAACTTTATCTCTAGAAACAATTTCAATAACAATGCTTATAGGAGTAATTTTGGTAGCAACCCTAGACCGTTCCCCTCTAATTCCTATGGGAACAACAATGCTTATCCTAACACCAAGAACTCCACTTCTGAACTAGAGATTATGCTTAAAGACTTTATCACTACCCAAAAAGCCTTCAATAAGAGTGTAGAAGAAAAACTAAACAAACTAGATAATCTCTCTTCGAAGGTAGACAATTTAGCCCATGAGGTAGAATTGCTTAAAATTAGAACTTCCCCTCTTGAGGAGAGGAAGACCACTCCTATGAATGCTATTCAAGTGCAAATTAATGAAAACATTAGGATGATGGCTAAACTTAAAGAGAGATGGGCTAGAGAAAAGGAGGAAGAAGATAGAATTAAGAGCCTTCCTACCCACCACACTGTTGCTACTATCCAAGTTGTTGAGGATATCCAAACTCTTAGCACCCAATGCACTCCTAGTCCCATTGGACCTATTAATGGTGATGCTATGACCTCAACCGTAAAAGAAGAAACTCCTATAACCATAGAAGCTACCAAACAAGTGAGCCTAAAGGACACCACTACCACTTTACTTGATAGTAGTGACCTTGATTTTGATAATTGCACCCTTTTTGAAGTTATTAGTTTTCTTCACAATATGTCTAGAGATCCCCACACTAGCACACTTAATCTTGCCTTCACGGAGCATATCACTAATGCTCTTATCAAAGCTAGGGAGGAGAAGCTTAGGGTAGAGGCCTCCATACCTAGAAAGCTAGAAGATGGTTGGGATCCTATGATTAAAATTAAGTTGAATAACTTCTCTTGCTATGCTTTATGTGATGTTGGAGCTAGTACCTCCGTTATGCCCAAAAGAATGTATGATATGCTTAAATTGAAATCTTTTGATCCTTGTTCTTTTGGTGTTCGTCTTGTTGATTCTTCTGTAAAGAAACCTTTGGGGAAGATCGACGATGTTCTTATCATTGTCAATGACAATTATGTTCCCGTTGATTTTACTATTATGGATATTGAATGTGAACCTTCATGTCCAATTATTTTGGGACGCCCTTTTCTTCGCACCGTTGGTGCTATCATTGACATGAAAGAGGGGAATATAAAATTCCAATTTCCTCTCAAGAAAGGGATGGAACACTTCCCTAGAAAGAAGATTAAGTTGCCTTTTGAGTCCGTTACATGGGCTAGCTATTCTTTTACTCTCGATAAAACTTGATCCTCTCTTTTTGCATTATGCCTAGCTTAAAGGCATAAAAGAAAGCGCTTTTGGGAGGCAGCCCACAACGAATAAAATTTTATTTTGCTTTTGTTGTGTCTTGATGTTTGTTACTACAGTAGCATCATCATTGTATCTTTTCTTTTCAGCTTTGTGCCAAGTTTAGCCTCTGATTGCAAGAAAGTTCAAAAGTTGTGACGTGCAGTCTAGAAAACAGATTCTGTCCTTGGACAGAAAAATTCGTATAAAATCACCAGATCATCTTTTTGATCTAATTTTTATTGACAGCGTGCTCTATACAATTGGCTTTCGGGCGTCTGTTCTGAGTTTTTTGATTTGAGTTGTAGAAGTGCCCCAAAAAAATTATTTACTACCTGCTGGTCTGTTTTTCACAGATTCTGTCCTGTTTTGCCTTTTCTTCGTTTTGCAAACCTTGATCTTGCTTTTTCTTTGCAAAAACCTTTTGGCAATCTTGAGAAACAGTAGCTCTTCAAGAATATATTTATTTCCAGCAGGGAAGAGTTATTTTATTATGGGTACTAACCTCGCTAATCAGATTATGATGAGTTATGTATGAAGGGAGTTTTCAAGTGTGCGAGGGAAGATGATAAAAAGATTCAGGAGGGTCAAACGCTCAAGCTTGGGGATGCCCCCGTGCACCCCCAAGAAATATTCAAGAAGACTCAAGCGTCTATGCTTGGGGATGCCCCCGTGCATCCCCTTCTCCATCATCAATTATCAGTTCGTCTTTCGTTCCACTATATTTTAATCACTTCATGCGTTATGTGCTATGCTTGAAGCGTCTTGATTTTAGTTTCCTTTTTAGTTTTCTTTAGCTTTGCTTGTTGTTCATAACGAGTTAGAACCCAGCTTTCTTTGTGTGGGAGAGAAACACGCTCCACTTCAACCTAGAACACAACATAGGATTTTCATGCTTATCTTTGCTGTGTGTGTTCTTTGTCTTTCCATAGCTACTGTCATGTTTAGCTCTTAGTTTTCATGCTTTTCTTTTTAAAGAGCTTTTGTTTAGTTGGTTGTTGAACTCTCTTGAGTTTTCATGTTTATCTTGTTAAGAGAGTTTGTCTGTTGCACTGAGTTGTGTGTCTTAACTTAAAGTAGGTAATTGAGGTTGCTATTTAATTTTAGTAGTAACTTGCAATAGTTTTGAGGTATTGCCATGAGTAATGTCTGAACTTTTGGTGTCAAGAGCTTTAGCCTATTAGTGATAGATGTCGTATTTTGGGCAATCCGTGTTTATTTTCGAAAACCTACAAAATAGTTGAGAACTTTAGCTACTTAATGGATCACTAATCTTTGGAGGGATCGAATATTAGAGTACACTCACGTATCATGAGTCGAGGATGCGCAAGGATAACCAAATCCCCATACACTCCTCCTCGGGGTACTTGTCTCTTTGAGAACCTCCTAATTAGATTGAGAGTTACCGATAATAAGTGCATGAGTTCTTCAGACTAATGTGAGTATTCGAAAGTTGACACTTCCACCTAACCATATTTTTCTAGCCTCTTTGGTACTGTGCATTGCCCTTTCTCACCTCGAGAGTTGGCGCATACTTCACTGGTGCATCCAAATCCTTGGCATGATATGCTCTGTCATCATAAGCCTCATTATATCCTTCCTCAAAACAGCCACCATACCTACCTATTAAGGCATTTCCATAGCCTTTCCGAGATACATTGCCATGCAACATCCATCTTCTCATGACTTGATCTTCATGTCATACATGCTCTTTGCTTGATCGATGAGCCACATGCTAGTTGGGCCTTGCCCTAATCATTGCTACATGACGCGCTAGTATCATTGCATATCCTGCTACACTGGCAGAGGCATACATTTGCATACATCATGATAGTTTCATTTTCTTTATGTTGAGTACTTTTGCAAAGTGTGAAAGATCTTATATACTTCTTGTAATACATAGAGTGTTGCCCCTAAAGTGAGGGAAAGATCCCAAAGAGGACAAATCAAAAGATCCCAAAGAGGACAAAATCAAAAGATCCCAAAGAGGACAAATGCGAGATAAATAGAAAGAGCCATTGAGGCCACAAAAAAAATAAAAAAAAGAGAAAAAAGAGAAAAAGAAATAAAAAGAGAGAAGGGGCACACTACTATTTTCTTTTGAGAGATCCACACTCGTACTCCGTCTTATACCTTGTGCTCCATAGAGATTATCATTCATGCATATAGCTCTGTGGGGACCTTTACACTATAGAACTTGGCTTGTATATTCCAATGATGAGCCTCCTCAAAAGAGCTCTAGGTCTTTTTGAGCAAGCAAGTTGGATGCACCCCCACTAGTTCCATTGGAGAGCTTACCTTAGCTCATATGTGCATCCGTTGCATGGCAATACCTACTCCTCACATCATATCTATCATTTGGCTTTCTCTCGCCGATGATTGTCCTCATTGATGTGAGCCTTTCACACCTTTTTTTGTCTTCCCCCTCTATCATTTTTCTCTCTTTGCCATCCTAAGTGTCGACTTTCTTGCTTACGCTCATCCATTGCATGAGTGCTCAAAATATCGAAAGGGAGTGGATCATTTTGACTTGTACCTGGCTGACGGTCTGGGGATGAGTCAAGATAAGATTCCAAAGAAGACCAAGTGTGAAACTTTAGTAGATTAAGTTCTCAACAATACAAAAACTATGTTTTACTCTCTCATATATCCCTATCCCCTTTCTTGCACGCAAACACCATTTGGAGACATTCGAGTAACGGACAGCGAGAGCTCTTGCACCTTTATGTTCTTATGTTACTTGTTACAATGCTAATATAGACTCTTGTTTGTTATGACTTGAATTGGATTACATGCCTTGATTGCTTTACTTAAAAGTTCTTATATGGTTGATAGCATGTCACCACAGAAATTATGCTTGTTATCATTTACCTACTCGAGGACGAGCAGGAATTAAGCTTGGGGATGTTGATACGTCCAAAACGTATCTATAATTTCTGCTTGCTCCATGCCACTTTTGTGTGATATTGCTATGATATTTATGCACTTCCATACACTTTTGATCATATTTGGACTAACCTATTAACTCAGTGCACCACAGTGCCAGTTCCTGTTTTCTGTTGTTTTTCTATTTCAGGTTTCCCCCATATTAAAAGTGCCCTAAAAATTTCGGGAAAAATACAGGAAAAATCAGCGTATCGGGAGCTTCCAGAAAAACCAAGGCAGGGCCAGAGGGGAGCCTGGGGTGGCCCAGGCGGCCACCCGGCGCGGCCCCACCCCTGGCCGCGCCAGGGGGGCGCCTAGGGCCCCACCTCCGCCTCTGGTGACCCCCTTTTGCATATATATTGCCCGCGTCCCGAAACCCTCGAGGACGGAACCCTTTTTCGCGATCTCATCTCTGTTCCGCCGCCGCCGCGCTTCCAAGACCGGGAACACCAGGAGAACTCTTCCCGGCACCCTGCCGGAGGGGAGAACCACCACCGGGAGCTTCTCCACCACCATGGACGCTTCCCGGATGAGTTGTGAGTAGTCTCCCTTGGACCATGGGTCCATGACCAGTAGCTATGTGATGTTCTCCTCCCCTCTTTGTTCTTCATCGATTAGACCTCGTGAGCTGCCCTACATGATCGAGGCACATATGTAATCTTTATGTTGTTGCTCTGCTGAGTTTGCTGGGATCCGATGGATTATGAGATTATGTTCAGATTGTGTGTGAGTAATATATTTGATTCACCTCTTTTATATTTATGTTCTTGAGTAATTCTTGCATGTTCTCCGTTGCTATTTATTGCTTTGGCCAAGTAGTAGGTAGTAACTCCAAGAGGGAACGTTATGCTTGATTGTGGGTTCATGCCCCTCGATGACTAGCTTGAGTGACAGAAACATGAGTCTAGGGGATGTGCTGATGCCACAAGGGGGAAAACAACGGTGCTTGTACTTGCGGGTGCAAGGATTGTTTACTTTACGCAAAGTTCTTTTAATGCAGTTGTCTGTTGCTTTGAGTTTACACTTTGGGTGGGACTTGCAACTTAATACCAGTGAGATGTTCTGGATAGATATCTCAAGGTGGATGATTAGTAGTAAATGCAGATGGATTTCGGTCTACTTGCCTTGGTGTACCGCCCATGCTTTTGAGCCTCTACCTTTCTTTACAACATAGTTAGCATTGGTTTGCGCACATAATCCTGTCAATTGCCCAGCTGTAATTTGTTTACCTCGATTAGCTGTTTTATTGTCTTTTGGGAGAGAGACATCATTAGTGAACATCATGGGACCCCGGTCCATATTACCATCACTGATCACACCCGCTATTTACTTCCTGTTCTTATTTCCTAGTTGCAGTCATACCTATCACTATTATCTCTTGCGTTTGATCCTTTGTAAACGACAAGGCCGGAGGGATTGACAACCTCTCTATACTCGTTGGGAGCAAAGTTATTTGTATCTGTGTGCAGGTCCTGTCAAGCAAAAGTTTCTGGCGCTATTGACACCTTCTTGTCGACCCTCAGAGTCTCATGGGATTCGATCCTTGGTATCTTTGCCAAGGGAAATTTGCCGCTACGCTACATCTTAAACCTTCCACTTGGGGTAACCAACGAGGGGCGAGAAGCCATCACCGGTCAGTGCATAGCCAGCCTTTGTGTTTGTTTTATTCCTTTTTTTGCCATGCTAAATGTGAACCCCTTATGTACTTTTTTGTGTGAACTGCATCTCTTTTTTTGTTAATTTGTTCAGTGGAAGGCGGAAGCGGACATTGTGTACAAGAGGACTGCAGTTGCCGAAGCACCTGAAATGTTTTGTGAGCCTCTTGCTAGGGCGGCTCCAATTCGACGGGGTCGTGGTTTTGCTAGGGCGGCTGCTGGAGGTGTAATGCCCAGGATGGGACTATACCTCCTACGTGTCGAGGAACGACTTAAAGGTATAAGCCCATTCTGGAATGATCTCAAGTTTGGTATCTTTGCACATCTCATGTAAAAATAGGGATGAAAGCGAAAAGATAGTTGGCTTACACTCGCCACGTCATACAAGTCATTACATAGCCAAACATCATTCAAATAACATCACAACCCGTCTACGGGTGAAGATCCAAATGAAAGATACCAAACATACATAAAACCACAGGTCTGAATCGCCCCTAGTAGAAACCTCTACGGATCGTCGGGATAGTGCACATAGTAACGGCTACGATCCTCGTCGTACTCCCAGTACAGCTCGGTGCCGTCACTTGAATATGTCTCCTGAGTACCTGCATCTGGTGTGGTGTAGAATCTATGAGCCACAGAGGACTCAGCAATCCCGTTCCCGGGTAACACAACTATCCAAGCCTTGGGTGTGGAACAAGGCTGGAGAAAGAATAAGAGGTTGCAGCAGCACTAGCACTAACTTACGTAAAAGAGAGCGAGAAGAGAAGTGCCTCGGACGAAAGATGATCACGAAGTGATCCTAACTAAGCAAGTCAAACATAACCCC
Organism: Secale cereale; assembly: GCA_902687465.1. Lineage (NCBI taxonomy): Eukaryota > Viridiplantae > Streptophyta > Magnoliopsida > Poales > Poaceae > Secale > Secale cereale. Next base: position 37,013,412 of record LR738714.1, on the reverse strand, counting down.
ACCGTGTTCACTTCCCGAACCCCTTTCGGAAAATGACCATCACGGTACTCACGCTGGTAGTGTATTCTGAACATGGTGTCAAGTTTTCTACAACCGGATATTAACAAATTCCCATCTGCCACATAACCGCGGGCACGGCTTTTGAAAGTTCATAACCCTGCAGGGGTGTTCCAACTTGGCCCATGACAAGCCCATGATCCGCGAAGTCGCAACTCCAAGGTGGGAAGGCCCGAGTATCCTCGGAATCCCTTGCTCAAGATACTCCGACTAAGGTAAGGCTAATCCAGCGAATCCTCCCGGCATGCCGACACCCTGACAGTAGCCGCGCGTATCTAGTCTCAGGCCACGACCGGATGGGCGATGCTACAGGTTTTTACCAGACCTCGGGTTCCCCCAAGGTGGCCCTGCAGGACCCCCAGTTTGGACCAACACTCTTGTGGAGCACTGGCTCGGGTTGTTGATTAAGAAGAGGGTTAATTACTCCCTATGCAAGTGTTTAGTTGTTAGGCAAATAGTACCAATGTTGGGACTTGCTGGAAAAGACTTAGCGCTAAGCGGTTTATCGAGGGGGTCCCATAACCCCAACCGTGTGAGGAACGCAAAATCAAGGAACATAACACCGGTTTATACGGTTCCTAGGGCGGCATGAGTGGAACAAATCACCAAGCAAAAGGCTTAGCCTTCCACCCATTACCAATATATAGATGATTTCATTAAGAGTTAATATAGTGTGATATCCCAACAAGCTTCAACAAGAAGCAAGAATCTTCAGATCTTCTCCTGCAACTAACAATGCTATAAGAGGGGCTGAGCGAAGCTTACTTAGCCAATCAAAGGTTTGCATAGGTAGGGTGGTTAAACAGATTCATGGTTACAATAGGAGGCTGACAGGAAAAACATGGGCATCGAGGCAAAAGCTATAGAGTGAGACTTCTAGCAATAGGCAAAGATAGTAATGTTATCTGGGTCAGGTCATCTTGCCTGTCGGGTCGTCGATTGGATCGTAAGGGGGCTCCTCGTTCTCAACCTCGGTAGTAACCTCGTTCTCGTACTCGTTCTCGGCTTTCGGCTCTACTCAACACAAAACACACGAGGCACGAAATCAACAAGATGCAATGCACAAACCACAGGATGCATGACTGATGCACTAAGGAAGCACTGCAGATGCACTAAGGATGCACAACAAGAAAACATAGGAAACACAGAGATGCAGCACAAGGAACATGACAATATGCATCAAGCAAGAAACTTCAAAACATGTTAACAAGAGGATATTATGAATCTACATGCAAAATCACACAAGTTTCATATAGGACTTGCTCAAAACGGAGCAACGGGCTAAAAGATACACCCGAAACAAGAAACAAGCAAAGCTGAAAAATAACAGCCACATAGCAACTTCGAAGCAAGAAATATATACTCTACAACACTCAAACATCATGACAAGAAGCATGGACATAAAGTAGACATATCCTACAACAATCAATTCCATTGGAGCATCTCCATAGGAGGCATGGATCAATAGCAACAAGCTACAACATTTAGAACATGATAACAGAAACCTGACAGCAGTATTTTATAGCAACTTGGGTGCAAGAGTTAAATATGCTACATCCACCCAAATGAGCATGTGAGAGCATGAATGGATAGCCAACAACATATACAACAAGGAATCATCAATAGTCACCCCAAAACTAGCATGGATTTGCCTAGAACAACAAGCAAACATGGCATCTGGAAATTACAGATTCCAGACTTAGTGAAATTTCACTAAGTGTTAAAACAGCAGTAACATCATGGCATGTTTGTGAGCAATTTTAAGTCACCTCAAAGCATAACATGGCAAGTGGTTTGCACCACAGCAAAGTACACATGATGGGGAGTCCAAAACATATAAGCATGCAACAAGGGGACAACCACATCAATAGCAACGAGCTCCTCAACTAGGCATCTCGTAACAAGTTTAACAACCTAATAGCCACATGCACTCTTGCAAAGGAGATAAACATGGAAAGATGAAATATATCATGCAAGCTTAAACAACCAACATGTAGAGCATCTCATAATGAATATGTGGACATATCATTTGCTTCATTTGGATAAACATGCAACAAGTTATCACATTGCAAACATGGCATGAAAACAACTAATAGCAGCAGTTTACAACAAGTAGCACTCTTCTCATGAAGATTAAGACATCTAGATGACCTCAAACATGCATGACACAATGGAACAAAACATAGTACATGTCACCACGATCATTTTGACATATCATATGCACAAAACGGATAAGCACAGTAAAATTTATCCTCATCACAAAAATGCATCAGACACTAAAAATCTAAACACTTAGCAGGAAAAACGAGGTCAACCTGCGGGTCGGGGTCAAACGGGTCGGAGCGGTCAAACGGGTGCAGGCGCTACGGGTTGCGGAGTCAACGGGTCCACCCGGGTCGGCCCGTTAGGTCTTCCGAGGCCGATCTGGTGGATCGAGCCCGATCGGGGACGAGCGAGGCCGGAGGGCCTCGATGCGGCGGCCGGCGGGAGGTCGCCCTGGCGCTCGGCGGCGCCAGCTCCGGCCGGAGGGCCCGGCAGCGGCGAGGTGGTAGGCCGGCGGCGGGGTCTTGAGGCGGCGGCTGATACGTCCAAAACGTATCTATAATTTCTGCTTGCTCCATGCCACTTTTGGGTGATATTGCTATGATATTCATACACTTCCATACACTTTTGATCATATTTGGACTAACTTACTAATCCAGTGCACCCCAGTGCCAGTTTCTGTTTTCGGTGTTTTTGTATTTCAGGTTTTCACGTTTCGAGAACTGCCTAGAAAAATCCAGAAAAATTATATAAAAAATCAGCGAACCGGAAACAACACTGCGTCCGAAGGGCAGCCTGGGGGGGGGCCACAGGGGCTCCAGGCGCCCTGTGGGCGCGCCCCCCCTGGGCCGCGCCGGGGGGGCGCCTGGGCCCCCCGAGGCTCCCCCGGTGCCCTACTTTGGCATATATTTAAAGGGTCCTCCGTAACCCTCAGAACAGGACTTCTTTTCGCGATCCCATCTCTGTTCCGCCGCCGCCGCCGCTTCCAAGATCGGGAGCACCAGGAGAACTCTTCCCGACACCCTGCCGGAGGGGAGGATCACCACCGGGAGCTTCTCCACCACCACGGACACCTCCCGGATGACTCGTGAGTAGTCTCCCTTGGACCATGAGTCCATGACCAGTAGCTATGTGATGTTCTCCTCCCGTTCTTGTGCTTCACTAATTAGTCCTCGTGAGCTGCCCTACATGATCGAGGCACCTATGTAATCCTTATGCTGTTGCTATGTTGAGTTTGCTGGGATCCGATGGATTATGAAATTATGTTCAGATTGATCTTGAGTAATATATTTGATCTACCTCTTTTATATTTTAGTTCATAAGTAATTCTTGCATGTTCTCCGTTGTTATTTATTGCTTTGGCCGAGTAATAGGTAGTGACTCCAAGAGGGAACGTTATGCTCGATTGTGGGTTCATGCCCCTCGATGACTAGCTTGAGTGACAGAAACATGAGTCTAGGGGATGTGCTGTTGCCACAAGGGGGAAAACAACGGTGCTTGTGCCCGCGGGTGCAAGGATTGTTTACTTTACGCAAAGTTCTTTTAATGCAGTTGTCTGTTGCATTGAGTTTACACTATGGGTGGGACTCGCAACTTAATACCAGCGAGATGTTCTGGATAGATATCTCAAGGTGGATGATTAGTAGTAGATATTGATGGATTTCGGTCTACTTACTTTGGCGTACCGCCCATGCTTTGAACCTCAACCTTTCTTGCAATGTAGTCAGCATTGGTTTGCGTTCGTGGTCCTGTCAATTGCCCAGCTGTAATTTTTTTACCTCACATAGCTATTTTATCGTCTTTTCGGATAGAGACATCACTAGTGAACATCATGAGACTCCGGTCCATATTACCATCATTGATCACATTCACTATTTACTTTTCGCTATTTACTTACTATTGCAAAACACTATCTATCACTACTATCATATTGCTTTTAACCCTTTGTGAACTACAAGGCCGGAGAGATTGACAACCTCTCTGTACTCGTTGGGAGCAAAGTTATTTGTATCTGTGTGCAGGTCCACGTTGATTGCTAATTGCGCCGTTAGCAGTTGACACCTACTTGTTGAACCTAGGAGTCTCTGGGATTCGATCCTTGGCATCTTTGCTAGGGGAAAACACTTCTACTTACTGCATCTTACACCTTCCACTTGGGGTAACCATCGAGGGGTTCGAGGCCCATCAAGGAGTATTTTCTGGCGCCGTTGCCGGGGACTCCACTCTTCAGGATAGGGGAGTTGCATGCTATCTTTTACCTTTGCTTTTTAGTCTTGTTAGTTTACTTTCATTTTTGCTTTAGTTCCTTTTATCGAAAATCACAAAAATAGTTATCTTGCTTGCTTGCTACTATGGGTTCCACCGAGAACACCAAGTTGTGTGACTTCACTAGTCACAACAACGATGACTTTGTCAACACACCTATCACTATACCTGCCACTTCAGCACCTTCATATGAAATTAAACCTGCTTTACTGAACTTAGTCATGAGAGAACAATTCTCCGGTGCTGGAGATGATGCTGCTTTACACTTGAACAACTTTGTAGAACTTTGTGATATGCAAAAGTACCAAGAAATAGATGGTAATATTGTTAAGCTTAAACTTTTTCCTTTCTCCTTGAGAGGAGGAGCTAAAATTTGGTTTCAGTCTTTGCCTAGAAATAGCATAGATTCATGGGACAAGTGCAAAGATGCTTTTATCGGAAAATACTATCCACCTGCTAAAATTATCCAACTTAGAAGTAACATCATGAATTTTAAACAATTGGATAATGAACACGTTGCCCAAGCTTGGGAACGTATGAAATCTCTTATCAAGAACTGCCCTACTCACGGTTTGATTACTTGGATGGTTATCCAAACTTTTTATGCAGGCTTGAACTTTACCTCGCGGAACTTGTTAGATTCGGCCGCGGGAGGAACTTTTATGTCAACTACACTTGGTGCTACCACAAAGCTTCTCGATGAGATGATGACCAACTATTCCCAATGGCACACCGAACGCGCTCCAACAGGTAGGAAGGTAAACTCTGTCGAGGAGATTTCCTCCCTTAATGAAAAAGTTGAGTTGATCATGTCTCTACTTTCGAAGCAATCTACTATTGATCCTCGTGATGTTCCTTTAAATTCTTTGATTGCTCAAGAACAAGTAGATGTAAACTTTATCTCTAGAAACAATTTTAACAACAATGCTTATAGGAGTAACTTTGGTAACAATCCTAGACCGTTCCCCTCTAACTCTTATGGGAACAACAATGCTTATCCTAGTACCAAGAAATCCAATACTGAACTGGAGACCATGCTTAGAGATTTCATCACTACCCAAAAAGCCTTTAATAAGAATGTAGAAGAGAAACTACATAAACTAGATGATCTTTCTTTTAAGGTAGACCACTTAGCCAATGAGGTAAAATTGCTAAAAATTGAAACTTCTCCTCTTAAGGAGAGGGAAGTCATACCTATTAATGCTACTCAAGTACAAATTAATGAAAATATTAGGATGATGTCTAAGCTAAAAGAAAGATGGGCTAGAGAAAGGGAGTAAGAAGAAAGAATTAAGAGCCTTCCTACCCACCACACTGTTGCTACTATCCAAGTTATTGAGGATGTTCACACTCTTAGCACCCAATGTACTCCTGGTCCCAATGGACCTATTAATGGTGATGCTATGACTATAGAAACTACCAAACAGGTGAACCTTAAGGACACCACTACCACTTTACTTGATGCTCGTGACCTTGATTTTGATAATTGCACTCTTACCAAAGTTATTGATTTCCTTCACAAGATGTCTAGAGATCCCCGCACTAGCACGCTTAACCTTGCCTTCACAGAGCATATCACTAATGCTCTCATCAAAGCTAGGGAGGAGAAACTTAGAGTAGAAGCCTCCATACCTAGAAAGCTAGAAGATGGTTGGGATCCTATGATAAAAATTTATTTGAATGACTTCTCTTGTTATGCATTATGTGATGTTGGTGCTAGTACCTCTGTTATGCCCAAAAGGATATATGATATGCTTAAATTGAAACCTTATGATTCTTGTTCTTTTGGTGTTCGTCTCGTTGATTCTTCCATAAAGAAACCTTTGGGGAGGATCGACGATGTTCTTATTGTTGTCAATGATAATTATGTGCCCGTTGATTTCACTATTATGGATATTGAATGTGATCCTTCATGTCCAATTATTTTGGGATGTCCCTTTTTGCGCACCGTTGGTGCTGTCATTGACATGAAAGAGGGTAATATAAAATTTCAGTTTCCTCTCAAGAAAGGGATGGAACACTTCCCTCGTAAGAAGGTCAAGTTACCTTTTGAGTCCGTTGTACGGGCTAGCTATTCTTTTACTCTTGATAAAACTTGATCTATGCATTATGCCTAGCTTAAAGGCATAAAAGAAAGCGCTTTTGGGAGGCAGCCCACATGAATAATTTTTTTGCTTTTGTTGTGTCTTGATGTTGTTTACTGCTGTAGCATCATCATTGTATCTTTGCTTTTCATATTTGTGCCAAGTATAGCCTCTGATTGCTAGAAAGTTCAAAAGTTGTGAGGTGCTGTCCAGGAAACAGATTCTGTCCTTGGATAGAAAAATTCGTATAAAATCACCAGATCATCTTTTTGGTCTGAATTTTTTCGACAGCGTTCTCTATATAATTTTCTTTCGTGCGTCAGTTCTGAGTTTTTTGATTTGAGTTGCAGAAGTATCCCTAACAGGTCAATTACTGCCTGCTGTTCTGTTTTTCACAGATTCTGTCCTGTTTTGCCTTACCTTCACTTTGCAAATTGAGAACTTGCTTTTTCTTTGCAAAAACCTTTTGGCAATCTTGAGAAACAGTAGAACTTCAAGAATATCCTTATTTCCAGCAAGGTATAATTATTTTATTAAGGGTACTAACCTCGCTAATCAGATTATGATGAGTTGTGTATGAAGGGAGTTTTCAAGTGTGCGAGGGAAGATGTTAAAAAGATTCAGGAGTGTCAAGCGCTCAAGCTTGGGGATGCCCCCGTGCACCCCCTATAAATATTCAAGGAGACTCAAGCGTCTAAGCTTGGGGATGCCCCCGTGCATCCCCTTCTCCATCAACATTATCAGTTCGTCTTTCGTTTCGCTATATTTTTATCACTTCATATGTTATGTGTTATGCTTGGAGCGTCTTGCTTTTAGTTTTCTTTTTAGTTTTTCATAACGAGTCGGAACCCAGCATTCCTTTATGTGGGAGAGAAACACGCTCCACCTCTACCTAGAACATTACATAGAATTTTCATGTCGATCTATGCTGTGTGTGTTCTTTGTCTTTTAATAGCTACTATCATACTCTGCTCTTAGTATTCATGCTTATCTTTTCAAGAGCTTTTATTTAGTTGGTTGCTTGAACTCTCTTTAATTACCATGCTCACCTTATTAAGAGAGTTTGCTTCCGTTGCATGGGTTAATGTGTCTATGATAAAGATGCTACTTTCATGATGGTGCTTAGTAGTTCAGGTTTTCTTATGGTTAATCTCAAATAGCTGGGGGGTTCCCAATGTGTTATTGGAGTACCAACTTGGTTTGTTTGCCTATGATGTGGTATGGTTTAGTAATATCTTCCTTCGAGAATTTATTTTGATTGACTTGGCGTATGCTCACGCATATTCAAGACTGTAAAGAAAGTCTGTCAAGCCTTGATGATCTTTTGTTTCTAAGTAGCGATATAACTACCATGCCTGATTTAATATTGCTTTGTCGCTCTGCATGATTATGACCGTCATTGCTCTCTTAGTTGGTCGCTCCCAGTCTTTTGCTAACCTCCACCTGCACTAAGCAAACTAACCATGCAATACATAGCTCATGAGAAAGTAGCCTAAACTATTGTGGTAAAGAATATGTTGCCTATGTATCTTATTTCTTATGAGTTGCTTGCTGAGCGGTAACCATGTTTCTGGGGACGCCATCAACTGTCACACTTTTGTTGAATATCATGTGAGTTGCTATGCATGTTCGTCTTGTCTGAAGTAAGGGTGATTCACCGTGGGTTGAATTAATATGCATATTGTTAGAGAAGAACATTGGGCCGCCAACCAAAGCCATGCATCATGGTGGAAGTTTTAGCTTGGACCTTAATCCTCAATCTCTCATGAGAATATGCTTATGCATTAAAGAGGAGTCCATCATCTATTTTCTATGTTGTCCCGGTATGGATGTCCTCAAGTTGAGATTTATCAAAAACGAGAAATCAAATGCGATCTATCTCCTTGGACCTTTGTACAGGTGGCATAGAGGTACCCCTTTGTGACACTTGGTTAAAACATATGCAATGCAATGATAACCCATGGGGATCCGAGCTAATTAGGACAAGGAGCGAGCACTATTGGTATTCGGTGCATGAGGCTTGCAACTTATAGGATGTCTTATACATGACACATATGAAGTACTACTACCGTTGACACAATTGCTTCCATGTTTTCAAAATAAAAAGCTTTAGCACTTAACCTTTCTTTTACCTTTATATTGAAGCACCAACTACTGAGAGCATGATTGTCATTCTGAGTGTAATGTGCATTGTCCCAAAGTAGCATTGTCTTTTGCATGATTGTGATATCGTTTATTCTGAAATGATTGTATCTAGTCATCACTTAAACCTTGAAGGTGCCCTTGCATTTATGTTTTGCATCACTAAAGGGGGCAAGCTAGATATCACTTTATCATATTTTCACATCATGTTCATTGCAAATCTTTTAGATGTTTCAGTTTCATATTGTAAAACTTTCAGTCATTTGTGATTTTCTCTTGAGACAACTTAATTACTATAGAATCATTGTCTCAGTAAGCTTTTGTCATATGGCTATGAGAAAGTCCTATATGGTTAATAGCATGTCACCACAGAAATTATTCTTGTTATCATTTACCTACTCGAGGACGAGCAGGAATTAAGCTTGGGGATGTTGATACGTCCAAAACGTATCTATAATTTCTGCTTGCTCCATGCCACTTTTGGGTGATATTGCTATGATATTCATACACTTCCATACACTTTTGATCATATTTGGACTAACTTACTAATCCAGTGCACCCCAGTGCCAATTTCTGTTTTCGGCTGTTTTTGTATTTAAGGTTTTCACGTTTTGAGAACTGCCCAGAAAAATCCATAAAACTTATATAAAAAATCAGCGAACCGGAAACAACACTGCGTCCGAAGGGCAGCCTCGGGGGGGGGGGGGG
>LR738714.1:36990552-37004015 GCA_902687465.1 Secale cereale | reverse complement strand
ACAGGGGCTCCAGGCGCCCTGTGGGCGCGCCCTCCCTGGGCCACGCCGGGGGGGCGCCTGGGCCCCCCGAGGCTCCCCCGGTGCCCTACTTTGGCATATATTTAAAGGGTCCTCCGTAACCCTCAGAACAGGACTTCTTTTCGCGATCCCATCTCTGTTCCCCCGCCGCCACCGCTTCCAAGATCGGGAGCACCAGGAGAACTCTTCCCGGCACCCTGCCGGAGGGGAGGATCACCACCGGGAGCTTCTCCACCACCATGGACGCCTCTCGGATGACTCGTGAGTAGTCTCCCTTGGACCATGAGTCCATGACCAGTAGCTATGTGATGTTCTCCTCCCGTTCTTGTGCTTCACTAATTAGTCCTCGTGAGCTGCCCTACATGATCGAGGCACCTATGTAATCCTTATGATGTTGCTATGTTGAGTTTGCTGGGATCCGATGGATTATGAGATTATGTTCAGATTGATCTTGAGTAATATATTTGATCTACCTCTTTTATATTTTAGTTCATAAGTAATTCTTGCATGTTCTCCATTGTTATTTATTGCTTTGGCCGAGTAATAGGTAGTGACTCCAAGAGGGAACGTTATGCTCGATTGTGGGTTCATGACCCTCGATGACTAGCTTGAGTGACAGAAACATGAGTCTAGGGGATGTGCTGTTGCCACAAGGGGGAAAACAACGGTGCTTGTGCCCGCGGGTGCAAGGATTGTTTACTTTACGCAAAGTTCTTTTAATGCAGTCCGCCCTGGATAGATATCTCAAGGTGGATGATTAGTAGTAGATATTGATGGATTTCGGTCTACTTACTTTGGCGTACCGCCCATGCTTTGAACCTCAACCTTTCTTGCAATGTAGTCAGCATTGGTTTGCGTTCGTGGTCCTATCAATTGCCCAGCTGTAATTTGTTACCTCGCATAGCTGTTTTATCGTCTTTTGGGAGAGAGACATCACTAGTGAACATCATGAGACTCCGGTCCATATTACCATCATTGATCACATTCACTATTTACTTTTCGCTATTTACTTACTATTGCAAAACACTATCTATCACTACTATCATATTGCTTTTAACCCTTTGTGAACTACAAGGCCGAAGAGATTGACAACCTCTCTGTACTCGTTGGGAGCAAAGTTATTTGTATCTGTGTGCAGGTCCACGTTGATTTCTAATTGCGCCGTTAGCAGTTGACACCTACTTGTTGAACCTTGGAGTCTCTGGGGATTCGATCCTTGGCATCTTTGCTAGGGGAAAACACTTCTACTTACTGCATCTTACACCTTCCACTTGGGGTAACCAACGAGGGGTTCGAGGCCCATCAGCGGCGACGAGGGGCCAGTGGCGGAGAAGGGGCGGCTCGGGGCGCGGTCGGATCTGAAGGCGGCGGCGGTCGAGGTTCGGGCCGGCGGCGGGGCGAGCTGCGGCCGGAGAAAGGTGGCTGGCGGCGACCGGAGGGGAAGAAGACGAGGGCAGTGGCTCAGGATCTGGCGGATGGGTGATGCGGGAACAGGCCGGGCCGGCGGGCTGACTTTGGGCCATGCGGGCCCGCGCGGAGGGAGTGGAAGCACTGGCGGCGGTCGGTGGAAGCACTGGCGGTGGTCGGCGGAAGCACTGGGCGACGCTGGTGGAAATTCTAGGGTTTTGGACGCAAAATTGGAGGGGGTGGGCGTTTATATAGGCACAAGGAGCTAGGGTAGTCCAACAGAGGAGAGGTTTTCGGCCACGAGATCACAATTGAACGGCCTAGATGATGGGAAGGGATTGAGCTGGGTTGGTGGGCTGGTGAAGGAGTGTCTTGGGCCTCAAAGAGGAGGTACTTTTAGCCCACGAGGATAACTGTTGGAGTATCAAACGAACTCCAAACGCGACAAAACTTGAGAGGCGGGTTACGCATATCAAAACAACATCGCACGACAAGTCTCACGCCATTCCGGAAACATTACACGGCCAAACACAAAAGAAGGACTCGGGGAAGCCTCGGGCACGTGTGAGAGCGTCGGAACTCGAAACGGACAACGGGAAGGAACAAGTGGGACCGGATGCAAAAGACAACACAAACAAAATGCAATGCACATGACAACATGACATGGATGCATGCACACACGCACACGACAAAACGACGAAAACCCGAAAAGACGAAGAACCCGGAATGGAACTGATGAAGCCAAAGTTATATATTGCCAAAAAGGGAAAGTATTACATCCGGGGCATTACAGGAGGTTTTTCTAGCGAGGCTTCTGCTGATCGCAATAAATTTGTTCAGGTCGATGAGCTTCTCGACAGGGTAATCAATTTAACTTGTGATTTCCCAACATCCGGTTCCAGGATGAGGAATATTGCTGGATTGTTTCCTGAAGGAAAAGGCCCTTCTAAAGCAGAAATTGAGGCCGCTCATAACTTTGACCGTGGGTAGCTTGAATTCCTTAAGCAGACAGTTATGAATATCAGGTCTTCATTCGTTCAGTTTAAGCAGTCTCAGGACGACAAGTGTGCTAGGTATGAGCAGGAAGCTAAGGCATTTGTGAAGGAAATGAACAGGCATGAAGATGTTGTCCGGCCTTCTTTGCCCGACCCTGCAGTTGTGGATGTATGTCTTTTTTTCATATGTGAACAGTTTTTTTTACCCATATTTGTTATCTATTTTTTCTGTGTGTTTGTGGCATTGACTATTTGTTTTTCGCATCCTTTTGTTCTTTTCGTAGTGTGGAGGAGAATCTTCTAAGGCTAACGCTTGTCGTGATGATGACCACCAGGACCACTACGGTGTTGATTCTGATTATTTGTTTGACAGGCCATTGTCCCCCGTTGACGAAGCTGCCAAAGACAATCCTCTTGACGAAGGCGTCATCGACAAGGTTTGATTTCTTACTTTTTTTGTTACAGTGAACTTCATTGTTTAATTTTTTGTAGTGTCCAAAACAAACAATCATATTTTTGCACCAGCAGTGGCAGCGAACTGCAGTTTTTAACTTTTTTTGTAGTGTGCACCAGTAGTGTTAGTGCACTGTAGTTGTTGTTTAGAGAAGAAGCATCATCTTTTTAGAAGTGAACTGCATGATCTGGTGTTGGTTTTTTAGTTGTAGAACTGCAGATTTGGATAATAGTTTTATTTATGTTTTTTGTTTTTTAGGATGCCGAATCAAACGTGGAAATACATGGGAAGGAGGCAGAGGGTGACGCTGGCAAGGACGAGGAGGCTGACAAGTCTAAAGAGATGGAAGGCGACGCTTCTCTGGTGAGTATAGAGAATTTTGCATTTTGTGTTTTATTTTTTATTTTTCATGGGAGCTTCATGGTCCGTTTTATTAGTGAACTGCATTCTATCTTTTTTGTGTAATGTGTTTTATTTTTTAACTCATCAGAACTGCGGATTAAATGTTGAAATCCTAGCGGAGCACATCATTGAGGATGATAATGTGGAAGGGAGAGGAGGGGAGGAGCCTAATGCGGAGGTTGATAAGGCAGAAGGTAGAGAAGGAGGGGAGTGTCCTGTTGAGGCTGATAAGGCACAAGAGAGAGAAGGAAGGGAGGATATTGTGGATTGTGATAAGCATGAAGAGAGAGATGGAGCTCCTTGTGTTATAGTTGAAATTGCAGAAGAGACAGAAGGAAATCCTAGAGTCGGATTTGATGCTGCGGGGACATCCGCTGGCATTGATGGTGTTGGTGGGCCTACTGTTTTGTTGCTTGGCGATGAGGTGCCTGAGAAATTTTGTGTCGCCCCTCGCGCCCCCGAGCAATCTATTGGCAATCTGGCTTTCCCAGCCGAGACAACCAAAGTCCCAGCTGAGACAGTTTCGATTGGTTCTGAAGAGGAACAGCCAAGACTCTCTCAGGACATGAGCAATCAAGCGCCGCTTGACGATGATATTACCGGGCTGGATCACTTGACGCTCAGCGAAGATGTATATGAGCAGCCGCAGGAAGTTTATTCTGAAACCGAAGGTAAGCGAACTGCATTATTTTTGTTCTTTCCCGGGGGCGAAATGGACCGTGTGTGTTTTATTATCTGATATCGTTCCCACTCTGTATGCAGATGAGGAATTACCTGTTGTTACTCCTTTGAGGATTAATCCAGCTCTTATGAGAAGATACAATGAGTTATATGACGCTGTTACGAGGGCTAGGAGGGATAAGAAGAAGAAGTATGACATTTTTTGTCTTACACCCCAGTTATTTAATATGTTATTTTTTCAGGGACACCCATCTTATCACTTTTTGCTGGGCTTTTTTCTTCTTGTCTGAAGGCATCTAGTTGCGTTTAAGGGCGAGTTTGGTGATATTACTATCGGTCATGTTGGCGAGTCTTTTTGGTCGTATGGAACGCCGAGCACGCGCCTCGCAAACATTGGCGTCTCTATGTTAGCTGAGAGGTTCAAAGGATCTCAAACGATGATTGTCCCGTACAACCTATGTGTAAGAATTTTCATTAATTTATATTTATCCCTCGTCCAATTTTTATTTGTGCTATAAGCATTTTCATTAACTCTCTGGTTTTGTCTTTTTTGCAGAATTCCATTTGGAACGGCGGTGCCACAAATAGGGCTTTGAAAAAGATGTTTTCTTCAAGCGTAGAGGAACGTGTGGACAAGAAAAACTTGGTAACGCATTTTGACCATTTTCGTCATCTTGAAAATAAGTTTTCTGTTTTTCTATTTTCTCATCTGGTTTGTTTTATTCTTTTTTTATTTCAGATTATGTTTGCAACATTTGATCCTCCTCCCGCAACAATGAAGGATGCAATAGGCCACTACTGCTTGGTCACTTTGAACCTGCGAGAGAAGCGTTTTGAGTTTCTCGACTCATTGAACGAAGCCGACAGCGCTCCTACAAATCTTGTCTTCAGGAAAATGGTCAGGAACATCAAAAAAGTTTGGAAAGATGGCAGCGCAAGCTGCGATGAGCCGTTGAACCCTCCCACCCTTGACGGCTTTGCGCTGACTCATATTAATGTCCCGCAACAGGGAAACGGGTTTGTACTTGTTCTCCTTTTTCTTTTTCCTCCTTCAGTTTTTTTGTGTAAGTGAGCTGCATTGTTTTTACTAAATTAGAAGCACTTTTTCCCTTGAGCGAACTGCATTACTAATGTGTTATTAGTTGTTCTCCCTCTGTTTTGTGTGTGTATGGAGCTGCATTGTTTTACTAACATCAGTAGCACTTCATTATTGAGTGAACTGCATTAGTAATGTGTTTATGTTGGTTTTCTTGCAGGCATGATTATGGATTTTACATGTTCCAATTCATGCAGACCTAGGATGGTGAAACGGTTGCCAAGTTTGGGAAGGAGCACATTGGCTACATCAGGAAGGCGATGCTCTATAGTTGGCTCACCTCGTCGCATTGCTGTCTTGACCTGACATCACTTTTAATTTTTAAAGAAGGTTATTACATTTTTTTAGTCACACACCCTTTTTATTAAGTGAACTTCATTGATACAGAAAGGGGAGGTCCACTACTTTTGTTAAGCTTTTTAGTAGAACCCCATTCGCATGTTAAAATGACTTTCGTTAGTGAACTTGATGATTCTTTTCATTTTGCTCATTATCCATTTTTTGTGCAGGCTTTGACGAAGGCGCACACCAAGGTGGTATTTCCTTGTTTGAAACTCAGGTTCACACTCCAACGATTCAGAATTTTGTCCTTGATGAACCCCCCGTTAAGCTTGTAAAAGAACCGGCGTGTAAGAGGTTGAGGAGTGGCGCCGGCACTTCGAATGAAAAAGCTCTTGAGAAATCTTCTGTCAATGTCAAGCATGGAAAGAAAGCAGTGAGCCCTATGAATGCTGAAGATAGTGATGATGATTTTGAGAGGCCACCACCAGTGCCTAGGAGGACCAGGAGCGCAGCTGTGGAACGCCCGACGGACAGCGAGGCACTAGTTCTATCAAATAAGAGGCCTGTGCAGAAGCCATCAAAGTGTCGATCTCCTATACAGAAGTTGAAGCCTGCGAGATTCAGTTATCTTGCGGAGATGAGGAAAGTCTTGCAACTCATCACGAGCACACCATTCAGGCAGAAATATAGCGAGTCAGTTCTTTTTTCGTTAGTTTTTTCGCTTTTTGATTTTTAATGTGTGTAATGTTTTTCTGTGTTTTTTCTTTTGTGCTCCTAACCCCCCACCTTCGCCGTTTCTTTTGTGCAGGTGCGCGCTTTTCATGCACAGGAATCCTATCGAAGTCTACACTGTGAATGTGGACTACATGTTCTTAACTTTCACCAGAGGTGGTTTTATGGACTCGGAATTGATGGATCATATCATCAGGTACTCGAAGAATGACGAGCATATGAATGTGGTTTATAGATCTGGCGAACGCTTTCTGCTGTCCCCTTTGTTTATCACGGTATTTCTCTTTTTTTTTCTTTTTTTTTCTTTTTTTCTGCTCGAGTGAACTGCAGTTAATAGTGTATAATAATTTGTTTTAGAATGTACTGAACTGCATACATTTATTTTTTGTGTTTAACACATGTATCTTAAATGAAACAAATTATGGGGAGAATTGTGAACTGCATACTGTTTTAGAGAAGCGTGATCCGTTTTTTCATTAAGCGTCGGAGCGAACTCTGAGGGGGAACTGCATTAACGTTCTTTTGTGAATTACCCACACGCAGTATGTTCTTCAAATGAATGATCACGCGGATAGAGATGAAGATGGAAAAGTTGTGTTGCCTTTTGTCCACGACAAGTTTAACTTTGACGATGCAGCAAAGCAGTTCAAACCTTATGTTCGTGATGACGAGAACCTTCTTGATTGCAAATTAGTAAGTTATCAAATTTGCTTTGTTCAGCCTTATGTACTTATTTTCTCTCCCAATTTTTTCCAGTAATCCTTTTTCACTCATCAAACCCATAACAAATTTGATGAAACAAATCAGATTCTGTTACCACGGATGAAAGACCAGCATTATTCGCTATACACGATGAATAGGCACCGCGAGACCCTTGACATTCATGACACTAGGAGGTACAGCGGACCGGTTGATCAAACGACGAGGTGGCATAAGTCTGAATACCACAGCGACCGCACTGAAATGGTAAATTTTTTCCTTTTTCACCTTCTTCTTGTTTTCATGCGTGCGCGTGTTGAACAATATTGTTGTGATGTGTATTTTTGTTTTTTTTTATTTCCACCAGATGATCAGGATGACTGCATTGTTGAAGAAGGTTTACGGAGAAAAGGAGTACAAGAGAAAGGAGTCGGTAGGCTGGGTCGATGTTTCAAAGAAAGCTAGCTTTTTGGGCTCCCCTAAGCAGGGCCCCAACGAGTGCGCCTTTTTTGTTCTGAAGATGGCTCAGTTTTATGACGGCAAAAGCTTTGTTGTGAAATTCGCAAAGCGTAATGTAAGTATCTTTTTTAACCCAATAATAATCCCTCATTCTTTGATTTTTTTTTTTGGTCAGTTCTTTTTTGTAGATGATGTTGTATATTTGTTTTTTTTGCTTCATCGCAGGAAGCTGCTGTTGAGGAATGGAAGGCTGAGTTTTTGTTCCAGATTCTGTTCCACCCTGAAAACATGGTTGTAGTCACCGAGTTCCCGGAGGATCTAAGAAATCTCTGCATTTCTCTTGGCTTTTCTCCAAAACTGGATTCGCAGGAGCAGGATGAGGCATAAATGATAGCAGGTCTTTTTTTATGTGTGTTGATGTCTTTTCGTGTGTGTTCCAAAACTTTCTGTAAACAGTATGTATGGTCGCTGTGTGTAGTTCTCGATCTGCAAAACTGTTCACACCATGTTGTGTGCTTTTGTATATACCGGTCTAGTTAGTTTTTGTGTTTTTCTTTTTGTGGCAGACAGGGACAATGTCAAATATGTACATAATGGAGCTTTCAGCCAATTCCTCCTTGTTTATTGTAACATGTTCGCAGCGCACTGCATTCACTTATATGAGTAGCAGCCAAGTTTTTTTAAATATACGCATCTGCACAGCATTTCACCTTATCACATGGGACAGCAAAGACGAATTTAACGTGTTTGTCATCGAGTTTCAAAATTTTGGAAAAACTGTATTAGAAGACAGAAAATCAACCGTGTCCGCTAAGCGAGAGCTCAATTTTTTACATTTTTTGCACTAAGCGCACTTCACTGTATACTCGAAGCGGACTGCACTATAAGCTTTAAACGCACCACACACGCACTGCACTGTACGTGAAGCCTAGTCTGACTCTATATTTTTTTCTTTCTAACTGCATTCTATATTGATTCACGGTCATCTCAGATTCTATACGACGAAGAGAACTGCATTCTGAAAATGACATTCTGATCTCAGGGTTTTCATACATAAGAGAACCGCATTTTGAGAATGACATTCTCATCTTATTTCTTTCATATAGAAGAGAACTGCATTTTACCAAGCATACCCACCCGCAGCACATTAATCACAAAGTATATATGGCATATGTTATATCTATTCATTTTGAACTTCAATATTACATGTTGAATTCTTTTTTTTTGCAGTCCATTGAACACAAGATATATCTTATATACGATACGATATATATAAAGGATGAAGTTAATATATTTTTAAAAGGTAAAACTGTATATGTGTTGATTTATGTCCTTTTCCTGCTGCTTCTTCTCAAATTGTGCACTGCATTTGTTTCAATGGTTGTTGCTGCTTCCGTTTTGCTCTTGTTGTTCGCATTACCCCTCGTAACGCGACCGTGCGACTGCGATGCTTGCCTACGCGCTGGATTCTGCGTTCTGTCTC
Source organism: Secale cereale (assembly GCA_902687465.1). Lineage (NCBI taxonomy): Eukaryota > Viridiplantae > Streptophyta > Magnoliopsida > Poales > Poaceae > Secale > Secale cereale. The sequence continues at coordinate 36,995,307 of LR738714.1, read as the reverse complement.
TCCCCCTCGTTTTGATGATGGTTCTTCGATGTCTTCATCTTCTTCTTCTTCTTCCTCATCTTCCTCTTCTGCTTCCTCATCTTCCTCTTCAGTTACATCAGCTTCGCTCTCTTCCTTGTTCTCTTCTCTGTCAGCATCTTCTTCATCTTTTTCTTCTGTTCTATTTGGACAAGTTCTCACGTTATGCTTCTCTCTCTTGTTGCATATGCTACACAGTCTTCTCTTTGTCATATCATCTTGTTGGTCAGGTTGGTGATCTGTGGCGGCATTTTCAGCCTGGATTTTTTTCAGCCGCTCCTTACATGTTCTTGAGTTGTGTCCCACAATCTTATTGCATGATTTGCATATCCTTACCCCCAGTGGTCTTCCTCCGCTATCCAGTTCTGGCTCAGGCCTGCTATTTTTTCAGGACTTTTTTCTTTTGCTGCAGCTTTTCTATTGGCTGATTTGCTCTCTTTCTTTCTCCCTTTTGTGTTTGAAACAGGTGGGGGAAGAATTGTGTCATCCATATTATGAGCTGCACCATCAGAGGCATGTTCGCGCTCCTCTCCTTGTTCTTCACCCCGCGCATCCATGATGTTCTCTGCTTCTTCTTCTTCGTTTATTACGTCGACTTCTTGTATGAGTTCTCTCATACCAGCTAAAGCTCTGTTGTACCCTCTATGCGATTTGACACCCCTGTTTGCTAGGTCCATCGCTGTTTCTGCAAGTAGTCTCCTACGGCAGAACATCGAACTCCCATCTGGAGCAGTTTGCTCATAGTCTCTGCGGTCAAAAGTTGGATTTTGGCGTGTGTTCCGTGTGTATCTCTTCAATATGTACTCTTCAGGTATCTTGTCCACCCGCAGCTGATCCAACATGCAAATGATGTGCACGCAGAACAGGCCTGCAGCAAAAGAATTTTTTGGGTTATTCGTGTCAGCAAACTTCACATAAATATGCAACATTTTTTCAATTTTGGTGTTGTGAACTGCATTATAAATAGGTCCTGGGTCTCCTGTTCTAGTGAACTTTACTAAGGTTTTTTTTGTTTTTCATCTCTTTTTTGCTACCAGCAGTAAGTGAACTTCATTATGTTTTCTGTGTGCTTATTTTTTGTTTCCTGTCTCACCGACCTGTGTGTGTCCACAGCTTGCATTCGCATTCATAGATACCGCTCGTCACATCAGCAACTACCTGGAACTCATGTCTTGCCCAATCAAAATCATCAGACCGGTTGTAGTGGCGCACCAAATATTTCGTTGGGTTGTCAGTGGACTGCTCTGATCTGAATGCAGTGCTGCGGTAGTGCGTTTGCTTGAAGTCAGCAAAGACCGCCCTGGTGTAAATCTTGGAGAGCTGAACCTTGAAACCAAACTGAGTAGTAGTCTTTATTTCCGTCTGTGAAACAAAGAAAACCAGTTAAGTAGTTGTCTTTCACAGCTTAAATCAAGAAAGCGAGTAGTGTTTTATTAATTGCTCATCCAGCTTAAAAACTTTGCTCTGTTTATATACCTCGTTAGCTATGGTCTCCACGTGCTTGACGCCCTTCCTTGTCTGGATGCACCTGTCCACCTGCGACGCAAAGATGTGTAGGTCGTGTCTTTCCTTGACAAAGTTCCTCTTCAAGATCCGGTTCATGCTTTCACTTCTCTGTGTCGACGTCATCCGTGCACAGAACACCTCCTTGTAGTAAGCTGATATCCATTCTTTTCGGTCTGTCCAGAGCGCCTTCATAATTTCATCATTTTGTAGGTTATACTTGTCCATGAGCTCATGCCAAGCGCGTTTAAACTCTGATGGCATCAGCGGGTGGTTGAGAACGGAGGTCAGCTCATCCTTGAATGTCTCATACGCTTTGTACAGCAAGGACAGGTGATCCTTGTATTTTTTCAGTATATGCCAACGGCATAACTTGTGCAGCATGCCTACTAGCGTACTTTTTATTGCGGCATCCATGGAGGGGCATTGATCTGCATGTTTTTTGAAAAACAAATCAAGCAGTGAGTTATTGAGAGAACTGCATATCCTTTTTCTGCTTTTTTCTTATTTTTTTCATTGGATGGAAGAAATGGACTACAAAACTTGGCAGTGAACTGCAGTGTTATTTAAACCCATTCTTTTTTAGCATACCTGTAAGTATGCAGATTGGCCGCTTGTTGTTCATGCAACGCAAGAACGTCCGGAAGACCCACTCGAAAGTCGGTATTGTTTCGTCTCTGATGAGAGCCACATCAAATATTGTACTTTGGAGGTGGTGGTTGACTCCAACGAAGACGGCCAGAGGCATGTGGAACTTGTTGGTCTTGTAGGTCGTGTCAAATGTGACACAATCTCCAAAATCTTCGTACGATCCCCGGCAGCTCGCGTTCGCCCAGAATATGTTTCGCACACGGTTATCGACATATTTGTTGTAATCATAGAAGAACTCCGGGTTTATTTGCTGCATCTTCTCAAAGAAAGCCAGGAGTTTCTTCACATCGTCTTCTGTTTCCTCCCTCGCGAATTGGTGCTTCCTGCAGTTCGAAATAATAATATACTTGCAGCATTAGAGACATACAGAAAATGCACAAGCGAACTGCATGAAATAGACAAGATATCGTTTTTTGTTTAGTGAACGTACCTGTTCACCCAGTCACGGCTGGTGCGCCCCATAAAGTGCAGCCCTCCTGACATCCTTGACAGGGTTGACATCATCTGCGTGTGCGTCAGGTTGTCGCTCTACATGTCCTTCACTAGTTTATCAAGTAACGGATCATCCGTCTTATGCGAGTGCATGTGCAGAAGCATAGCCAGCCTGTCAATCATCCTGTGGTTGTGATTGAGCTCAATCTCTGCTATCACAAACACATCCTTGATTTTTTTCAATCTCACTCTCGCCTTGCAGCCAGTCCTCTTTGATGTTTTATCTCGTTTTCTGTCATAATCAGTGACAGTTTCCTTGCTTCCGCCTTCCTTTGAGCACACTATGTATCTGTTTGTTCTGTATCCGCCGTTTTTGCATGTGCCGAAGCCTGCATACCTCGCATACGTGTTGTAGAATTCTCGCGCCACAGCGTGTGATGTGAATTGCATACCTTTCACAGGCACAAGTTCTTGGAGCATGTTCTCATTCTACACACACAATATGGAATGTTTTTTTGTTAATGAGAATGCACAAGCTGAAAGAATGCGTAAGTGAACTGCAGTAGTTAGGCAAGGAAGCTTACATGCGTGTACTGTTTTTTCTCTAATGGTGTTTGCAGCTCACCAATGTTTATTGGGCATGGAGGGGTGACAACAGATCTGTGTAATTTAGGATCGCGAGGAGGCAGAATTGTTGAGAACTTTACTTTTTTGGTTGCTTGCGGCTCTCCTTGATTATGCTTCCGATTCTTTTGGTGCGCAGTAGGCGGCATGGGTGGAATTCCATTGTCTCTTTGTCAATGAATCGTTTGCTCATGAACTTGCCGAACTTGCTGGGTTTCAACATTGGCTTGTGGAGGTGCTATATCATCCGTTCTGATATGCTGGCCAAATGTTTCAAAGACACGCGTGTACCTTAGCTACATAACAGTTATGATTTGCTCTTCATCATCCTCCTCCTCATCATCTTTCTGCGCATGCTCCCCCATGAAGACCAGATCGTCGTCCTCCTCCTCATCTTGCGCGCTTTTTGCTTCACTGCCTTCTCCATCTCGAATGATTTTTGGTTCACTGTTTTTATCTTTATCCTCTACATCTTCCTCCACGGAGTACGCAGTTCTGTTTGTTGTGTTAAAGAAACCCCTAGGTATTTCAGGTGTTATCCATCCAGGCATCTCCCACTCTTCTCTTCCAATGCAGTTCAGGGGCTTCGGGTCCTAAATGAATCGAGGTATCTTCTGTTTTGGAGGCATATTAATTTCCTGCACAGTATTAAGCCAAAGCTTTTTATGCACGTCAACAGTGAAATGAACTGCATCTTTCGTACTATATATCATTATATTTTGCAACTGTAGAAATTGCACTTCAATTTGTCATTCTATAGCAGGGGCACTGGGAGTTAACATGAAGAAACAATGCACTTCAGTTTTAGGCACAGCGCTCTACATATGTAAGTCATGGTGGACTGCAATTTTGAGCCATATAGCATTTTTATTTTTTCGAAGTATCTTTTTCTATTTTCTACTGGGAGATACATGGGACTGCAGTCGACGCAAGAGGGGCACTGCATGGGGATAAAAAGGGCACTGCAAACTGGATGTGGGGGTTGGGTATTTGATTTTCTTACATTATATGCACTTCTCTCCTCCTGCAGATGCAGCTCTGGCTGTTGTTGGCGTGCAGTCCACCTCCGTTGCAGGAACTCATGGGCTTTTTCAACTTTTGCCATTGTCTCGGGAGAAGGCTGGATGGGCACCATTGCAGTTCGCATCCACGACGACTGCGATGGAGAAGGCATCCTTGCAGTTCTCTTTCCCCTGTCATGCATAACCGAGGCTGGATGCTTCAGCGGCGGATCCTCCAGGTGGTTTTGGGGCAAAGGTAAGGGGCGACGTCGCTTCCTAGACGCCGCCGCGGAAGAATCCTCGCCGACGGACTGCATCGCCGGCCGCTCGGCGTGCGCTCTGCGCTACTGGCCGCGGAAGAAGGCGGGGAGAGGTGGGGGTCGCCGCCGGCCGCCGGAGCGCTGCCGCGGAAGAAGGCGGGGAGGGGTGGGGGTCGCCGCCGGCCGCCGGGGCGCTGCCGCGCAAGGAGGCGGGGAGGGGAGGGGGACGCCGCCGGCCGCCGGGGCGCTCCCGCGCTAGGAGGCGG
>LR738714.1:36965190-36990331 GCA_902687465.1 Secale cereale | reverse complement strand
GCCCCCAACCACCCCACGCCGCCCGCCGTCGGCCACCACCCCGCGCCATCCTCCCCGGCGACCAACCACCCTGCGCCACCCGCCCCGGCGACCAACCACCCCGCGCCTGCCTCCCCGGCCAACACCCAGCGCCGCCTACCCCTACAACCTCTCCGCGCTCCCTGCCCCGTCGTGATTCACTAACTATGCCGCCGCACCTCGGCCATGCCGGCCCTCTTCATCCGCCGCAGCACCTCCATCCAATCTGCCTCCAGGAGCCGGCGAGGATCCACCGCATGGTGCATCAACAACCGCCGTCGGGGCTGCTCTCGATCTGGGAGGAGCAGCACCTCCCCGTCAGATCCGATGAGGGTCATGGCGCCGTGCAGTTCAGATCGGGTTCTCACCCCGTCCCATACTGTCCACCGCAGGGGAGAAGGACGAGGAGCTCCACCACCGGCCCCTCTGCTCCCCCAAGCAGTTTGCAACGTGTGCGTGTGCAGGACGGTAGGCACATCGATGCAGTCCATCCTCGGATCCGAGCGCAGATGCCGACCCCTCTGCACCTTGGTGCCCAGCGAGGGCACCGACCGCAGCCTCGCCCCCGTGCCTCCTCCCTCGGCCCCGGATCCACCAGCACCTCCCCCACCCACGGTGAGCCACGGTCGATGGCGTCGCCCCGCGGGTCAGAGTGATGCGGCCATCGATGATGCTCTGAGCCTCTTTCCCTCCCAACCTCCTTAATGCTCTCTCTCCCCCTCGATTTGTCTACACCAGAGCAGCTGTGGGGTCAGTGCGCCATCAGATCGAGCGCTGACGACCACGAGCAGTGAGAGGACTGAACGAGGTGATGCAGGGTCATTTTCCTTTGTCAATTCAGTGCAATTTCTTTTTTTGCTGCACTTCAATTCACAAATTGGGTGTGGTTTCATTTTTTGCTATTTTTTGCAGGAAGAAAAGGACTGCAACCGCATGCAGTACATCACCCCCATGCCATACTTGACTACAGTTCACCACGGCATGCCCATACAAGGCATGTGGTGTCGCAGTGCCGAGCGTGTGAGCATGTACATGACTACGCGGTCTACTGCAAACCGGCTAGATTTTTGTTGAGTTCTTTTTGCTATGTTGATGAATCCTTTTATGTGATGAATACTTGGACAGGTTGCTGCAGTTCAGTTCTTCTTTTGCGTTTTTCAAATTTTGGATGTGTGTGGTATCATTGTAGTACACTTCCGGGCGTTGCATCAACAGTAGCGGGCACTGCAGTTGGTGGCAGCATACAGTTTGGCTGGGCATGGCCGCACGGGATGCACCTGTGACGACGAGGAGGGTCACCTCTCGCTATAGTGCAGTTTGTTTATTTATGTGCGAATATATTTTGTTTTATGTATGAAGTGTGTTTCAATTGTTGAGAAAATTGTGAAAATCGCCAGAGGAAAAACAGGGCATTGCCTGATGCAGTTCGGCTGGGAAACCTTTGCGGCTCAAAACAAAATGGAGTCCAGTTTTTCAGGTCGTGTGTGTGTGTGTGTGTGTGTGTGTGTGTGTGTGTGTGTGTCGATGTTCAGTTCGTCGGGAAACTACAGAAGAAGAAGGATCATTTTTTCAAGTTCACTTTCTTCTTAAATGTGTTAGAGAAAAATGTAAAAAATAATTAAAAAGATGCAGTCCGTTGGTGCACTGCTTGCGGCTCGTGCGCTTCGTCTATGAAGTTTGTTAGGTAAGTTTTATATGTAAAAAAGGTGTCTATGAAAGGTGTCTGGATCATTTTGTGGTGGTTTGTTAGGTAACTGAACGTACAGTGCACTTGGGTAAAAAAGAAGTCCACTACGAAGGACTCCTCAGTATAGTTCATTTCGAACAAAATGCATTTAAAAACATGTAAAAATGCAGTGCACTTTGGTCTAAAAAAAGTCCATTGCAAAGGACTCTTTGAAGCTCACTTTGTTCTCTCACGAAGTTGGCCATAAAAAACCGTTGTGGTTCTCTTGGTGATCCAAAAACAAAAACACATCGGAAAGCAGCTCACTTCTCAACACTTCTCAAACGCGCGTAAAAAATTAATTGGTACGAAAAAAGACAACAGCAAATCATGAGGTTCACTTTTGGTAGTGTTCCGCTTCACTTTCGGGAGTGTTGCGGTCCACTTTTCTTCGAAAAAAAAGTTGGAAAAAGACAACAAAACTCCTGTGACAAAAATCTACGTCCAACAAAATAAATCATGAGGTTCGATTGACTGTCTGATGCAGTGCGTTCTTCAGTTTGAAGCAGTGCGCTTTTCTGTCCGATGCAGTGCACGCGTCGATTTTGTTGTCGCGAAAAACAGAGTTTCCGCGTTTTTGTAATTTCAAAACTGCTCTTAAACCGTAATGGATCAGAGGGAGTGTTCTAGATGAAAAAGTAGCATCTCGACGATATCTTTCCAACGGTGTATCATTTGGATCATTTCGGCCAATGTTTTGTAAAAATTTCACGAAAAAACGGCCGCTGCCCTTCGTAGTCAGCCGCACGATTTTCAAATTTAACTAAAAACCGTAAGTAATCTCAAAAACATTTCAACATATGAAGGTTGCGCCTCGTTCGTAGCTTTCCAATGGTATATTACACGCCTTGTTTCAACAAACGGTTAGAAAACTGGAGTGAAAACAGTACCGAAAATTTGAAAAAAATCGAAAAACACAATTCCACGATTTAGTAAATTCAAAACTGCTCTTAAACCGTAGCGAATTAGAAAAAATAATAGATATGAAAAAGATGCGCACCGACAATACCTTTCCAACGGTGTATCATACGTTTCATTCTGACGAGCGGTCTAGAAAAAAAACGCCAAAAAACGCTCGCTGCCATTCGTTGTGAGCCGCACGATTTTCGAAACTGCTCTTAAACTATGATGAATTTTGAAAAGTGTTGAACATGACGAAGTTGCGTCTACTCCATAGCTTTTGAACGGTATATTACATGCATAATTCCGATAAACGGTTAAAAAACTAAAGCAAAAAAGGTACCGAGAAAACAACACGTACAGTTTTTTCAAACATGAAGTTCGCTGGTCTCTATGGTGCGGTGCGTATAGCTTTCCAATGCAGTATTACAATGCAGTTCGGAAGTGTTATGAGAATATTATTCTCATCATGTTATGAGAATAGACCGGCTGTATATATATTATCTCTATCTCTACTCTTATAAAAAACAGAAGATCTATATTATACTAGCAAAAGGCCCATGCATTGTACGGAACATCAAGATGCATTTATACGAGTTGTTTATCTTGTGGGAGACAAAGATGAATGATGGAAGGCCATATATGTAAATGTGGAGAGGGGTGTGGGTATCATTCTACTTAAGTTCTATTGGAAATATGCCCTAGAGGCAAGAATAAAATGGTTATTATTATATTTCCTTGTTCATGATAATTGTCTATTGTTCATGCTTTAATTGTATTATCCGGAAACAGTAATGCATGTGTGAATACATAGACGACAACAAGTCCCTAGTGAGCCTCTAGTTGACTAGCTCGTTGATCAATAGATGGTTACGGTTTCCTGACCATGGACATTGAATGTCATTGATAATGGGATCACATCATTAGGAGAATGATGTGATGGACAAGACCCAATCCTAAGCCTAACACAATATCGTGTGGTTCGTATGCTAAAGCTTTTCCAATGTCAAGTATCCTTTCCTTAGACCATGAGGTTGTGCAACTCCCGGATACCGTAGGAGTACTTTGGGTGTGCCAAACGTCACAACGTAACTGGGTGGCTACAAAGGTACACTACGGGTATCCCCAAAAGTATCTGTTGGGTTGGCACGAATGGAGACTGGGATTTGTCACTCCGTATGACGGAGAGGTATCTCTGGGCCTACTCGGTAAGACATCATCGTAATGAGCTCAATGTGACTAAGGGGTTGGTCACGGGATGATGTGTTACGGAACGAGTAAAGAGGCTTGTCATAACGAGATTGAACAAGGTATCGGTATACCGACGATCGAATCTCGGGCAAGTACTATACCGCTAGACAAAGGGAATCGTATGCGAGATTGATTGAATACTTGACATCGTGGTTCATCCGATGAGATCATCATGGAACATGTGTGAGCCAACATGGGTATCTAGATCCCGCTGTTGGTTATTGGCCGGAGATATGTCTCGATCATGACTGCATGGTTCCCGAACTCGTAGGGTATACACACTTAAGGTTCTATGAGGGTTATAGGGAATGTAGTACGTGGTTACCGAATGTTGTTCGGAGTCCCGGATGAGATCCCGGACGTCACGAGGAGTTCTAGAATGGTCCGGAGGTAAAGATTTATATATGGGAAGTCCCGTTTTGGTCATCGGAAGTGTTCTGGGCGTTATCGGTAACATACCGGGACCACTGATGGGCCTCGAACCCCTCGATGGTTACCCCAAGTGGAAGGTGTAAGATGCAGTAAGTAGAAGTGTTTTCCCCTAGCAAAGATGCCAAGGATCGAATCCCCAGAGACTCCTAGGTTCAACAAGTAGGTGTCAACTGCTAACGGCGCAATTAGCAATCAACGTGGACCTGCACACAGATACAAATAACTTTGCTCCCAACGAGTACAGAGAGGTTGTCAATCTCTCCGGCCTTGTAGTTCACAAAGGGTTAAAAGCAATGATAGTAGTGATAGATAGTGTTTTGCAATAGTAAATAAATAGCGAAAAGTAAATAGTAGATGTGATCAATGATGATAATATGGACCGGAGTCTCATGATGTTCACTAGTGATGTCTCTCTCCCAAAAGACGATAAAACAACTATGTGAGGTAAACAAATTACAGCTGGGCAATTGACAGGACCACGAACGCAAACCAATGCTGACTACATTGCAAGAAAGGTTGAGGTTCAAAGCATGGGCGCTACGCCAAAGTAAGTAGACCGAAATCCATCAATATCTACTACTAATCATCCACCTTGAGATATCTATCCAGAACATCTCGCTGGTAATAAGTTGCGAGTCCCACCCATAGTGTAAACTCAATGCAACAGACAACTGCATTAAAAGAACTTTGCGTAAAGTAAACAATCCTTGCACCCGCGGGCACAAGCACCGTTGTTTTCCCCCTTGTGGCAACAGCACATCCCCTAGACTCATGTTTCTGTCACTCAAGCTAGTCATCGAGGGGCATGAACCCACAATCAAGCATAACGTTCCCTCTTGGAGTCACTACCTACTACTCGGCCAAAGCAATAAGTAACAACGGAGAACATGCAAGAATTACTTATGAACTAAAATATAAAAGAGGTGAATCAAATATATTACTCAAGATCAATCTGAACATAATCTCATAATCCATCGGATCCCAGCAAACTCAACATAGCAACAGCATAAGGATTACATAGGTGCCTCGATCATGTAGGGCAGCTCACGAGGACTAATTAGTGAAGCACAAGAACGGGAGGAGAACATCACATAGCTACTGGTCATGGACTCATGGTCCAAGGGAGACTACTCACGAGTCATCCGGGAGGCGTCCATGGTGGTGGAGAAGCTCCCGGTGGGCATCCTCCCCTCCGGCAGGGTGCCGGGAAGAATTCTCCTGGTGCTCCCGATCTTGGAAGCGGCGGCGGCGGCGGAACAGAGATGGGATCGCGAAAAGGGTTCCTGTTCTGAGGGTTACGGAGGACCCTTTAAATATATGCCAAAGTAGGGCACCAGGGGAGCCTCGGGGGGCCCAGGCGCCCCCCCGGCGCGGCCCAGGGGGGGCGCGCCCACAGGGCGCCTGGAGCCCCTGTGGCCCCCCAGGCTGCCCTTCGGACGCAGTGTTGTTTCCGGATCGCTGATTTTTTATATAATTTTTCTGGATTTTTCTGGGCAGTTCTCGAAACGTGAAAACCTGAAATACAAAAACAACCGAAAACAGAAACTGGCACTGGGGTGCACTGGATTAGTAAGTTAGTCCAAATATGATCAAAAGTGTATGGAAGTGTATGAATATCATAGCAATATCACCCAAAAGTGGCATGGAGCAAGCAGAAATTATAGATACGTTTTGGACTTATCAACATCCCCAAGCTTAATTCCTGCTCGTCCTCGAGTAGGTAAATGATAACAAGAATAATTTCTGTGGTGACATGCTATTAACCATATAGGACTTTCTCATAGTCATATGACAAAAGCTTACTGAGACAATGATTCTAAAGTAATTAAGTTGCCTCAAGAGAAAATCACAAATGACTGAAAGTTTTACAATATGAAACTGAAACATCAAAAAGATTTGCAATGAACATGATGTGCAAATATGATAAAGTGATATCTAGCTTGCCCCCTTTAGTGATGCAAAACATAAATGCAGGGGCACCTTCAAGGTTTAAGTGATGACTAGATACAATCATTTCAGAATAAACGATATCACAATCATGCAAAAGACAATGCTACTTTGGGACAATGCACATTACACTTAGAATGACAATCATGCTCTCAGTAGTTGGTGCTTCAACATAAAGGTAAAAGAAAGGTTAAATGCTAGAGCTTTTTAATTTGAAAACATGGAAGCAATTGTGTCAACGGTAGTAGTACTTCATATGTGTCATGTATAAAACATCCTATAAGTTGCAAGCCTCATGCATCGAATACCAATAGTGCTCGCTCCTTGTCCTAATTAGCTCGGATCCCCATGGGTTATCATTGCATTGCATATGTTTTAACCAAGTGTCACAAAGGGGTACCTCTATGCCACCTGTACAAAGGTCCAAGGAGATAGATCGCATTTGATTTCTCGTTTTTGATAGATCTCAACTTGAGGACATCCATACCGGGACAACATAGAAAATAGATGATGGACTCCTCTTTAATGCATAAGCATATTCTCATAAGAGATTGAGGATTAAGGTCCAAGCTAAAACTTCCACCATGATGCATGGCTTTGGTTGGCGGCCCAATGTTCTTCTCTAACAATATGCATATTAATTCAACCCACGGTAAATCACCCTTACTTCAGACAAGACGAACATGCATAGTAACTCACATGATATTCAACAAAAGTGTGACAGTTGATGGCGTCCCCAGAAACATGGTTACCGCTCAACAAGCAACTTATAAGAAATAAGATACATAAGCAACATATTCTTTACCACAATAGTTTTTAGGCTACTTTCCCATGAGCTACGTATTGCATGGTTAGTTTGCTTAGTGCAGGTGGAGGTTAGCAAAAGACTGGGAGCGACCAACTAAGAGAGCAATGACGGTCATAATCATGCAGAGCGACAAAGCAATATTGAATCAGGCATGGTAGTTATATCGCTACTTAGAAACAAAAGATCATCAAGGCTTGACAGACTTTCTTTACAGTCTTGAATATGCGTGAGCATACGCCAAGTCAATCAAAATAAATTCTCGAAGGAAGATATTACTAAACCATACCATATCATAGGCAAACAAACCAAGTTGGTACTCCAATAACACATTGGGAACCTCCCAGCTATTTGAGATTAACCAAAAGAAAACCTGAACTACTAAGCACCATCATGAAAGTAGCATCTTTATCATAGACACATTAACCTATGCAACGGAAGCAAACTCTCTTAATAAGGTGAGCATGGTAATTAAAGAGAGTTCATGCAACCAACTAAATAAAAGCTCTTGAAAAGATAAGCATGAATACTAAGAGCAGAGCACGATAGTAGCTATTAAAAGACAAAGAACACACACAGCATAGATAGACACGAAAATTCTATGTAATGTTCTAGGTAGAGGTGGAGCGTGTTTCTCTCCCACATAAAGGAATGCTGGGTTCCGACTCTTTATGAAAAACTAAAAAGAAAACTAAAAGCAAGACGCTCCAAGCATAGCACATAACATATGAAGTGATAAAAATATAGCGAAACGAAAGACGAACTGATAATGTTGATGGAGAAGGGGATGCACGGGGGCATCCCCAAGCTTAGACGCTTGAGTCTCCTTGAATATTTCTTGGGGGTGCACGGGGGCATCCCCAAGCTTGAGCGCTTGACACTCCTGAATCTTTTTATCATCTTCCCTCGCACACTTGAAAACTCCCTTCATACATAACTCATCATAATCTGATTAGCGAGGTTAGTACCCTTAATAAAATAATTATACCTTGCTTTAAATAAGGATATTATTGAAGTTCTACTGTTTCTCAAGATTGCCAAAAGGTTTTTGCAAAGAAAAAGCAAGTTCTTAATTTGCAAAGTGAAGGTAAGGCAAAAAAGGACAGAATCTGTGAAAAACATAACAGCAGGCAGTAATTGATCTGTGCGGGATACTTCTGCAACTCAAATCAAAAAACTCAGAACTTATGCACGAAATACAATTATATAGAGAACGCTGTCGAAAAAATTCAGACCAAAAAGATGATCTGGTGATTTTGTACGAATTTTTCTATCCAAGGACAGAATCTGTTTCCTGGACAGCACCTCGCAACTTTTGAACTTTCTAGCAATCGGAGGCTATACTTGGCACAAATATGAAAAGCAAAGATACAATGATAATGCTACAGCAGTAAACAACATCAAGACACAACAAAAAGCAAAAATTTTATTCATGTGGGCTGCCTCCCAAAAGCGCTTTCTTTTATGCCTTTAAGCTAGGCATAATGCATAGATCAAGTTTTATCGAGAGTAAAAGAATAGCTAGCCCGTACAACGGACTCAAAAGGTAACTTGACCTTCTTACGAGGGAAGTGTTCCATCCCTTTCTTGAGAGGAAACTGAAATTTTATATTACCCTCTTTCATGTCAATGATAGCACCAACGGTGCGCAAAAAGGGACGTCCCAAAATAATTGGACATGAAGGATCACATTCAATATCCATAATAGTGAAATCAACGGGCACATAATTATCATTGACAACAATAAGAACATCGTCGATCCTCCCCAAAGGTTTCTTTATGGAAGAATCAACGAGACGAACACCAAAAGAACAAGAATCATAAGGTTTCAATTTAAGCATATCATATATCCTTTTGGGCATAACAGAGGTACTAGCACCAACATCACATAATGCATAACAAGAGAAGTCATTCAAATTAATTTTTATCATAGGATCCCAACCATCTTCTAGCTTTCTAGGTATGGAGGCTTCTACTCTGAGTTTCTCCTCCCTAGCTTTGATGAGAGCATTAGTGATATGCTCTGTGAAGGCAAGGTTAAGCGTGCTAGTGCGGGGATCTCTAGACATCTTGTGAAGGAAATCAATAACTTCTGTAAGAGTGCAATTATCAAAATCAAGGTCACGAGCATCAAGTAAAGTGGTAGTGGTGTCCTTAAGGTTCACTTGTTTGGTAGCTTCAATAGTCATAGCATCACCATTAATAGGTCCATTGGGACCAGGAGTACATTGGGTGCTAAGAGTGTGAACATCCTCAATAACTTGGATAGTAGCAACAGTGTGGTGGGTAGGAAGGCTCTTAATTCTTTCCTCTTCCTCCCTTTCTCTAGCCCATCTCTCTTTAAGCTTAGCCATCATCCTAATATTTTCATTAATTTGTACTTGAGTAGCATTAATAGGGATGACTTCCCTCTCCTTAAGAGGAGAAGTTTCAATTTTTAGCAATTTTACCTCATTGGCTAAGTGGTCTACCTTGAAAGAAAGATCATCTAGTTTATGTAGTTTCTCTTCTACATTCTTATTAAAGGCTTTTTGGGTAGTGATGAAATCTCTAAGCATGGTCTCTAGTTCAGTATTGGAGTTCTTGGTACTAGGATAAGCATTGTTGTTCCCATAAGAGTTAGAGGGGAACGGTCTAGAATTGTTACCAAAGTTACTCCTATAAGCATTGTTGTTAAAATTGTTTCTAGAGATAAAATTCACATCACGAGGATCAACAGTAGATTGCTTCGAAAGTAGAGGCATGATCAAGTCAACTTTTTCATTAAGGGAGGAAATCTCCTCGACAGAGTTTACCTTCCTACCTGTCGGAGCGCGTTCGGTGTGCCATTGGGAATAGTTGGTCATCATCTCATCGAGAAGCTTTGTGGTAGCACCAAGTGTAGTTGACATAAAAGTTCCTCCCGCGGCCGAATCTAACAAGTTCCGCGAGGTAAAGTTCAAGCCTGCATAAAAAGTTTGGATAACCATCCAAGTAGTCAAACCGTGAGTAGGGCAGTTCTTGATAAGAGACTTCATAAGTTCCCAAGCTTGGGCAACATGTTCATTATCCAATTGTTTAAAATTCATTATGTTACTTCTCAGTTGGATAATTTTAGCAGGTGGATAGTATTTTCCGATAAAAGCATCTTTGCACTTGTCCCATGAATCTATGCTATTTCTAGGCAAAGACTGAAACCAAATTTTAGCTCCTCCTCTCAAGGAGAAAGGAAAAAGCTTAAGCTTAACAATATTACCATCTATTTCTTGGTACTTTTGCATATCACAAAGTTCAACAAAGTTGTTCAAGTGTAAAGCAGCATCATCTCCAGCACCGGAGAATTGTTCTTTCATAACTAAGTTCAGTAAAGCAGGTTTAATTTCATATGAAGGTGCTGAAGTGGCAGGTGTAGTGATAGGTGTGCTGATAAAGTCATCGTTGTTGTGACTAGTGAAGTCACACAACTTGGTGTTCTCGGTGGAACCCATAGTAGCAAGCAAGCAAGATAACTATTTTTGTGATTTTCTATAAAAGGAACTAAAGCAAAAATGAAAGGTAAACTAACAAGACTAAAAAGAAAAGGTAAAAGATAGCATGCAACTCCCCTATCCTGAAGAGTGGAGTCCCCGGCAACGGCGCCAGAAAATACTCCTTGATGGGCCTCGAACCCCTCGTTGGTTACCCCAAGTGGAAGGTGTAAGATGCAGTAAGTAGAAGTGTTTTCCCCTAGCAAAGATGCCAAGGATCGAATCCCCAGAGACTCCTAGGTTCAACAAGTAGGTGTCAACTGCTAACGGCGCAACTAGCAATCAACGTGGACCTGCACACAGATACAAATAACTTTGCTCCCAACGAGTACAGAGAGGTTGTCAATCTCTCCGGCCTTGTAGTTCACAAAGGGTTAAAAGCAATGATAGTAGTGATAGATAGTGTTTTGCAATAGTAAATAAATAGCGAAAAGTAAATAGTGGATGTGATCAATGATGATAATATGGACCGGAGTCTCATGATGTTCACTAGTGATGTCTCTCTCCCAAAAGACGATAAAACAGCTATGTGAGGTAAACAAATTACAGCTGGGCAATTGACAGGACCACGAACGCAAACCAATGCTGACTACATTGCAAGAAAGGTTGAGGTTCAAAGCATGGGCGGTACGCCAAAGTAAGTAGACCGAAATCCATCAATATCTACTACTAATCATCCACCTTGAGATATCTATCCAGAATATCTCGCTGGTATTAAGTTGCGAGTCCCACCCATAGTGTAAACTCAATGCAACAGACAACTGCATTAAAAGAACTTTGCGTAAAGTAAACACTCCTTGCACCCGCGGGCACAAGCACCGTTGTTTTCCCCCTTGTGGCAACAGCACATCCCCTAGACTCATGTTTCTGTCACTCAAGCTAGTCATCGAGGGGCATGAACCCACAATCAAGCATAACGTTCCCTCTTGGAGTCACTACCTACTACTCGGCCAAAGCAATAAGTAACAACGGAGAACATGCAAGAATTACTTATGAAGTAAAATATAAAAGAGGTGAATCAAATATATTACTCAAGATCAATCTGAACATAATCTCATAATCCATCAGATCCCAGCAAACTCAACATAGCAACAGCATAAGGATTACATAGGTGCCTCGATCATGTAGGGCAGCTCACGAGGACTAATTAGTGAAGCACAAGAACGGGAGGAGAACATCACATAGCTACTGGTCATGGACTCATGGTCCAAGGGAGACTACTCACGAGTCATCCGGGAGGCGTCCATGGTGGTGGAGAAGCTCCCGGTGGTGATCCTCCCCTCCGGCATGGTGCCGGGAAGAGTTCTCCTGGTGCTCCCGATCTTGGAAGCGGCGGCGGCGGCGGAACAGAGATGGGATCGCGAAAAGGGTTCCTGTTCTGAGGGCTACGGAGGACCCTTTAAATATATGCCAAAGTAGGGCACCGGGGGAGCCTCGGGGGGCCCAGGCGCCCCCCCGGCGCGGCCCAGGGGGGGCGCCCACAGGGCGCCTCGAGCCCCTGTGCCCCCCCCCCAGGCTGCCCTTCGGATGCAGTGTTGTTTCCGGATCGCTGATTTTTTATATAATTTTTCTGGATTTTTCTGGGCAGTTCTCGAAACGTGAAAACCTGAAATACAAAAACAGTCGAAAACAGAAACTGGCACTGGGGTGCACTGGATTAGTAAGTTAGTCCAAATATGATCAAAAGTGTATGGAAGTGTATGAATATCATAGCAATATCACCCAAAAGTGGCATGGAGCAAGCAGAAATTATAGATACGTTTTGGACGTATCAACCATCGGAAGGGTTCCGGGGGTCAACCGGGAGGGGCCACCAGCCCCAGAGGCTTGCGTGGGCCAAGTGTGGGAAGGGACCAGCCCCTGGGTGGACTGGTGCGCCTCCCACCAAGGCCCATGGTGCAGGGGAGAGGAGAGGGGCAAACCCTAGGTACAGATGGGCCTTAAGGCCCACCCTAGGGGCGCCCCCTCTCTCCCCCTCCTGGCCGCCCCCCAGATGGGATCTGGGGCTGCCGCCACCCCTAGGGGGGAACCCTAGATGGGGGCGCAGCCCCACCCCTCCCCCTATATATAGTGGGGGTTTTGGGGCTGCCGGATGCACGAGTCTCACTCTCTCTTGGCGCAGCCCTACCCCTCTCCCTCCTTGTCTCTTGAAGTGCTTGACGAAGCCGTGCTGGAGTGCCACGCTCCTCCACCACCACCACGCCATCATGTTGCTGCTGGATGGAGTCTTCCCCAACCTCTCCCTCTCCCCTTGCTGGATCAAGGCGCGGGAGACGTCACAGGGCTGCACGTGTGTTGAACACGGAGGCGTCGTTGTTCGGCGCTTAGATCGGATTCGACCGCGATTTGAATCGCTTCGTGTACGACTCCACCAACCATGTTCTTGCAACCCTTCCGCATCGCAATCTTCAAAGGTATGAAGATGCACTCCCTCTCGTTGCTAGTAATCTCCATAGATAGATCTTGGTGATGCGTAGGATTTTTTTTATTTTCTGCAATGATCCCCAACAGTGGCATCATGAGCTAGGTCTATGCGTAGTTACTATGCACGAGTAGAACACAAGATTGTTGTGGGCGTAAATCATGTCAGTTTACTTGCCGCTACTAGTCTTATCTTGATTAGGCGGCATCGTGGGATGAAGCGACCCGGACCGACCTTACACGTACGCTTACGTGAGACGGGTTCCACCGACTGACATGCACTAGTTGCATAAGGTGGCTAGCGGGTGTCTGTCTCTCCCACTTTAGTCGGATCGGATTCGATGAAAAGGGTCCTTATGAAGGGTAAATAGTAATTGGCATATCACGTTGTGATTTTTTTTGCGTAGGTAAGAAATATTCTTACTAGAAACCTATAGCAGCCACGTAAAAACTTGCAACAACAATTAGAGGATGTCTAACTTGTTCTTGCAGCATGTGCCGTGTGATGTGATATGGCCAAAAAGGATGTGATGAATGATATATATATATATATATATATATATATATATATATATATATATATATATATATATATATATATATATATATATATATATATATGACTCCTTTTTTATACTCCCAAGAGTACATACTCCCACCTTTTAATGGATTTGTTAGGTTGGCCGCATCCATTAGTGATAAAAACTAAACACCATTTGCGGTGCATGCAACCTTTTTTGTTGCGTGTAGATCCTACAATCAAGGGTCCCTGCATGTACTTTTTGGCTTTGTGGTATAGAAGGGACACGTTGGTACTTTTTTTGGACCTTGTGACACACACTAAGTTTTTCCTTTCTTTCAACGACCACCTAGAATCTGGAAGATAGGAGAGACCGCTGTGAATCTGATTTTATATGTCGGCCGCCGCCGGCCACTACGGAAGAGCCGCTTCCCGGCGTTTCTTCTCTCGTGGATAGCTCCAATGGATAAGTTTGTTCCAATAACACACATAAGTGTCCCAGTAAAATCGGAACGGCAACCTCGTTTCTGTTGGGTTTCCACATATTATTATTTCATCTAGTAAATAAATCAAAGCAGGGTTGAGCGATAGAATATATATATAGGAAAATGAGTTAATACTCCTAGGAGTACATACTCCTAGGATTCTATCGCTCAACCCCGCTTTGATTTATTTACTAGATGAAATAATAATATGTGGAAACCCAACAGAAACGAGGTTGCCGTTCCGATTTTACTGGGACACTTATGTGTGTTATTGGAACAAACTTATATATAGGAAAATGAGTTAATACTCCTAGGAGTACATACTCCTAGGATTCTATCGCTCAACCCCGCTTTGATTTATTTACTAGATGAAATAATAATATGTGGAAACCCAACAGAAACGAGGTTGCCGTTCCGATTTTACTGGGACACTTATGTGTGTTATTGGAACAAACTTATCCATTGGAGCTATCCACGAGAGAAGAAACGCCGGGAAGCGGCTCTTCCGTAGTGGCCGGCGGCGGCCGACATATAAAATCAGATTCACAGCGGTCTCTCCTATCTTCCAGATTCTAGGTGGTCGTCATCTGTATCGCCGGATTATTTTGACGAGATCCATGCACTGGCACGGCAACTCCTTGTTTCTCCAAATTGATCTGCAAGCCTCAACTCCAGGGGAGGGGACGGCAATATGCGGATGTGGTGAGTCTCCATACGACTCGCTATTCTTCTGATTCGATGTTTTCTTGGGAAGAACTGATTTTGTTTGTCTGTCTTTTGGGAAGGCTCCGTTGTTGTCTGATGGCAGTAGCACACGCACAAACTGCGGCGACTAAATCCTCCCCCTTGGTGAAATAGCGTGTGTGCTCAATCATGCATGATGCATGCATTCATTTATTATCCATATTCTGATGTAGTACATGCAGCACACACATGCTTATACTACTTCTTTGAGTTGGAGATTCTTACGATTCTTTAGTTCGATTCCAGTTTCAAGGTGGAGTTGCATGAATGCCTGGTCATCTAATTATCATCTACGAATCAACGACAACATGCATGCAACCAGGAACAGCGGGGGCTCGACCATGTAGATCAGACAACAGAGGCTTGAAGCCGTCGTCGTTGCGCAACACGCAGCTGCTGGATTGACAACGTACTCGCATAATGACAATGCACGAGAGGTTGCAGCTCGACAAAGCACTGGTTATGTGGCTGCCGACGGCTCAACGACATCCTCGATTGGGTGCCTACAACACACGTGACAGGTGGCCCCTTGGTGACACAGATGTGTAATGATACTATTACCATTAATGTATTATACTCTCATAGGAAAGTACGTAGAGATCTATATTAGTAATAACCTTGAGTATATTTCATGGATACATATACATTTTTTTACATATTTATTTTTCTACATAAATTGTACCTTTTCATGGATACATATACCTTGTTCATATGGAAGTGTATACATGTTGGACGTTTGCTCTCTTCCTATGGTTATTTTTTAGTTTGAGGTATGCTTAATTAGCTTTTCTATGTAACACTCAAAATAGTATAGTATATACCCTCTCGCGGAAAAAAATAGTATATACTCCCTCAGCAAAATGCAATGCAGTATATACTCATTCATATGAAAGTAGTATATACCCCTCCGCAAAGTATACTACATACTCGCTAAAAAAAGCAGTATACCATCTCAGCAAAATATAGTATATACCCGCTCATCAGAAAGTAGTATACCATCTTGGCAAAACATAGTATATACTCTTTTTATATTAGTATATACCCCATCGCCAAGAAAATCCAATTAAAAAAATGTGATATACACTATTCATTGAAGACATGCACATATACTATATACCATAAGAAGCCTGCCACGTTCATTAGCAATTGTCGTTGAAAGAAAGGAAAAACTTAGTGTGTGTCACAAGGTCCAAAAAAAGTACCAACGTGTCCCTTCTATACCACAAAGCCAAAAAGTACATGCAGGGACCCTTGATTGTAGGATCTACACGCAACAAAAAAGGTTGCATGCACCGCAAATGGTGTTTAGTTTTTATCACTAATGGATGCGGCCAACCTAACAAATCCATTAAAAGGTGGGAGTATGTACTCTTGGGAGTATAAAAAAGGAGTCATATATATATATATATATATATATATATATATATATATATATATATATATATATATATATATATATATATATATATATATATATGTGTGTGTGTGTGTGTGTGTGTGTGTGTGTGTGTGTGTGTGTGATTGATCATGTTCTTGTAATAGGAATCACGACTTGCATGTTGATGAGTATGACAACCGGCAGGAGACATATGGGTTGTCTTATTTTATTGTTTGACATGCGTGTCAATGAAAATGCCATGTAATTACTTTACTTTATTGCTAACTGTTAGCCATAGTAGTAGAAGTAATGTTTGGCGAGACAACTTCATGGAGACACGATGATGGAGATCATGGTGTCATGCCGGTGACAATGATGATCATGGAGCCCCGAAGATGAAGATCAAAAGGAGCAAAATGATATTGGCCATATCATGTCACTATTTGATTGCATGTGATGTTTATCATGTTTTACATCTTATTTGCTTAGAACGACGGTAGCATAAATAAGATGATCTCTCACTAAAATTTCAAGAATTGTGTTCCCCCTAACTGTGCACCGTTGCTAAGGTTCGTTGTTCCGAAGCACCACATGATGATCGGGTGTGATAGGTCCTAACGTTCGCATACAACGGGTGTAAGCCAGATTTACACACGCATTACACTTCAGGTTGACTTGACGAGCCTAGCATGTATAAACATGGCCTCGGAACACGGAAGACCGAAAGGTCAAACATGAGTCGTATAGAAGATACGATCAACATGAAGATGTTCACCGTTGATGACTAGTCCGTCTCACGTGACGATCGGACACGGCCTAGTCGATTCGGATCATGTATCACTTAGATGACTAGAGAGATGTCTATCTGAGTGGGAGTTCATTAAATTTGTTTAGATGAACTTAATTGTCATGAACGTAGTCTAAAATCTTTACAATATGTCTTGTGGATCTAATGGCCCACGCTAATGTTGCCCTCAACTTTAACGCGTTCCTAGAGAAAACCAAGCTGAAAGACTATGGTAGAAACTATACGGATTGGCTCCGTAACTTGAGGATCATCCTCATAGCTGCCAAGAAAGCATATGTCCTTGAAGCACCACTAGGTGATGCACCCATTTTCCCAACAACTCAACACGTTATGAACGCTTGGCAGTCGCGTAGTGATGATTACACCCTGGTTCAGTGCGGCATGCTTTACAGCTTAGAATCGGGGCTCCAAAAGCGTTTCGAGCAGCACGGAGCATATGAGATGTTCCAAGAGCTGAAAATGGTTTTGCAAGCTCATGCCCGAGTCGAGAGATATGAAGTATGCGACAAGTTCTGCAGTTGTAAGATGGAGGAGGATAGTTCTGTCAGCGAACATATGCTCAAAATGTCTGGGTTGCACAACCGTCTATCTCAGCTGGGAATTAATCTCCCAGATGACGTGGTCGTTGACAGAATCCTTCAGTCGCTCCCACCTAGCTACAAGAGCTTTGTGATGAACTTCAATATGCAAGGGATGGAGAAGTTCATTCCTGAGGTGTATTCAATGCTGAAATCAGCGGAGGTGGGGATCAAAAAGGAACATCAAGTGTTGATGGTGAATAAAACCACTAAGTTCAAGAAAGGCAAGGGTAAGAAGAACTTCAAGAAGGACGACAAAGGAGTTGCCGCGCCCGGTAAGCCAGTTGCCGGGAAGAAGCCAAAGAATGGACCCAAGCCTGAGACTGAGTGCTTTTATTGCAAGGGAATGGGTCACTGGAAGCGGAACTGTCCCAAATACTTAGCGGATAAGAAGGCCGGAAACGTCAAACGTATATGTGATATACATGTTATTGATGTGTACCTTACCAGCGCTCGTAGTAGCTCCTGGGTATTCGATACCGGTGTAGTTGCTCACATTTGTAACTCAAAGCAGGAGCTGCGGAATAAGCGGAGACTGGCGAAGGACGAGGTGACGATGCGCGTCGGAAATGGTTCCAAGGTCAATGTGATCACCGTCGGCACGCTACCTCTGCATCTACCTTCGGGATTAGTTTTAAACCTCAATAATTGTTATTTAGTACCAGCTTTGAGCATGAACATTGTATCTGGATCTCGTTTAATGCGAGATGGCTACTCTTTTAAATCCGAGAATAATGGTTGTTCTATTTATATGAGAGAAATGTTTTATGGTCATGCCCTGATGGTCAATGGTTTATTCTTATTGAATCTCATATGTGATGTTACACATATTCATAGTGTGAATGCCAAAAGATGTAAGATAATGATAGTCCCACATACTTGTGGCACTGCCGCCTTGGTCATATTGGTGTCAAACGTATGAAGAAGCTCCATGCAGATGGACTTTTGGAGTCTCTTGATTATGAATCATTTGACACGTGCGAACCATGCCTCTTGGGGAAGATGACCAAGACTCTGTTCTCCGGAACAACGGAGCGAGCAACCAACTTGTTGGAAATCATACATACCGATGTGTGCGGTCCAATGAGTGTTGAAGCTCGCGGTGGCTATCGTTATGTTCTCACCCTCACTGATGACTTAAGTAGATATGGGTATGTCTACTTGGTGAAGCACAAATCTGAGACCTTTGAAAAGTTCAAAGAATTTCAGAATGAGGTTGAGAATCAACGTGACAGAAAAATAAAATTCTTACGATCAGATCGTGGAGAGAATATTTAAGTCACGAATTTGGCACGCACCTAAGGAAATGTGGAATTGTTTCACAATTGACGCCGCCTGGAACACCTCAACGTAATGGTGTATCCGAACGTCGTAATCGTACTCTGTTGGACATGGTGCGATCTATGATGTCTCTTATCGACTTACTACTATCATTCTGGGGTTATGCTTTAGAGACTGCCGCGTTCACTTTAAATAGGGCACCGTCTAAATCCATTGAGACGACACTGTATGAACTATGGTTCGGGAAGAAACCTAAGTTGTCGTTTCTAAAAGTTTGGGGATGCGATGCTTATGTCAAGAAACTTCAACCTGAAAAGCTCGAACCCAAATCGGAAAAATGCTCTTCATAGGATACCCTAAGGAAACTATTGGGTATACCTTCTACCTCAGACCCAAAGGCAAGGTCTTTGTTGCCAAGAATGGATCCTTTCTGGAGAAAGAGTTTCTCTCGAAAGAAGTAAGTGGGAGGAAAGTGGAACTTGATGAGGTGATTGTCACCCCTTCCGAACCGAAAAGTAGCGCAACGCAAGAAGATGTTTATGTGGTGCCTGCACCGACTAGAGAGGAAGTTACTGATAATGATCATGAAGCTTCAGATCAAGTTATTGCTGAGCTTCATAGGTCCACAAGGACACGTTCCGCACCAGAGTGGTACGGCAACCCTGTCCTAGAAATCATGTTGTTAGACAATGGTGAACCTTCGAACTATGAAGAAGCGATGGCGGGCTCGGGTTCCAACAAATGGCTTGAAGCCATGAAATCCGAGATATGATCCATGTATGATAACAAAGTATGGACTTTGGTTGACTTGCCCGATGATCGGCAAGCCATAGAAAATAAATGGATCTTTAAGAAGAGGACTGACGTGGATGGTAATGTGACCATCTATAAGGCTCGGCTTGTCACTAAAGGTTATCGACAAGTTCAAGGAATTGACTACGACAAGACTTTCTCTCCCGTAGCGATGCTGAAGTCCGTCCGAATCATGTTAGCAATTGCTGCATTCTATGATTATGAGATATGGCAAATGGACGTCAAAACGACATTCCTTAACGGCTTCCTTAAGGAAGAATTGTATATGATGCAGTCGTAAGGTTTTGTCGATCCTAAGAATGCTAACAAGGTATGCAAGCTCCAGGGCTTCATCTATGGGCTGGTGCAAGCATCTCGGAGTTGGAACGTTCGCTTTGATGAGGTGATTAAAGCGTTTGGGTTTATACAGACTTGGGGAAAAGCCTATATTTACAAGAAAGTGAGTGGGAGCTCTGTAGCATTTCTCATATTATATGTGGATGATATATTGCTGATGGGAAATGATGTAGAATTCTTGGAAAGCATAAAGGCATACTTGAATAAATGTTTTTCAATGAAGGACCTTGGAGAAGCTGCTTACATATTAGGCATCAAGATCTATAGAGATGGATCGAGACGCCTCATTGGACAAAGCACATACCTTGACAAGATATTGAAGAAGTTCAATATGGATCAGTCCAAGAAAGGGTTCTTGCCTGTATTGCAAGGAATGAGATTGAGCACAGCTCAATGCCCGACCTCGGCAGAAGATAGAGAAAAGATGAGTGTCATCCCCTATGCCTCGGCCATACGTTCTATTATGTATGCCACGCTGTGTACCAGACCTAATGTGAACCTTGCCATAAGTTTGGTGGGGTAGTACCAAAGTGATCCCGGTATGGAGCACTGGACAGCGGTGAAGAACATCCTGAAGTACCTGAAAAGGACTAAGGATATGTTTCTCGTTTATGGAGGTGACGAAGAGCTCGTCGTAAAGGGTTACGTCGATGCTAGCTTCGACACAGATCCGGATGACTCCAAGTCACAAACCGGATATGTGTATATTTTGAATGGAGGGGCAGTCAGCTGGTGCAGTAGCAAGCAAAGTGTCGGGGCGGCATCTACATGTGAAGCGGAGTACATAGCTGCTTCCGAAGAAGCGTAGGAAGGAGTCTGGATGAAGGAGTTCATCACCGACCTAGGAGTTATTCCAAGCGCGTCGGGCCCGATGACTCTCTTCTCTGACAACACTGGAGCTATTGCCATTGCCAAGGAGCCCAGGTTTCACAAGAAGACCAAGCACATCAAGCGCTGTTTCAACTCCATCCGAAATTATATTCAAGATGGAGACATAGATATTTGTAAAGTACATACGAATCTGAATGTCGCGGATCCGTTGACTAAACCTCTTCCACGAGCAAAACATGATCAACACCGGAACTCTATGGATGTTCGATTCATCACAATGTAACTAGATTATTGACTCTAGTGCAAGTGGGAGACTGTTGGAAATATGCATTAGAGGAAATAATAAAATGGTTATTATTATATTTCCTTGTTCATGATAATTGTCTGTTTTTCATGCTTTAATTGTATTATCTGGAAACAGTAATGCATGTGTGAATACATAGACCACAACATGTCCCTAGTGAGCCTCTAGTTGACTAGCTCGTTGATCAATAGATGGTTATGGTTTCCTGACCATGGACATTGGATGTCATTGATAACGAGATCACATCATTAGGAGAATGATGTGATGGACAAGACCCAATCCTAAGCCTAGCACAAGATCGTGTGGTTCGTATGCTAAAGCTTTTCCAATGTCAAGTATCCTTTCCTTAGACCATGAGGTTGTGCAACTCTCGGATACCGTAGGAGTACTTTGGGTGTGCCAAACGTCACAATGTAACTGGGTGGCTACAAAGGTACACTACGGGTATCCCCGAAAGTATCTGTTGGGTTGGCATGAATCGAGACTGGGATTTGTCACTCCGTGTGACGGAGAGGTATCTCTGGGCCCACTTGGTAAGACATCATTGTAATGAGCTCAATGTGACTAAGGGGTTGGTCACAGGATGATGTGTTACGGAACGAGTAAAGAGGCTTGCCATAACGAGATTGAACAAGGTATCTGTCGGGGATATACCCCCGCGGTATGAACCGGCCGGAATTGTAACCCGGCCGGACTTGGCGGTTTACACTTGGAGATTCACTGGCGATCCGTTATCACCAGACGGTTTTACAAGCAACCTGCCTAAATAATATCACTCACTGGTAACCCGGCGTATGGATTATGGATGACAAGGCCCAAGGCCCAGAAGGCCGGTTCATATTAATTGTGGGCCGGTTTAATAATAAAGCGCAAGGATATTCTCCTACAAGGGAAGCAAGACTAGGACTCCTTGTAATAAAGCAATCCTAATCCTACTAGGACTCTACATGTAACCCGCCCCTTCAACATATATAAGGAGGGGCAGGGCTCCCCAAAGAGGGAGAGGTTAGAAGAAACAATCTCTAGGACTAGACACAAAGAGCCGGTTTACCGGCGACACCACGAGGATCATAATGAGATCTAGCCTCAAACAGCATGTAGGGCTATTTCCGGATGATGTTTCCCGGGGCCCGAAGCTGTCTAAATCCGTGTCTTGCATCGCGTCTCTCGGTTCCGCTCAACCCCTTCAAGCTACCACATAGATGCGCGCCTCAACACTAAGTCCGTTGATCCGGACATCTGCCGTGTTAATTCCACGACAGTTGGCGCCCACCGTGGGGCCTGCGCACGGTGGTGTTGAGTTCTTGGAGGGATCTCTTCAGGGATGGAGAGAGCTTGCGAATTCATCAGATGAAGGAAGAACCGATAAAACTATTGGTTTTGGAGCAGGCAGTATGAGGAACTGGCGTTCCGTGCGTACCGCCGAAAGTGATTTAATCCGCCGGGTCGACGGAAGTTGTTTTCGGCCAGAGCGACCGTACGATCCGGCAAAAGTGAGATTCACTCGGAGTATTTTATTGTTTGCTTGCCGTGTCATACAGGGGAGGCAGCGCGTATAAAAGAGATGGCATTCATACCCACGTGAAACGTCAAATCGCTGAAGTGATCAAGTACTACTGCTTCTGGATGTGAAGACAAACAATACATCCATCAGTCCATCAGCATGAGGAGGCAGTATTGCAAACAATCATCGCCAGCATATTATATCTACAGCTGCCTCAACTTGCAATGGGTTCGCTCCTGAGATGCCGTAGCTGAGCCGCCGCCAGGGCTCGCCACTTCGTCGGGACTCGTTGCGTCGCCAGCTCTGCACGGCCAAGAAGCCGCCGACTCCATGTGTCTTTTTTCCGCCCGGTTAGCTGCTGTAGCCTCGTTTTGCTGGTCCGTCTCACCGACGCCGGTCTATCTTACGAATCGGCCTCGTCCTCACTGGTCCAAGGAATCGCAGTCACTTCTGGATTGAACCACCGTAACCTCCGAGTCGGCCTTGTCCTCAAAAGCCGTCGCGACCTCCTCACGTTTCCGAGCGGAATCCACCTCCGCCGCAACCCATGATCAATCCGGTAGAGGGACGGCAACCCATGATCAAGTAGGAATTAATCTGATATGTTTACCCACACAGTCGTCCATGCTGCAGCCTTTTTTAGCTGAAGACCGACAGCTTCAAGTTACGAGGGAGTCAGCGCTGTTGTTGCTTTTTTGTTCAGGAGAGTATAGCAGGCTCGTACCATCAACCGAGCAAAAGTCTGATCTATGAAAGGCTGAAGATAGCATCGTAGTGGAGACTAATTAGATCCAAAAAGATGAAGGGCCACTTGCACTAGTACAGACAAAAGCTGGGGATAATATTTAATCCGGCCGAAGGGATTCAATGAATATGGAAGGAAAAATCCCGTGATGCACTGCAGACTCAGTGTCTGAATCAAACTATTGAAGTGGGGAAAAGTACTATTAGGAAAAGACAAAACTGTTACTAGTACTACTTTGCTCAAGAAAGGGAAATACCTCCCTTACACGTGAGATCAAGTAGGAATTAAAAAGGGAAAGGTGGGCCAAACCGACCACGACTTGGAAAAAGGAGCAGGCATATGCACAGACGTGGAACAACCGATGTTTACGCGTTGAGTCGCGGTTGCTGGCACCCCGCAGTCGCAGACCAAACCGACCACTGTCGTCACCGCGTCTAACTTCGGACCCGATGAAAAATACCAGGTGTTGTTTTTCCTATGTATTTTATCAGCACATGTTAATTTATCCAACAACGATTATTCTCGTATATGATATTTTTCGCAGGGCGACTATTAGAAGAAAAAGGATGGTGTAATGACATGAGTGCACGCTCAGTTGTGTTGTGGTGCTCTACGCACACCACGCTTCCGAGGTCCGGTTTACATTAATACGCCGATACCGCACCCGTTCTCATAAACCGTCCCAGTGGATACACGTGCGAGTTGCTACCCCGTTGCTGCGTTTACATCAAGACCCGGCCGGCTCGTCTGTTCTCCATCCAAATCAGGTGATATCTATCCTATTTATTTTCAATACATATTAATTTATCCGAGCAAAAATACCCCGCACTGTTGTATTTTATATGCAGGAAAATTATTCATTACAAAAGCGGTATTATACAATGGAGATGGAGGCACGCCGACATCATTCCGCACAAGTGGTCGTCGTTAATCAACGGACTCCCGCACCGGTTTACAATGCCGTGACTGTTTTTTGCGATCGCGCTGGTTTACAACGCCATGGCCGTCTTTCTCCGCGCCGGTTTATCACCAGGATGACAACTAGCCTATCGGCGCCGGCCGACCCGTCCTTTGCTCGAGCACATCAGGTGTTATCCCTCCTATATATTTGTCAGGACATTTTAATTCCCCTGAGCACCGTTACGCTGCCCTATTGGTGTTTTTATACACAGGTGAAATTATTATTCTACTGCGGGAATAAAGCATGCGCTGGCAATATTCTACAACGGCGTTTCCTCTGTGTCACACTGCCCGTTGAACGGACAGCCGGTTTACGCATCCGCACCGGTTTACAACACGGAGGACAACTTACTCGTCTCCACCGGTTTACAACCCCACTACCGGTTTAACTGCCAGAGCCGCCTCTGATACTGCGGTCGTTTACTATCCACCCTGTGATCCGGTCTATTCAAACATGCTGGTTCAAATACACTCAGGTGATATCCATCTACAATATTATTTCTCTTATTATATATTACCTTTTAAAGAAAACAAGATGCTTTGATCAGTCTATCTGATTGTGCAGGGCATATGCACAAAGGAGCAATAAAACTCTCAAGAACATGAGATCTTATCCGGTTCAAGAAGAGGAAAACCTCATAAAAAGGAAAAAACCCCGGCCGGGTTAGGAGGAATGTCAGAGGCCCCTGAGGACAGTGTCGGTATCAATCCGCAGTCGGTATCAATCCGGAGTCGGTAAAAAATCCGCAGTCGGTATCAATCCGGAGTCGGTAAAAAATCCGCAGTCGGTATCAATCCGGAGTCGGTAAAAAATCCGCAGTCGGTATCAATCCGGAGTCGGTAAAAAA
>LR738714.1:36816109-36957257 GCA_902687465.1 Secale cereale | reverse complement strand
CCCCCGCCCCGCCAGAACTTTGGGCCCTCCATGCCCCTGTGGGACCTCTCTCCCCCACAAGTATCCATACCTCGCCTTCAGCACTTCGCTATCCAAAATCGACGAGAAGAATACCATGCCCCCGCCATTTCTTGTCCAACTCCGTCGCCCTCTTCTTACTCCCTCCGGCAACCGCCTCCTACACAGCAGCCACCCGTTTCCCCTTAGGAGTAGCGGCCTTCTTCCCCATCTCTCCGAGCTACGGCAGAAGGGAAGGGGGCTAGAAAGGGATCGGCGGCGAATGCAGGCGGGAAAGGAGGGCGGTTGTGTGGCTTGCAGAAGAAGATGATGGATGGAAAGCGAAGCAGACGATGAATGAGAAAGGCCCCTTCGTGTTTCTCTCTCTTAAGAGGAAAGGATGTGGGCGAGGCGTGACTCTTCAGAAGTTACCGTTTTACATTAACTATGCAATCCCGCGACCCCACGACCCGCGGTAATTACACAAAGTGGACGTTGGATTGACCGGTTATCATGACAAGTCACTGCACGCGTAGCATTCTTTTGTCGCGTGTCCGTGCACTGTTGGGACCTAACCCAACGTTCCCAGCGACACGTATGGATCAGGCCCGGGGGCTTCTGTCGGGGTACACAAACAGGGGTGTATGTTTTTCCCCTAACTTGTGCATAGACAACGAGCCACCAACCCGGCAAGATCACGACAGGCACGACCACGTCAAGCAGAAGAGGTAGCTCATTGAGAAATCAAAGGGCGGATCAAGAAGACCAAGTCAAATATAAAGGAACAAGAGCTCACTAAGGAAAAACCTCCCTTGCCGGGCAGGCGAGCCCAGCGAAGGAGAGACACCCCGCAGACAAGTCCCAAGGCCGTCCCGGCAAGCCTGCCGGGGACGCGGAGAGTGGACCTACCCCAACAAGGCTCCACTGCACCACCTCACAGCAACCCAAGTCACCAATCAGTGCGGTGTCAAGCCCTCAAGTGGTTAAGTGGTCGTAATTCGGTACGTGGCAGCCATTTCAAAGGAAATAACCTATAGATGACACTCGTCCAGCAGCGTATCATGCATGCATGCGAGGAGGTGGCAGGATCTGCCCGGCAAGTCTTGCCGGGCTACGCCCCGATGTGACACTAAGCGCGCACTTAATGTGCCTTGTCATGTCTGCAGAGTTAGGTATGATAGCATTGTTTGCTATTTAATCAGCGCACAATGACTGATTTGCCATTGCGGTAACACCATGATCTATAAAAGAAGGACCATGGCGACCATAGAAAGGATGATGAGGACATGACTACCTTGGATACGACCAAAAATATTGCATACATGTATATTTGTGAGGTGATTTCTAATGCAAAGTATGCAACAATTTATTTATGTCATCCAGGACAAAATTACTTCACAGACTTTTGTGTCATGTCTAATTCCAGGTGTATGGGACATTTGTACAGCCCACATATGAAGATAAGGGGAAAAGAGAAGTTTAGGTGATCTTCAAAAAGTTCTCTCACGTCACTTTTGGGCCAAGAGAAGATAGAGTCCAAGTCTCTCACGTTCTGCATCCAGATTCAGACTTCACACACATACCTGACTCAAAACGGCGAGAACTCCTTCATACGGACTCCGAATTGGGTGATACTTTTTTTGTTGGAAACTAGATTTCGTACACTTTCCAACTCAATCGAATTCACCTTCAAATTCGTCCGGAGCATTGAGATATCGACGAAACAATCTGATGCTACAGCAAAATCTGAGTCAAACTACAAGTCCAAAGGTGTTGCATCACCTCCACTTGGGCCCATGAGCCTTGTACGACCTAGGGTTAGTTTTAGGTTGCCTTGGGACGTCCTCCCACCTCCTTGGCCGCCACCCCTTGCTCCTATATAAGTAGATCCATCTAGTAGTTTTTTCTTTGGGATTTGTTTAGTCAAAAGTTAGCCATTGCAACTTCGTGTACTTCGTTTGTGTCCAACGGCCAGACCAAGACCGCTTATGGATCCCCACCTTTATCAATAATTCATATATATATTCAATATTTAGATTGCTTTATCATATTCTTGCTTGTTCTTCGATTGCATGCGGGAATAGACCTTCGTGGTCAGGCTGATTGTGCTTTTGGCATCGTCAGTAACCCCAGGAGATTGGTTTAGCGATTGCTAAGGCGCAACGTCGTGCACGTTTGTAGTCGGATCGTCAAAGTCGACTCCTCCAAATCGATAGTTATCATCTCATCAAAAGATCGGGCCCCTAGCCTTTCTATCAAGTGGTAGCAGTTTTCAGGTTGCTCGGTGAGAATTTCCAGTTATTCCTAGATTAGATTTATTTTCTTACCTATTGTCCAAGGAAAAGGCACAAAAAAGTTAGATCTATTCATCCTTTGTCCTAGCTAGTCTGAGCCTTTGCAACTTTCTTTTCATTGTTTGCATTATTGAATTATCGGTTGCATCGTCGTGTCGAGTTGCTGGTCTCAGTGTGTAGTTCGTTAGAGTTTCGAGTTCTGTTCACATTAATCACGTCGCCGCTGCATCGTTATCCCTTCCGCTGTCCACCATGTCATTCATCAATTTCCACCTCGTGCTACCCATCGTTCATTGTCACAATCATACTTGAGGCCGTTCGCATTTTTGCTTGATCCAATCTGCATCTTATCTAGTTTGTCTTGGAAAGAGGGAGAAAGAAAAAAAGACAAAAAAAGTTAAATAAAAGGAGAGAAATAAAAGAAAAAAGTGTGAGAAAAAAAGTGTGAGGATAAAAAAAGGAAAAAAGACAAAATTCGGATCTATTAGAGTCAATCTCGTAGTTGAATTCGGATTAGAATCTGTTTTGTGCACTGTTCAGTAAAACAGGCATATCTTCCTCATACGAAGTCCGTTTGGCTCCACGAGTACTCAAATTAAAGCTAGCGACGAGCCGCATATAAATAGTTGCAGGAGTTACTTTAATATTTTGCACCTCAAAATCAGCTTGTAAATAGGTCTTTTTGCTCTCTGAAGTTCGCGAACACAGCTTGTTTCAGTTTTTCAGGCCAGTTTTAGAAATTTTTGACACCTCATATCAACTCGGAATTGAGCGATCCTTTTTGCCTGTGAATGCTTGAGTCAGTAGCATTCTGTAGAAAAAAATATCATAAAATTGGCTCAAACTTTTCAAGAGGAAAGTTGGAGAGAGAGTTGTTGTATATCCTGCTTGGCGGTTGTTTTTCATCATTATCTTTACTACCATTGAGATTTTCACTTACATCTTGCTATCGAGAGCTACTTCATATATTTTCTTGATGCTCGTTGTGCTACGTTGTGTATTCATTAGTGTTCTAGGCTCGCATCTCTAGCACGGTCTAGCCTAGGACCAGCACAGTACCGTCGTTGAACGTTTATTCAGCATTGCATCTCTGAAATGATTATTGCTAATCTTTTGCTACCATATAAATATTTCTATTAACTTTGAGGTGCAAAATATTGAACTAGCTCCTGCAACTATTCAGATGCGGCTCGTCGCTAGCTTTAATTTAAGTACTTGTGGAGCTAAAACGGACTTCGTATGAGGAAGATATGCATGTTTTACTGAACAGTCCAGAAAACATATTCCAATCCGAATTCAACTACGAGATTAAATCTAATAGATCCAAATTCAACTACCAGCAGCAGCCAAGCTTGTGAGGATGTCCCTGTACGTTACTACGCGAGGCAAGCAGGATATTCCCCCGAGCCATACCAGCCACCTCCGTCTCCGCCGCTCATCCACCTTCCACTAAGCAAATCCTGCGAATGTTTGAAGAAAGAAGGAACAACGATCTGCTGGAAATACTAAAAAGTGTGCAAGTCATGGTTGGACAGAATGGAGATCAGAATGGTCATCACTCCAAGCTGTCCGATTTTTAGTGAACCAAGCCTCCCAGCTTCAGCCAAGCAATTGATCCATTGGATGCCGACGACTGGTTAAGGACTATTGAGAGGAAGCTAGAAATTGCTCGCACCGAAGAGGGAGACAAGGTTCCCTTCGCAACGCATTACCTCGAAGGAGCTGCCGCTATATGGTGGCATAATACTAAGGCCATATGGCCCGTGGATGAGGAAATTCCTTGGAGTAAATTCAAGGATCATTTCCGCAAGTATTATATTCCCACCGAGATTATGAAGATCAAGCAGCGCAAATTCCTTGCCCTCATTCAAGGCAGCATGACAGTCAATGAGTACCTGAATAAATTCAACCATTTGGACCGCTACTCACTCTACGATGTGGCCACAGAAGAACGAAAGATCGACAGACTTCTTGGAGGACTGAATCAACATCTCGGGTGCACCCTCAGCATGTTTGATTTTCTGGACTTCATGACTTTGGTGAACAAGGCCCTCATCGCAGAAAAGGAACACAAGCTCCTACACAGCGTCAAGCCAGCTATTAATGACCTCAAGTGCAAATTCGAGCCAAAGAAGGATATGCAACTGATGCAGAAAGCTCGTATTTGGCAACAGACTCAGGTTGAGTACAAACCCAACTGGCAGTAGAATGTCAACAAGAACAACACTCAAGAATGTTGTGGCCAGTCCGGTGCTCGAAGATTGTCAGCGCAACAATTCCTGCTTCAACTGTGGGCAAACTGGGCATTACGCCAGACAGTGCCCCAAGAACAAAAAGCAAGCCACTCCATTCCATCACGAGTCAACTACATGGAGCCGTATTCCGCCTCAGATGTGACCCAGGGGCAAATCCATCATATATCCGCACACGAAGCCCACGGGGACCCAGAAGTCGTCATTGGTATGTTTCTTGTTAATGACATACCCGCCGTAATTTTATTTGGCTCTGGGGCTTCCCACTCTTTTATTTCGCGGAGTTTTGCTGCCCAAAACTATTTTCCTTGCTCAATTTTGGGAAAACACATGCTGGTACAATCCCCGGGATCCCTGCTCAGAAGCAATCTCGTCTAGTGCAATTTGGTAATTGACATCAAGGGCATCAAGTTCCCAACATCTCTGATTATCCTCGACTCCAACAAGTTGGATATTATTCTGGGCATGAATTGGTTAACTCAATACCAAGTGTGCATCAACTGTGCGACCAGAGAAGTTACCATGGAAAATATGGAAGGTCGCACCATAAGTTTTTATGCCCGCAACCGCATACCCAGCAAGGATATGGTTTTCACGGCCGTGGAACAATAAGTGGAATTAATTCTGGTGGTCAGTGAGTACCCAGATGTATTTCCTAAAAAATTGCCAGGCATGCCACCAGACAGAGAATTGGAGTTCGCAATTGACTTGGTGCCTGGAACCACTCTGATACACAAGAAATATTATCGGATGCCTTCATCAGAATTGGTTGAATTGAAGAAACAACTGGATGAGATGCTATAGAAAGGATACATCCGCCCAAGCTCTACACCATGGGGATCACCAGTGATCTTCGTGGACAAAAAGGATGGCAGCTTACGAATTTGCGTGGACTACCGACAGTTGAATGACGTCACCATAAAAAACAAGTATCCACTACCATGGATTGACGATCTGTTCGATCAAATCAGTGGGGCCAAAGTATTCTTAAAAATTGATTTGAGGACCGGATATCATCAGCTCAAGATAAAGAAGGAGGATATTCCCAAGACCGCGTTCACCACTCGGTACGATCTTTATGATTATACCGTTATGTCCTTCGGCCTCACCAACGCCCCAGCCTTCTTCATGCATATGATGAACAAGGTGTTTATGGATTTCTTGGACAAATTTGTGGTGGTGTTCATTGACGACATCTTCATTTACTCCAAGAGCAAAGACGAACATAAGGAACATCTCCGAGCAGTTTTGCAAAGGCTACGCGACCATCAACTTTATGCCAAGTTCAGCAAATGTGAATTTTGGCTCCAGCAAGTGGGATTCCTCGGGCATGTCCTCTCGGCAGAAGGAATCTCAGTGGACCCAAGCAAGGTGAAGGATGTACTTGATTGGCCCGCACCCACAACAGTCTCAGACATCCGGAGTTTTCTTGGACTAGCCGGATATTATCGCCATTTTATCAAAGGATTCTCCAAGATCGCCAAGCCAATGACTGAGCTTCTTAAGAAGGATAAGAAGTTAGTATGGACCGAGGACTGCGAACGGATTTTCAATGAGTTAAAAATCAGGCTGACATCCGCACCAGTATTAACACTTCCAGACATTTACCGCAGTTTTGATGTCTACTGCGACGCATCCAGAAAAAGGACTTGGGTGTGTACTCATGCAAGATGGCAAAGTGGCGGCTTACGCATCTCGACAACTGCGGCAACACGAAGGAAACTGTCCTACTCATGATTTGGAATTGGCCGCGGTGGTGCACGCTTTGAAAATCTGGAGACACTATCTGATTGGAAAGAAGTGCCAGATATTCACCGACCATAAGAGTCTCAAGTATATATTCACTCAACCCGATTTGAACCTTCGACAACGAAGATGGCTCGAGTTGGTTAAGGACTACGACCTCGGGATAAATTATCACCCGGGCAAAGCTAATGTGGTGGTTGACGCCCTTAGCCGCAAACCAGCCAACCTTAATGCTCTAATGGATTGCTTACCTCCCGAGCTTTATGAAGAAATCATGCAGCTCAATTTGGTAATCACCGACGCTCGTCTTGCCAATATATTGGAAGTTGCCCCTACTCTTGAAGAAGAAATCCGCGATGCTCAAGAAAATGATAAGATGTTAAAAATATATGTTCAGAAGATGCGCCAAGGGCATGCACCGGACTTCTCCATGGATCAGCAAGGTTCGCTAAGTTTCCGAGGAAGACTTTACGTACCCAACCAAGAAAGTCTGAAGAAGAAAATATTGGCAGAAGCGCATGAAGCACCATACTCAATTCACCCCGGTGGTACCAAAATGTATGAGGACCTTCGTCAGGTATTTTGGTGGGATGGAATGAAGAAAGACATCGCATACTTTGTGGCCTGTTGCGACATATGCAATAAGGTAAAGGCGGAACACCAAATACATCGCTTAAAGATGTCACCCTATGAAGCCCTGTATGGCCGGAAATGCCGCACTCCATTGAACTGGTCCCAAACCAAAGACAGACGCATTTTCGGGACTGATTTAATGCTCGAAGCGGAGAAGCAAGTCAAGGAAATCCGAGACATACTGCAACTGGCCAAATCCCGTCAAAAGAGCTACTATGATGTAGCGTGGAACCCTAGATGGCCGATCTTTCACGAAATGGAGGGGATCCCATGAAGAACACGAAGAACATGAGGGGGAACACGAGGGGAAACACGAGAGAATCACTCAAACCAGCAAGAACAAGTCACACATATGCTAGATCCTCGAAACACAAAGAGATACAAGATCCATGATCAACAAGGGACGATACAAAGGGTAACCGGTTCTTCTCCGTGAGGAGGTCTTGGGGTATCCCGCGGGATCTTCTCCGTAGCGGAGGTCTTGAATCCGTGTGGATCTTCTCCGAAGAGGTGCCGCAGTCACTCTCGAGGAGATGAACCACTAGATGAGCAAAGCTCTAGGTATCAAATGAGCTATCACTAAGCTAACCCTCACTAGGAGGAGGTGGAGGAGTATATATAGTCTAGGGCCACGAAGGGGTAAGTGGGAGAGGGATACATGGGCCTCTGGCCCGATAACTGTGCGCAGACAGCATGTAGCGGACGTCCGATGGCTACCGGACGTCCGGTGGCTCGCGAGGGTCCGGACGTCCGGAAGTCTTCGGACTTCCGCTATTTTCCTTCTGTTGTCGGAGTCACGGACGTCCGGTGGCCTTCGGTCGTCCGGTCGCCTGGGAGTCGCCGATCGTCCGGTAGAGGCCGGACGTCCGGAGCCTGTAGCTTTCCCAGCAGCTTCTTCGTTTGATCCTCGGACTTGTCCTCGCCATCTTGTCCAATGCTCCTAGCTGTTCCATGGCCTCTTTCTTGGTTCCTGGTCATGCATAGCACATATATTTGAGGTAGTAGCCATGTCTCGCATGTAGAAAGTGGAGGTTCGGAGAGGAGCGAATTAACCTTGTGTCCAATGGTGGGTACTTGAGGTCTCGTCGAAGTGAACATGGGGATGATCGTGGGATGCTCCGCATCATACTATGATGCCAAGCATCGTCAGATTAGCTTTGAACCTGGAGAACACGTATATCTCCGAGTCACCCCTATGAAAGGAGTCAAGAGGTTTCAGACCCGCGGAAAATTGGCACCCAGATATATTGGTCCATTCCCCATCATGGCCAGAGTCGGAACAGTTTCATATCAGTTGGAATTGCCACGGGAACTATCAGAAGTACACAACGTGTTTGACATCCCATAGCTAAGGAGATGTATCTTGCCACCGGAGAAAAGGACTGATATGGCAGAGATAGAATTGGCTAAGGATTTGACCTATGAGGAAAAACCAGTCAGAATATTGGATCACACAGAAAGGTTCACTCATAGCAAAGAAATAAGGTTTTACAAGGTTCAGTGGGAGCATCACACCGAAGAGGAAGCGACCTGGGAAAGAGAGGAATTTTTAAGGACTGCATGCCCAGAATTGTTTTCCCAAGCAACCGAATCTCAAGGACGAGATTCATCTTAAGTGGGGGAGGTTTGTGACATCCTGGATTTTTGCCTTCTCTCTTTTTCCGGACTTGCCTTCTCTCTTCTTCCGGACTTGGTTTTTATCGTGGTTTTTGCCCTGCCTTGATTTGGATTTTGGAGTCATTTCAAATGGACTTGTCACTTGGGAATATCCTTGACTTTCACCCAAGTGACCTATCTACCTTATGCCTCTAATAAATCCCCAAAATAATCAAATGAATATTTTTCATAAAGGAAAAATATTCATTTTTCTTTCTGAAATTCAGTTCAGAAACTTGTGCTCCAAAGCAACCCCATTTTTTCTTGCTCAGAAAAATCTGAAATAATTCATGAATATTCTTAGAACCTTGGCACACCTTCCCATGCAAAAATATTGCATCACTTTTTGTAATATTTTTGCTATAGAAAATCATTTCAATTCCGAGCCAAAAATGCACTTTGTACAACAAGTGCATTTTTCCTTGAGCTTTTGGCCTTGACCTTTCTTAAGCTTAAACACCCTCCTAAGAAACCCTAAACCCCAGGAGATCAGCCCTAATGGCCTTCTAGAAGGTGGCTTAACTTGGCGACCAAGTTTCTGGTCAGAAACTTGCCAGCTTTGTTAAGTCAAATCTGGTCGGCCTGAGCATGAGCTATCACCACTCCTAGACTAAACACTGCACGGACGAACGCGTAGACAAGGTTTGGCCATGCCTGCGCGTCGTTTTGACCATGCCAGCTTGGTGACCACGCGAGGACACGACGCCTGGCAACGTCTCGACGCGCTCTCGCTGGCGCTTTCCTCTCTATTTCGTGCGTGCTCGTTCCAACGCTCGCCGACGACTACTGCGCCATGCCACGAGTCCTGATCCATCACCCTTGACTGCTCCCTAGCGCTCGATGACGCCGGAGCCCCCGCAGCAAGCACGTGCACGTCATGGCCAAAATGCCACAGTACACGCGTGCGCTTGTCCACTTCCTCCACCGCCTCCTGTGCTCGTCCGCGAGCGTGGGCAAGCTCCTGCGTTGACGCCGAGTGTTTGCCCCCTCGCATTGGAGCTTCCCGTCGTCGTTCACCGCGTGTCCAGAGAGCTCCGGCAGCAACACGCTCCCCCTCGCTCCGGCTATATATATAGTGACCCCGCCTCGAATCCTAGCCAAGCACCACTCCACACCACCTCCACAAGCACGTAGAATGACCCCAGCTCGGTCGGGCAGGCCTCTGGCCATCGCCCCAACCAAAGGACTTCGGTGACCTCCGTAGTCCAGCCGCCGCTCTCCGGTGCCTCTCGAGCTCAAGCAGCTGCTTGGGCAAATCCCATCTTTAGCATAGTAGCCTCCAGGTAGTTCCACTCGACCCTGTCATAAGCTTTCATCATGTCCAGCTTAACTGCAAAAAAGTGATTTCTTTGTGCCTTGTTCCTTTTCATAAAATGCAGACATTCATAAGCCGTGATGATATTGTCAGTGATCAGCCTGCCTGGAACAAAAGAAGATTGCTCCTCGGAGATAATATCAAGGAGAATGATTTTAAGTCTGTTGGACAGAACCTTTGAGGCAATTTTGTAAAGAACGTTACAGATACTAATTGGACGGAATTGCGTCGGCTGGGTGGATCTTTTACCTTCGGGATGAGAACTAAGATAGTTTCATTAATTACCTCTGGGCTCTCCTCACCAGGGAGAATGCGAAGAACCACCTCTATCACCTCATTACCGCATAGTGCCCAATGCCTTTGGAAGAAGTGAGCCGGATATCCATCGGGCCCCGGTGCCTTCGTAGGATACATTTGGAACAAGGCCGTTTTAACTTCCTCGGCTGTGTACGGGGCGAGCAAATTTTCATTCATTTCGCTTGTAACCTTACATGGGACAGCAGCCAGAACCTCATTCATACCTGACGTGCCCTCAGAGGCGAAGAGGTTCTTATAGAAAGAATTCGTCAGGTTGGCCATCTCGGACACATCTTGCGTCATCGATCCATCATCACGTTGGAGGTTTTTTATCTGGTTCTTCTACGCCGCATGCTAGCTCGACGTTGGAAGTACTTCGTGTTTTTGTCTCCGTCCGTAAGCTAGTCCACCCGGGATCTCTGACGGAGTAGGATCTCTTCCATGTGATAGAGCTCGACGAGACGGTCCGCAGTTGTAATGCCCCGGACACACCCGCCGGTGGTCGTTACTACTGGCGGGATCTAGACTGGCCTCACATAGCAATACTAGTCTTTTCTGCGCACTTTGTCCTCACTCGTGCGCACCCGGGAGCAACTTCCCGGTCGGTCACCCATCCTGAAATTACTCCAAGCTGAGCACGCTTAACTTTGGAGTTCTGTCCGAATGGGCTTCCGGAAAAGAAGGAATTCCTTATTGATATGAGTAGTCTACCATCCCTAATAAGCCAGGCTATCACATACACCCCCACTCGGAGGAACCGACGTCCTCGTCGGGCCACAGGAACGTTCCCTCTTGGCACATACGTTTGTGCTTCCAGTCCGGCACATGTGCCATGCTGTGTGCCACGACGGGTCACAAACGTCATGAACAACATGACCGCGTACCTATCCGCAAACATTCGTGTAACCGCGAGGGTCGGCTCTGATACCAACTTGTCATGCCCCGGACACACCCGCCGGTGGTCGTTACTCCTAGCGGGATCTAGACTGGCCTCACATATCAATACTAGTCTTTTCTGCGCACTTTGTCCTCACTCGTGTGCACCCGGGAGCAACTTCCCGGCCGGTCACCCATCTTGGAATTACTCCAAGCTGAGCACGCTTAACTCCCATCTTGGAATTACTCCAAGCTGAGCACGCTTAACTTTGGAGTTCTGTCCGAATGGGCTTCCGGAAAAGAAGGAATTCCTTATTGATATGAGTAGTCTACCATCCCTAATAAGCCAGGCTATCTAACGCCCCGGACACACCCGCCGGTGGTCGTTTCTCCTGGCGGGATCTAGACTGGCCCCAAAAATCAATACTAGTCTTTTCTGCGCACTTTGTCCTCACTCGTGCGTACCCGGGAGCAACTTCCCGGTCGGTCACCCATCCTGAAACTACTCAAAGCTGAGCACGCTTAACTTTGGAGTTCGATCCAAATGGGCTCCCGGAAAAGAAGGAATTCCTTATTGATATGAGTAGTCTATCATCCCTAATAAGCTTGGCTATCACATACACCCCCACTTAGAAGAACCGACGTCCTCGTCAGGCCACAGGAACGTTCCCTCTTGGCACAAACGTCTGTGCATCCAGTCTGATACATGTGCCATGTCGTGTGCCACAACGGGTCACAAACGTCATGAATAACATGACCGAGCACCTGTCCACAAACATCCGTATAACCGCGAGGGTCGGCTCTGATACCAACTTGTAACGCCCCCGACATACCCGTCGGTGGTCGTTACTCCTGGCGGGATCTAGACTGGCCCCACAAATCAATACTAGTCTTTTCTACGCACTTTGTCCTCACTCGTGCGCACCCGGGAGAAACTTCCCCGTCGGTCACCCATCCTGAAACTACTCCAAGCTGAGCACGCTTAACTTTGGAGTTCTACCCGAATGGGCTCCCGAAAAAGAAGGAATTCCTTATTGATATGAGTAGTCTATCATCCCTAATAAGCCAGGCTATCACAGCAGTTTTGACCTCTACATGTGACGGCGAGATTCTCTGAGGATCATTCTG
Source organism: Secale cereale (assembly GCA_902687465.1). Taxonomy (NCBI): domain Eukaryota; kingdom Viridiplantae; phylum Streptophyta; class Magnoliopsida; order Poales; family Poaceae; genus Secale; species Secale cereale. Next base: position 36,945,063 of record LR738714.1, on the reverse strand, counting down.
AAAAGTGGCAAGAGCTTTCTTCAGTTTTTTAATTTCCCTGGACACTTGCCCAATCGTGGCGCCACTCCATTGGGTCAGGGACGCGGACAAGCTTGTGAGTTTTTTATTCAAATCTGCCATAGTATTCGCTCCCGGCTCCAGCGCCCATAGACTGTCCAGAGTCGCCTTGTATTCAGCGTGTCTCTCCCAGTATAGTTCATACCAGAAGATTTTCTTCCCTTGGTTAGAAAGCGGGCAGGGTTCTATCTGCAACCGGATGGGACAGTGGTCAGAAGAGGCTGCATTTTCATGGAATAACGTAGCATGAGGGAACAACGCAACCCATTCACTGTTTGCCATAGCACGGTCTAGACGCACTCGGCAGTAAGTGCCCCCTGTTGTTTTCTTCTTGAAAGTCCAGGGTCGCCCCTGGTAACCCAAATCATCTAGGGCGCAGGCATCCATCGCGTCCCGAAAACCAGCGATCTGGGTGGCACGCCTTTGCCCTGATCCGACATGTTCATGGGCATGTAGGACCTCGTTGAAGTCTCCTAAGCACCGCTTGTAATGCCCCGGATGTAATACTTTCCCTTTTGGGCTTATAATAAATCTCCGGCTTCATCTATTTCCATTTCGGGTTCTTTGTCTTTCGGGCTTTCGTCGTTTTGTTGTGTGAGTGTGTGGCATTCATTCATATCATGTAGACATGTGCATTGCATTTTGTTTGTGTTGTGGGTTGCATCCGGTTCGTGGCGTTTCTTCCCGTTGTCCGTTTTGTGTTCCGGAGCTCCCTCTCGTGTCCGTGACGTCCCGTAGGCCTTCTTTGTTGTTCGGGCGTTTTTCGTTACCGGTGTGCCGCGAGGTTGTGTTGTGTGTTGTTGTTTTGTTGTGTGCAACCCGCCTCTCAAATCTCGTCTCGTTTGGACTCCGTTGACTTTTCCCTCCGTTGTCCGTGTGGGTCCGAAGTGCCCTTACTTCGTGTCCCGGAAATACCCCTGCTGCAGTCTTTTATCTCCGTCTGGTCCTTTTAAAATCATCCCGCGATCGGATCCGTTGGATCCAGATCGGAGGGCTCCTAAACATCCCCTAGTCTCAAACCCTAGTCTAATTGCTATATATAGACCCTAGGTCTATTTGGGCATCCTCTTCTTCTTCCTCCTTCCCTCTATCTTTTTTTTTCTTTTTCAGATCTCAGATCCACTGTTCCACCGGATCCCGAGGGGATCCAGTTTCTTTTTCCTTCGAAGAAGCAGTCGCCAGATCTCTCGATCTCGACCTCCGAGGTCAACGCCTCGAGCCGCGCCGCCGGTTCCTTCGTCGCGCAGCAATCGGGCCTCGACCGCACCGCACCGCGTCGCCGTTGCCTGCTCGCCAGCTGGCCCAGGCGAGCAACCGCGTCGGGCCTCCGCGCCGTCGCTCGACCCCCTGGGTCCCCACTTCACCGCCACCGCCGCCTGGGCTCGGCCCGCTCGCCCGCTCGCCGCGGCCCGTCCGTTCGCCACCGACCGCTCCCGCTACCAGGCCGCTTCCCCGCGCGCGACGGCCCAGCTCGCCTCTCCGTCTCGCGCCAGCCAGCGCCAACCGACCGGGCCGGCCACCGCCTCCCCGGCCCGTTCCTCTACCGAGACCGCGGCAGCAGGCCGCCACCCCGCGGGCCGTACGCCGCCGCCGCCGCAACGCCCCGGCTGGGCCTCGCCCCGGTGGGCCGGGCGCCGCCTCTCCCTCCGGTTGGGCCAGTTTCCCCGCGCGGGCCGCCACTGTAGCTCCGGGCCGCACTGTTCATCCTCAGATCCAGATCTGAGAGGTCCAAATTCAAACCCTAGCCCCTGTTTTTCCTGTTCTGAGATGCCTACTTTGACCATGCATAACTTTTTACCTGTTGCTCCGTTTTGAGCGTGTGATATGTCCAGATGTTCGTGGAGATGCCCCCTACGTTTTACCTGTTGTTGTCATGCATGTTAGAAGTCATCTAGGTGCTTGTTTTGCTGTTGCAAGAGTGTATGATGATATAAACTGCTGTTGTGTGATATTTTTGTGCCACCTTTGACATGTGATATCTTTTAGCTCGTTTGTCCAAACGATGCAAACGACATGTCCACGTGTTCGTCTCGTCACGAACTACGTGTTGAGTGTGATAGGTTGCATGGTAGATGTTTTGTTTCCTTGTCATCATCGTTGCAAGATGCCATGTTCAAATGTTGTGTTTTTACTTGTTATGAAATGCCATGTTGTTGAGCTCGTGGTAATCGGTGTGTTCACCACATTGATGCATGCTTGTGTGTTTCGGGATCACCGTCATATGTATTTTGATGAGGTGCTTACCCTTTGCCATGTTTAGTTTAGATGTGTCTTAAACTTGCTCTTTTTGTTGCTATGATGATGTTGCTGTTTTAGGACTTAGTGAAATTTCACTAAGTCTGAAATCTGTAACGTTCCGATGCCATGTTCGTGTGATGTTGTAGGACAAAGCATGATAGTTTTGGGGTGGATTTTGATTGTTCCATGAAGTATATATTGTTGTCTTTCCATCCATGTCCTCACATGTCCATTTGAGGTGCTGTAGCATGCTTATCTTTTGCTCCAAACTTTCAATAAAATTCTGCTGCCAGAATTTTATTTCAAAGTTCAATATGTCCAAGATCATTGCTAGTGATCCGTGACTCCGTTGGGGGTGCACTTTGGACCTAGTTGCTGTACATTATATCTAGTTTATGTTCAAGTCCTTTGCCATGCTTTTTGGGTGCTGTAGATTAATTATTTTGTGCTCCCAAGATGCTATGTTGCTGTAATTTGCAGTTTTCGCTCAAATCTTGTTTCGGGCATAACTTTTAGCCCGTAACTCCGATTTCAGCGATCTTTATATCAAACTTGGGTGATTTTCTGTGTAGATTAATAATATCAGGTTGTTATCTTGTTTTGAGGTGTTTTGCTTGAGTGATGTTGTACGTGCTCCTTGTGCATCTCTAGTGCATCCATCATGCATACATGTTTTTCGAGTGCGCATTGCATCGTGTTGATTGGTGCTTGGTGTGTTTGTCTTGTTTAGAGCACGAAGTTGAGCACGAGTTTTCCAACGAGGTTGAGCACGAGGTTTCCAACGAGTTTGAGCAAGAGGACCCTTCTTTTGATCCGAACTTCTTCTCTTCAGGCAAGATGACCGAACCCCGATAACATTACTATCTTTGTCTATTGCTAGTAGTCTCGATCTATAGTTTTGCCTCGATGCCCATGTTCTTCTTGTCAGCCTCCTACTTGTAACCAAATGCCATGTTTAACCACCCTACCTATGCAAACCGTTGCTTGGCTAAGTACGCTTCGCTCAGCCCTTCTTATAGCGTTGCTAGTTGCAGATGAAGATCGAAGATGCTTGCTTCATGTTGAAGTTTGGTTGGGTTATATCACACTATATAAATGCTTTAACTGAAATCACATATATATTGGCAAGGGTGGAAGGCTAAGCCTTTTGCTTGGTGTTTTGTTCCACTCATGCCGTTAGGATCCGTATAAGCCGGTTTTATGTTCCTTGTTTATGCGTTCCTAACACGGTTGGGGTGTATGGGACCCCCTCGATAAACCGCTATGTGCTAAGTCTTTTCCAGCAAATCCCAACATTGGTACTATTTGCCTAATAACAAACTAAACTTGCATAGGGAGTTATAAACCCTTTTTCTTAATCAACAACCCCGGGCCAGTGCTCCACATGAGTGTTGGTCCGAAACGGGGAGCCTGCGGGGCCACCTCGAGGAAACTCAAGGTTTGGTAAAAACCCGTAGCTTCACCCATCCGGTCGTGTCCTGAGACCTAGATACGCGCGGCTACGATCAGGGTGTCGACACGCCGGGAGGATTTGCTGGATTAGCCTTACCTTAGTTCGGTATATCTTGAGCACGGGATTCCGAGGATACTCGGGTCTTCCCACTTTGGAGTTGCGACTCCGCGGATCATGGGCTTGTAATGGGTCAAGTTGGAACACCCCTGCAGGGTTTGAACTTTCGAAAGCCGTGCCCGCGGTTATGTGGCAGATGGGAGCTTGTTAATTCCGGTTGTAGATAACTTGACACAATGATGCTAATACACTACCAGCGTGCGTTCCGTGACTGTCAATTTCCGAATAGGGATTCGGGAGTTGAACACGGAGGGGTTATGTTTGAGCTTGTAGCTAGGATCACTTAGTGATCACTTCCCGCTTTGCCTTCTCTTCTCGCTCTCTCTTGCGTAAGTTAGTGCTAGTTGCTGCTGCAGACTCTTTGTTGTTCCTTCACCTCTTTTCTTTCTTCAGCCTTTCCCTCACCTAAAGGCTTTGATAGTTCTGTTACCCGGGAACGGGATTGCTGAGTCCTCTGTGGCTCACAGTTACTTCACACACCAGATGCAGGTCCAGCCGTGAGCTATCCAGGTGATGGCACCGAGCTGGATTGGGAGTACGACGAGGAGCGTAGTAGTTACTACGTGCGCTACCCGGACGATCAGTAGTGGAGACTCTTACTAGGATTCGATCCGCCTGTGGTTGTTTATTTATCTGAGTTTGGTACTTTGACATTTGGATTTTGCCCTTAGAGGGTTGTAGTGATCTTATTGTATGATGTTTGAGACTTGTACTGTTATTCTGTGATGTGGCGATTGTAAGCCAACTATTTTTAAGTTTACCATCCCTCTTTTACATGAGTTGTGCAAAGATTACCAAACTTGAGATCATTCTAGGATGGACTTATGCCTTTAAGTCGTGCCTCGACACGTAGGAGGTATAATTCCATCCTGGGCATTACACCGCTAGGGCAGTGGGCTAGCCGAGACTAGAGATTTAAGCGTGTCCTAGGTTTTGTACCGCTCTCCAACCTGAGCTTCCCCATAAACGCAAGTGAGGCGCCACTCCGCGTTATTTGGGGAGCTAACAGTGGCATCTATGTGGTACTCTGAATAACCAAAAACATTGATATTTATTCCATCATTCCAAAATAGACCGAGACCACCGCTATGGCCAGTGCTACCAACTGCATAAGCATGAGAAAAACCTAAAGTATCACCAAGACTTTCGACCCGTGCCTTTGAAATTTGTGTCTCGACTACGCACAACACGGCCGGGGCAAATTGCTTCGCAAGATCACGAAGCTCTCGAATTGTCGCGGCTTTGCCCGCACCGCGACAATTCCAACATAGCAGATTCATTGTGCCCGGCGATCCTCCTCTCGGGAGGTCACCGATTTTGCATCATTTGTTCTCTCTGTGGCCCCACTCTTCTTCAAATTGCTCTTGTCTTGGTTGGATTCGAGTCTTTTATGCTCCTGCTTGGACGAGGGACTCGCCGGTACCGTCGTCGGAGGCAGGGCTAGGGCACTGCTAGCGGCATGTAAAGTGGTTTTTTGGCTGATCACACTCAGATCATCTGGCAGGTGCTTCCTATTCCCGTCTGCTTCCTTCATTACCGCGTCCACGTCCCCATCTGTTTCATACTCTAAGTACTCATGTCCCGTGTTCACTGGATCTATACCGCGTCCTCCCCGGCCGCCGTGACGGCCTCCACGTCGTCCCTTGCTCCAGCTTGCTCCAGGGCCAGCACCAATGCGCATATTCCATGTCGTCCTCAGGTCCTTGAAGTACAAGGCCGAGGGAGGGTGTATCCCGTCTCCATGCTCCTTGAAAACATGGCCTAGATGGCCACAAACGGCGCACCAGTCCGAAAGGCGCTCATACTTCACACGATAGATCTGTCGCTTACCATCACGTATCATGGACACCGCATTCTTGAGCGGCTTGTGGACATTGATTTTGACCCAGACACGGTAGAAATTACCCGCGAAATCCTGAGTCATTGTTTCGGTGAACATGACCTCCCCAACCTTAGCTGCTAGAGGCCCAACTAGATGAGCATACAGATCTGGAACATCATGGATCTGAATCCATATGTTGAGATGGTCGAGATTCACCTCAATTGGCTTTGTGACGCCATCATAAGGTTCAATGACCATTGCGTTTCCTCTGAAGTTCCAAGGCCTCTCCTGCATGACCCGTTCCCAATCTCCCAGGTAAAAGAATTTCATCGTGTAGAGATTGTCATCGAGAGGGCGGAACTTAACATCATGTGCAAGATCCCAGGCTGACCTCATGTTCTTGAAGAACCAGTATTGGCTATATGGTTTAGCTATGTGAACCCTAGCCACATCCATCCACCTGGTAGCCTCTGGCGGCACCGCTTTCTCATCAAAAACAACATCATCGAGATCCTCCTCTCTGAGGCCCAACTCCGCCATCATCTTTTCCATCTCCGTCGCAGCGCTTGAACCCGACGCTTCATTAGCGTTCGCACCCATTGCCGCAGACGAAAACCTGAACCCTAGCCCGAAGAAGACATAGATCAGGCGTTTTGGACGAGCCCTAGCTCTCTTCTCAATACCGAGTCGACGATCAAGGCCGGGAAGTGATGCAGAGATCACCCCTTAGTCAGCCCGAATCGTTAGACGGGGAACAATTGGAGGAGGGAAGAAAAATTCTCGACGACGGCGACAGATCGCCTCCGGGAAAAGAAAACCCTAGCTAAAGGGAAACATCCGCTTTTCGAGACCACTGCTGACACTATGGTTGATAGTTAGATGCTCTTGACCGGTTTTTAGATGCCCTAAGTTATGCAGGTCCATTTCGGCCTAGCCCAGCCCACCCCAGCAGCACAAACCAGAAAGAGGGATGCCCTCGAAAAAAGGAACTCGCCGGTGAAGATGGCGGCGCGGCCGACGGCAGCAGCGCGGTCGCCGGCCAGCCCAGAGGTATGCTACTGCTGCGTGCTAGTCCTTTGCGTAGAACCTGCAGTTTTTGTGAAGTAGAGGCTCAGATCTAGATTTTTTTTAAGGGACAGAGCTCGATATCCTGTCTCTCTCTCTCTCTCGCTCTAGGCGTTTCTTCTACCAGACTACCAATACTGCTGCAGTTTTTAGTTGGTATTTAAAATCAATTATTTATTGATGCCGGCTTGCATACGGGTAACTTCTTGCATTCACTTCTCAGATCACAAAAAACTGTATTGCCTGGCAAAATAATTGTACTAGGAACAAGCAGATGTAGTATAAGAATCAAAAGGAAAATAATGAATGTCAAATATACACGATTCTACTTAGAATTTGAGCGAAGTTCTACTAGAGAAGCATAGACTCCATCCTTGATCCGCATCAGGGCCTTATGATTTCCTTTTTCTGCAATTTTGCCTTCCTTGAGGACCGCAATCGCATCAGCCCCTTTGATTGTGGAGAGGCGGTGCGCCACCACTATGGTGGTCCTGCTCACCATGACTCGATCCAATGCGTCTTGAACGATGCGCTCCGATTCCGCGTCGAGGGCGCTGGTCGCCTCGTCAAGCAGTAGTATCTTTGGGTCCTTTATAATGGCCCTTGCGATGGCTACCCGCTGCTTCTGTCCACCAGATAGTTGCACTCCTTTCTCGCCAACCAGAGTGTCGTATCCCTGTGGCAAGCTCGATATAAACTCATGAGCATTTGCTGCCTTGGCCACACCCGTAACCTCTTCCTCTGTCACCTCCCCATGTTTCCCGTATGTTATGTTTGCACGGATTGTGTCGTTGAAAAGAACTGGCTCCTGGCCTACCAGCCCCATCTGATCCCTTAACCAGCTAATTCTCAGGCTCTTAATCTCGACTCCATCTACTGAGATACTACCAGAATCAGGATCATAGAAACGCTCCAGTAAAGAAATTATTGTGGACTTCCCACTACCACTCTCTCCAACTAGTGCTATGGTCTGAAAAGGGAAGGAAAAAGTTTGAACATAGCAGTTTTTGTTGTTGTCAATCATCATATTCGAAATAAATCAGCTGAAAGCTTCTTATATATGATAACACACTGTAACTAGATCATGCATCACCTATTTTAAGTATTATTCTTGGTTTTATGCTAAGACGTAGCACATAAAGTTAGTTATCCTGATGAAACAATTGGGCGCGACAATTAAACAAGACTACAAAAGATTGCAAATCATACCTTTCTGGAAGGAATGTGCAAAGTAAAGTCACTGAATATTTGGACATCAGGGCGTGATGGGTACTTGAAACAGACATTACTGAATTCAATGTCGCCAGTGACATTTTCCAGCATCATGCCCTCATCGCTACTTGTATTGATTTTTGACTTCCGATCTAGAATACTGAAAACAGAAATGGCTGAATCCTTTGCTTTTGTCGCATTAGATGCCAATGCACTTGCGTTCGAAACCCCAACAGTTGCAAAAACCAAGGCAAAGAAAACCTGAAAAAAATCAATGAATTTGTGAGCGATTATTAAAAGTTAATTCTCGTATACAAATAGTTACTTGAAATGATTTAGCAATTCTTACTTTGAAAACATCTGCAAAAGTAGCTTTTCCCTGACGTACAAACTGTGCACCAACATAGAAGCATAGAGCAAACGTAAAATACAACACCAAGAATGAGAAACCAAAACCAAGCCCTCCAACGATTCCACTTTGAATTCCCTGTTTCCTTAAAGCTTCACATTTCTTGTTATATGTTGTAACCACTCTTTTCTCTGCACAGAAAGATGCTATCGTTCTGATACTACCAACAGCGTCAGTTGCAACTTGACTTGCATCTTCATACATCTCCTGCACAATAATAGTATGATCACATTATTGTGATAATTGATTCTAGGGTATTAGGATTGTCATCCTGAAACAATCATGAAATAAGTTTTAGAGTTGTTATGTGTCACCTTAGCTTCTTCACCAAACCCCTTCAAGAACTTCGCTTGAGCATAACCCTGTGCAACCAATAAAGGAATGACACAAGTGATAATCAGTGCAAGCCTCCAGTCCGCCGTAAACGCTATGGCAAAGCCAGCCATTAATGAAGCTGTAGACTGCACTATAAGGCCCAGGTTATCTCCTACTAAGCGCCGAACATTTAATGCGTCAACTGAGAGTCGTGTACCAAGTGCACCACTGTAAGTGATAAACCAGAATCTTAGTATCTGTGTAGATCTATGCACAAGGAGATAAAATAACTGAGATCATTTGAATATGGTACCTGGAATTTGAGGGATTATCAAACCAAGCAACTTCCTGATGCACAATATTTTGAAATGACAGAGTACGAACACGCTCTATAAGCTTGCCACCAGCAATTCCAAACAAAAGATATTCTGCTGTGATTGCAATGAAAGATGCAATCCCCAGAACTACAAATATCAATGCCCAAAAGCTAGAATCTTTTCGCAGCTTATCTGGTGGCTCGTAGAATGATTTTATGCTGCCAGACATCAGTAGGCCGTACAATGGCAAAATGACTCCATGCACTGATGCTGCTATAGCGCCGAGCAGAAGAAATGGTACCTCCGGTTTGTTAAGATAAAAAAGGCGGCGAACTGCTTCTTTCTGAAGGGTCTTCCCATCAGGAAGGTCCTCATTGTTCTGTTCACCTGTGATTGCATCCTCATGCAACTCAACTGATAGTCCTAATGTGTTCTTGAAGGAGTGTCTGTTGCTATTGCCAAAAGAAACATTAGTCATTGACCGTCTAACTGACAAACTAGTGCTTTTTGATAAGGAATTGGGCACTTCTGAATCCTGTATTTTACGTCTTTCATCACCATGAGTGTCTTGTAGCCTAATAAGCTGGGAGTAAGCTCCATTGGGATCCTTTACCAATGCATGATGAGGACCTGCACATATAGGATATTTTTATGTGGTGAATGAATCATCATAGACTGACAATAAACATATCATAGAATGGGAAAATTAATGCATATTCAAGAGATTCTAACCTTGTTCGACTATTTTCCCTTGATGAACGACTGTGATGCAGTCAACATTCCTTACAGTGCTCAAACGATGAGCAACGACAAGTGTGGTTCTTTCTACCAATATCCTATTGATTGCCTCCTGAACTATCCTCTCGGATTCCACATCCAATGCACTTGTTGCTTCATCTAGCAAAAGGATTTTTGGATCTTTAAGGATGGCTCTTGCAATTGCAATTCTTTGCTTTTGTCCTCCAGAAAGTAGAGTGCCACGTTGGCCAACCAATGTATCGTAGCCCTGGTATGAAATTAAATGTTGTTAGCTTAAATTCCAAGAAGTCATTTGAAGCATTCAGTCTTTATTTACATACATTTGGTAACTTGTCGATGAAATTTGCTGCATTTGCAAGTTCGGCTGATCTCTTGATCTCTTCAAGTGTTGCATCTTCTTTACCATAGATTATGTTATCTTTAATGGAGGTCATAAACAACAATGGTTCTTGGCTAACAAGGCCGATCTTCCCTCTTATCCAATCAAGACTCAGATTCTTGATGTTGACTCCATCTATCAAAACTTCGCCAGCCTGTGGATCATAGAATCTTTCAACTAGGCTGATAACAGTTGACTTGCCACTTCCACTCTCTCCAACTATGGCCATTGTTGTTCCACTGGCTACTTGTAATGATAATCCATCTAATATTAACTGCCCGGGTCTTGCAGGGTAGCGAAAGTATACATCCTTTAGCTCAACATCACCCTTGATATTTTCCAAGACCATGCCACTCATATCATCTGAATCTATTTCAGGTTTCCTCTCTATTGTTTTGAACAGTCTGTATGCTGCAGATTGGCCTTCCGCAATTGCAGAAATGGATGGTGTTGCACTACCTAATGAACTGTTACAAAAATTTAAGCGCCAGGTTTAGGACATTAACATAACATATTTAATGTTCACCTTTTCTATTTCTTGGCATGAAGTACAGTTTAGTAACTACTAGTACTTCATATACGTATGCTCTGCTCAGGTAACATAAGAAGATAGAGCAATGTAAATAGAATAATTAGCGTACTGCAGAGGGCTTGCAAGCTGGTTATTCAATGAATTATATCCATCTACTGAAAATGTGAATCAACTAGTAATCCATCTACTGATAGTGCTATATTCAATATATAAGCTTGTCATATTTATTGTTTGACAAAATGTTAATTTAATACTTAAAGCATAATGGTTGCAATTTCAAGTAGCTTTGACAATATCTAACGATTGCCGTTATAATTTCCTCAGGATTCATGGGACCCTGCTGTGAGCGTGCAATAGTTGCAATTTACATCTGGTTCAAAATTGTGCTTCGTGTGGTCGATTGGGTTGATTTTTTTAGAAAGTGAGTTTTTTATATGTAATCTGATCCCAAAAAGTAGAAATGTAGCCTATTCTATTTTTCTTTTGAAATTTATGGTAGATACCAATTGACATTATTTACCACTAAACATGAATTAGTAAGCAAATGTTAACTCTCTAAAGGTAATCTCTGAACACACCTTGAAAGGAACATCAAACTTCCATGGAAAGTTCCTTCTAGAATTTACAGAAATATATGTATTCGCAGGTCATACATAAGAGTTATTTAGAATTTTAAAATTTATTATATAATGTTTTATATTTCCATTCATTCAAGTCGCCGTCCTTCAATAAATTGAGGGTTTATATACGGCATATAGTAAGATTTCAGGGTATTTGCAATGTTAAGGTTTCAGAAACTCACGTTGCGCCAGTCAGTACAGCAAACAAAACAGTGATGATCTTCCCTCCAGTGTATCCTTTGTCAATGATTAGCTTTCCACCATACCAGAACCCTAGACCATAGCTGCTAAATATGATGCAGAAGACAGAGCCCATGCCAATACCATTGACAAGGCCTTCCTCAACAGCAGTCTTGTATGCTTTTTTAATGAATTTATTATACATTTCTATAGCTTTCTTCTCTCCATTGAAGGACACAACCTGATTACACGAGGGTTGCTAAATTAATGTTTGCTATAAATTGTATTAGTTGAGATAATTGATATAATTTCGAATGACTGATATAATTTGAACTCACTGTTCGTATAGATCCAATTGTCTGCTCAACTGTGTCTGCAGCATCACTATACGACGTTAGTCGCTTGCTAGAAACCCGGGTTAGCAGCTGTGCAGACACTGCACCAGCGATAGCAACTAATGGTAGTGAAGTTAGCATGACAAGAGTCAGGAGCCAGCCTTTTGTGAATGCTATGATAAAACCCCCAAAGAAGGCAGATACGGCTTGTACAAGCTTCCCTCCCTGTAAATTAGAATGCAGGAATGTCAGCACTCGCAGCACTGGATGGGCTGCATAGAATGGATGAAGTATGAATTACACTTAGGTTAGTAACACAAAAGCTTATGTAGTAGCAATAGAAATATTGATGCTTGTCATTGACTTGCACCTGCAGATCTGCGCACACTTGCAGTGTGATGAAAAATATTATATTTCCTTATTTAGTACTACAGAGGAAGTATTACCTTCTCACCAAGAGCATCTTGAATTATTACCGTATCGCTAGACATTCTAGAAACTGCTTCACCAGTTGTCATTTCTGTGTCGAAGAATGCAATATCTTGCCTCAGAACTGATTTCAGGTACAAAGAACGGATGCGGGCTGACTGCCTTTCTCCTGACATTGTCCAGCATGACATCTCTGGAAGATAATGAAGGGTGAGCCTTTTTTAGCGGGTTAACTTCTTTGCCATTAGCATAAATTTAACCAGACATATTCAATTTTTAGGAATGCAGTTGGTACTTCTCATGGAATGATTACATGATAATTGATAATGAATTGACGAATGCATTCCTCACCCAAGCGAGAACAAATTTGTGTCTCCTACACTGTTTTTTTTCTTGATCAAGCTCCAAAGTGTTATCATTTTGTATTAAGAAGATGACACCAAGAAGGAGGTGGAAACAACAAAGCTCACCCAATATCTAACTAAACGTCTGACTGCAAACGTGGCGCTATATGATTGCACATAACTGTTTCGTTTCATTGCTCACTGCTTGTGAATTCTGTATCTTTGAACTGCAGTTGAGTTTGATGTGAAAATTTACAAGTTTATAGAGTACTCTTCCAATGGAGTTTTGAGTTTTCACGGAGAAGCTGGTTTCCATCTAATATTAAATAACCTTGTTAATTATTCTCTGCCTTTAGGTATAGTTGTTAGCGATGATGCAGAGACCGAGGGTTAAACTTCCTTTTCAAAAAAGAAAAGAAAAACAATCCTCTGTGGTTAAGTCTATTTGAAAGTGGTATGTACTGAATGTATTACTATCTTTTCCTGTGTACTATTGCTTGACATCTAAATTTTCAATGACAGGAAACATGTATTCCAAGAATAGAATGGGAACTGCACTTACGAAGAAAGGAAGCAACTGCTATCCCAATGCCCAAATATACAAAGTTGAGAACAACCTGCAGATCAAAAGAACATTCTCTGTTAACTCGTCTTGCCAATCTTAAAGTTAAGTGATCTGATCACCGTAAGCTCTGTGGCGCACCTTGGTGACAGCGGGGAGGACGGTGCTGGTGGTGCTCTCGCCGAAGGAGTTGATGGCGTCTCCAAAGACGACCAACATGAGGGACCCCGCCACGCCGTTGCCCACCGCCCCCCAGCGAGCCGACCACCATGAGCAGAACGTCGAGGCTGTCAGCGTACCTGAACATGCCGAGCAACGACACCTTCTTCTCCAGCTGGTCATCTTTTTGTTGCTCGCCGCCGTGGCGTGCTCCTTCCCCTCTGCTAGCTTCTGCTATCGCGTCCATTTCCTGTCCTAAGCAGAGGAAGGGCCCGGGAAAGTTTGCGATGGAAAAGTACTCTTGTGCGCACGGATTTATCGATTTTTGTATGTGGGTTTGCACGGATTTATCGTTGGCATGTAGTGATTTGCTGCGACAATTCAAGATTCACAGCCTACTTTTGTGTGCAGCGTCAGCGCAGTCACTAGTCGGTCGTTTTTCTTTTTTGGGAAAACACTAGTTGGTCAAATGGACTGACCAGCTGAGGTGCGCTAAGATGGGCTCTGTGGTGGTCACCGGTACTTGTTTCGTTTTCTTAGTTGACCAATGCTTGTTTCTAGAAAGGAAAAAATTTGTCAGTACTCTAACCTGAGGTGCGCTAAGATGGGCTTTGTGGTGGTCACTGGTACTACTTGTTTCTTTTTTTTAGTTGACCAATGCTTGTTTCCAGAAAGGGGAAAAAACGTGTGGACTACAGAGGCCTTATCATCCATTAATCGCATGACCTTGAAGGCCTCCAATGATGACGTCCAACCCGATAGGCGAGCTTCTCTCTATTTCTCTTCTACTCCACGCCCACGATGGCCTTCTGATCCGAGGACAAGCAATGGGGCCTTGTACATCTATTTTCCATCATTTTTCTTAGTATAATTTGCTCATTTTTATACTCCCTCTGTCCGGAAATACTTGTCATCAAAATGGATAAAAGGGGTTGTATCTAGATGTATTTTAGTTCTAGATACATCCTCTTTTGTTCATTTTGATGACAAGTATTTGTGGACGGAGGGAGTACATGATTTCTGCATTATTACACCAATCATATACTATTTTCCCTCTTATATTGCATATTGTACGGGAGGAGGGGAGATGCCAGAAAAGCACCAAAATAGGAACAATGAAGAATTTTTTTCAAAGACAAAAAAAAAATACTAGAGGAGTTTTCGTGCTGAAGAGAGCTAGGGGCTGGGCCCACTGTAGATCCATGTGGGGCCCATGCGGGCCCGCCACATGGCCAACCCTTGGGCCACGCCAACAAGGCGCGTGGGGCCCATAGGGCACCTCTCGGCACCCCTGGTCCTATATTACCCCCAAACCCCTAATTATATTTTGCAGAATTTTTCTACCGTTGTGTGTGAGGCGGAGCACTTTTCACCTTCGGCAACCTGGTTTGCTGGAATTCTGTCCCTCCGAGTAGGGGAATTCAAAGCCATCATCATCACCGACACTCTGTTCATCATTGTGATGATCATCACCATCACCATATACATCAACATCATCTCCACCATCACCTTCATCTACCCCAATTTTTCAATCTATGAACTATTACCTCATATCTGTTGCTGTGATTACTTTCTAGTGTTGATTAGTGCTTGTAGTTGATGATTAGAGGTTTTATTGGTGAAAGATTTGTATGCTCAGATTGTTTATCATATCATTATGGCATTACCCCTACTGATATTGATCCATAAGATGTATTGTTAGTAGTCTGTTATGTTCTTAAGAAAATGGAAGAAACCGTGGCGATGTGTGAACGTTGACTGCATATCACTTCACATTTATGGGCCTATATGAGCACATCGTGTCATTAGTTTATCTATGATGGGAGGTTGAAGTGACCAAAATTATCAAACACTAAGTTTATGAACTATTGCATAAGGTATTGTTGGAGCCCTAAATTTAATGGTATGTTAGATGTTATCTTGGTTACTATTTGTGTAGTTGCAAACTCTTTCATTAAGACTTTAATCATAAGTGTGTATTTTGTTCAACTAAGAATAGTACATTAGCATAGGCTCCACCACACAACAATTATCAAGGCAATGAAAGATAAACTCAATGGAACAAGATAAAAACAACCTGGTGAAATTCCAATGTGTCCTCGATAGCGATTTGATCCCCATAAGTAATACAACCGACTTGTCTTTAGCATAACTAAGGATTGGGCCACTTTTTGCATCGTTAATCTTGTCTGTACACATTACATTCTTGCAATTTTTCTTGTGATGAAACAATTTTTGCAGCTTTTAAAGGAAATATGCCCTAGATGCAATAATAAAGTTGTTATTTTATATTTCCTTATTCATGATATAGGTTTATTATTCATGGTAGAATTGTATTGATCGGAAACTGAAATACATGTGTGGATACATAAACAAATACCATGTCCCTAGTAAGCCTCTAGTAGACTAGCTCGTTGATCAAAGATGGTTAAGGTTTCTTAGCCATAGCCATGTGTTTTCACTTGATAATGAGATCACATCATTAGGAGAATGATGTGATGGACAAGACCCATCCATTAGCTTAGCATATGATCGTTCAGTTTATTGCTATTGCATTCTTAATGTCAAATACATATTCCTTCGACTATGAGATCATGCAACTCCTAGATACTGGAGGAATACCTTGTGTGCTATCAAACGTCACAATGTAACTGGATGATCATAAAGATGCTCTACAGGTATCTCCGAAGGTATCTGTTGAGTTGGCATGGATCGATATTAGGTTTGTCACTCCGTGTATCGGAGAGGTATCTCTGGGCCCTCTCGGTAATACACATCACAAAAATCTTGCAAGCAAATTGATTAAGGAGTTAGTTATGAGATAATGTATTACAAAACGAGTAAAGAGACTTGCTGTGAACGAGATTGAACTAGGTATGGAGATACCGACGATCGAATCCCGGGCAAGTAACATACCGACAGACAATGGGAATTACGTATGTTGTCATAACGGTTCGATCGATAAAGATCTTCATAGAATATGTAGGAACCAATATGGGCATCTAGGTTCCGCTATTGGTTATTGGCCGGAGAAGTGTCTCGGTCATGTCTAGAAGTGTCTCGGTCATGTCTACATAGTTCTTGAGCCCGTAGGGTCCGCACGCTAAACATTCGTTGACGATATAGTGTTATATGAGTTATATGATTTGGTGACTGGATGTTGTTCGGAGTCCCGGATAAGATCACAGACATGACGAAGAGCTCCAGAATGGTCCGGAGGTAAAGATCGATATATAGGACGATGATATTTGGACACCAGAAAGGTTTCAGAGTGTACTGGGTAGTCATCTGGGTAGCCCCGGGAGGCTATATGGGCTTAATGGGCCAAAGGGGGAACACACCGGCCCACAAGGGGCTGGTGCGCCCCTCTCCCTGGCCGTCGGTCCTAGGGGAAGGAAAGGGGGAGGGTTGGCCCCTCCTGCCTTTCCCTCCTCATAATAGAAAGGAAAGGGGGGGGGCACCTCCCCCTGCCTTCCTCTCGCGCACAAACAAGGAAAGTGGGGAGGCCAAGGGCAGGAGCCCAAGGGGGATTCGGCCACCCTTGGGGCGCCTCTTGGCTGCCTCCCCTCTCCCCCACCTATACATGTGAGAGAGGGCGCCACACTAGACACACAACAATCTCTTAGCCGTGTGCGGCTCCCCTCTCTACAGTTTCGTTCCTCGGTCATATTTTCATAGTGCTCAGGCGAAGCCCTACGGAGATAGCATCACCATCACCGTCACCACGCCGTCGTGCTACCGGAACTCATCCACTACTCCGTTCGTCTTGCTGGATCAAGAAGGCGAGGACGTCACTGAGCTGAATGTGTGTTGAACGCGGAGGTGTCGTATGTTCGATACTTGATCGGTTGGATCACGAAGAAGTTCTACTACATCAACCGCGTTAATAAAGGCTTCCGCTTACGGTCTACGAGGGTACATAGACACACTCTCCCCTCTCGTTGCTTTGCATCTCCATGGACAGATCTTGCGTGTGCGTAGATTTTTTTTTGTTTTCCATGCAACGTTCCCCAACAGTGGCATCATGAGCCAGGTCTATGTGTAGATGATATGCACGAGTAGAACACAAAGAGTTGTGGGCGGTGATCGTCATACTGCTTACCACCGACATGTCCACGTACATGCGACCGGTTCCACCGACATACATGCAAGTTGTTTTGCATGAAGGTGGTTGGTGGGTGTCTGTTTCTCCTACTTTAGTTGAATCGAATTTGACTACGACCGGTCCTTGAAGAAGGTTAAAACACCAAACTTGATAAATCACCATTGTGGTTTTTGCCGTAGGTAAGGATGGTTCTTGCTAGAAGCCCGTAGCAGCCACGTAAAACTTGCAGCAATAAAGTAGAGGACATCTAACTTGTTTTTGCAGGGCATGTTGTGATGTGATATGGTCAAGACGTGATGTGATATACGTTTTGTATGAGATGATCATGTTTTGTAATATCTACAACCGGCAGGAGCCTTAGGGTTGTCTCTTAATTATTGTATGAAATGCAAGCGCTATGTAATTGCTTTACTTTATTGCTATGCGTTAGCAATAGTTGGCAAGACGACCCGACGCAACGACGGAGATCAAGGTGTCGAGCCGGTGACAATGGAGATCATGACGATGCTTTGGAGATGGAGATCAAAAGCACAAGATGATGATGGCCATATCATGTCACATATTTTTATTGCATGTGATGTTTATCCTTTATGCATCTCATTTTGCTTAGAATGGCGGTAGCATTATAAGATAATCCCTTCAATAAATTTCAAGATAAAAGTGTTCTCCCCGAGTATGCACCGTTGCTAAAGTTCGTCTTTTAGAAGCAACTCATGATGATTGGGTGTGATAGACTCTACATTCACATACAACGGGTGTAAGGAAGATTTACACACGCGGAATACTTGGGTTAAACTTGACGAGCCTAGCATGTACAGACATGGTCTCGGAACACTGGAGACCGAAAGGTCGAACGTGAGTCATATAGTATATATGATCAACATAGAGATGTTCACTGATACGTATCCAATGTATCTATAATTTTTGATTGTTCCATGCTATTATATTATCAACTTTGGATGTTTTATAAGCATTAATATGCTATTTTATATTATTTTTGGGACTAACTTATTAATGTAGAGCCCAGTGCCAGTTTCTGTTTTTTCCTTGTTTTTGAGTTTCGCAGAAAGGAATATCAAACGGAGTCCAAACGGAATAAAACTTTCGCGATTATTTTTCTTGGACCAGAAGACACATGTAGGACTTGGAGTCCAAGTCATAGGGTCCCCGAGGAGACGACAAGCTAGGGGGCGCGCCCTAGGGAGGCTCCCCTAGGGCTTGTGGCCCCCTCGGAGACCCCCTAACCTCCTACCTTGGCCTATAAATTCCGAAATATTCCCAAAACCCAAGAAGCGTCCATGAAAATACTTTTCCACCGCCGCAGGTTTCTGATCTCGTGAGATCCCATCTGGAGGCCTTTTCCTGTACTCTGCCTGAGGGGGATTCGATCACATAGGGCTTCTACATGAACCTTGCTGCCCCTCCGATGATGCGTGAGTAGTTTACCACAGACCTACGGTTCCGTAGCTAGTAGCTAGATGGCTTATTCTCTCTCTTTGATCTTCAATACAATGTTCTCCTTGATGTTCTTGGAGATCTATCCGATGCAATCTTCTTTTGTGGTGTGTTTGTCGAGATCCGATGAATTGTGGATTTATGATCAGATTATCTATGAATATTATTTGAATCTTCTCTGAATTCTTATATGCATGAATGATGTCATGGTTTTGTCACGGCAAATGCCCTTGTAAAAGGACTTAGGTGCGAGGCCATGTGTAAGGGCATGTCCCTTCCTAAGCCATTTTGGTGATTGATGACAAAGCTTTTGCGGACTAATCGTGTGTGCTAAGTATTTCAAAGATTCATCCTTTGGCACAAGACGATCCTTCCCCTTGAAGCTTTAAGTGAAGACGTGTAGTCTCCTTCATTTTTTGTTTTGGTGGACTTGAGTCGTAGGAGACACCGTACTATCAAGAGGGGGTCCGCATTGGAAAGGCTAGGGTGGAATCAACATGTACACTTCATTTTTGCACCCCCAGCTCCTTTCCTCTCCTTGGAGTTTATGTTTCACCGGAAGTAGAGGTTGTGAGGTGGTAGCGGTAGTACTGCCGCCGGAGCGGTAGTACCGCTTATGGTCGTCAAGCGGTAGTACCGCTGTCCACAGCGGTAGTACCACTTGAGGGCATCAACGACAGTACCGCCTCGGTTCGGCTCTGCTACCACCTCGACTCGAGGGGGTATTTTCTCGTGTCGGGTTGTGCGGTAGTAGCAGCGGTAGTACCACTTACAAGCGGTAGTACCGCCGCCACCACCGCGGCTAGTACCGCTCCACCTCTCCTCTCTCTTCTTTTCCCCCACTGTTGCCTCTGCTCTTTGCCTGCGCGGTAGTACCGCTGGGGGTCGCGGTAGTACCGCCCCACCCAGCGGCAGTACCGCTCTGTGCGGGTTGAAGTGGGGGTAACGGTTGGATTTGCTCTCCCACTATAAAAGTAGGTCTTCTTCTCCAAGAAGACCTATCTCTTCCCTCCCCAAACTCCATTGTTGCTCAAAGCTCCATTTTCACCCAATCTCTCTCCCTAGCCAATCAAACTTGTTGATTCTCTAGGGATTGGTTGAGAAGGCCCAGATCTAGACTTCCACCAAGAGAAATTTGATTCCCCTCACTAATCCCTTGCAGATCTTGTTACTCTTGGGTGTTTGAGAACTCTAGACGGTTGAGGTCACCTCGAAGCCATATTCCATTATGGTGAAGCTTCATGGCGTCGTTGGGAGACTCCAATTAAGTTGTGGAGATAGCCCCAACCTTGTTTGTAAAGGTTCGATCGCCGCCTTCAAGGGCACCAATAGTGGAATCACGGCATCTCGCATTGTGTGAGGGCGTGAGGAGAATACGGTGGCCCTAGTGGCTTCTTGGGGAGCACTGTGCCTCCACACCGCTCTAACGGAGACATACTTCCCTTCAAAGGGAAGGAACTTCGGTAACACATCATCGTCTCCACCGGTTCCACTCTTGGTTATTTCTTACCTTTACTTGTGCGAGCTTATATTGTGTTGTATCCCTTGCTTACTTGTGTACTTGTAGTTGTTGCATCATATAGGTTGCTCACCTAGTTGCATTTCTAGATAACCTATTTTGATGCTAAGATTAATTTGGTTAAGAAAAGCTAAAAAATGTTAGTTGCCTATTCACCCCCTCTAGTCAACCATATCGATCCTTTCAATTGGTATCAGAGCTTCCTCTCTTTATTAAGGACTTTACCGTCCAAAGACTATGGGTGACTGATGTCTACTACACGCTTCTATTCCTGTAGACAGTGTTGGGCCTCCAAGAGCAGAGGTTTGTAGGACAGCAGCAAATTTCCCTTAAGTGAGTAACCCAAGGTTTATCGAACTCAGGGAAGTGGAGGTTGAACGTACCACTTTCAAGCAACCCTGCAATCAAGATACAAGAAGTCTCGTGTGTCCCCAACACACCTAATACACTTGTCAGATGTATAGGTGCACTAGTTCGGCGAAGAGATGGTAAAATATGGATGATAGGAGTGGCAAAGCAAAGTAATATAAATCTGTAATAAAAAGTGCAGCAAGCAAACAAGTGGTAAACATGAGCAAAAATGGTGTTGCAATGGTGGAAACAAGGCCTAGGCTTCATACTTTCACTAGTGGCAACTCTCAACAACATTAACATAATCGAATCACATGATATTTCCCATAATGGAGACGCACTCGGAGGTCATTCCTTTGTGGTCAAGAGAGGACGAGAATTACGTAGGGCTACAAAAGCACACCTCTAAGTTCGTAGTTCTCAATCTATGGATTTCCCAATGTCACCTCGGCCATCCAAAGAGAGTACCACAATCACCACAACATATCTCAAGGATAGTCAAAGACAAGCACCAAGAGACTCTCAATCTTCAATCAACACACAAAAGAGGAAATCACTCATGAAAATATTCTTCTAATCCATGTCCAATAGACCGCTGTCACCTTGGTCTCGGGGATTATACTAGATAAAGACAAGTGAGTACATCAATCCAATACATAGAGGAAGGGGAAATATCATGGGATCACCCTAGATTAACATAGCCTATGATCACAACGAAGATCACATCATGGGAGAGAGAATTGACCACATAGCTACTGGTAGAAACCTCAGCCCCGAGGAGGAACTACTCCCGCATCATGGAGGGAGGAAGCAACGTCGATGGAGATGAATCCGGGGGCACTTCCCCGTCCCGGCAAGATGCCGGCACAGGAATTCTGGTTCCCCAAAACTTGGTGGCGATGGCGGTGGAGATCGGAATAGCTTCTGGAGAAAAGGGCTCTGGAATCAGGGTTTCCGCGACGGGTGGTAAATATATGCCAAAGGTGGTCACCAGAGGCGGAGAGGGGGGCCCAGGCGCCCCCCCGGCGCGGCCAGGGGTGGGGCCGCGTGGGCTGGCCGCCTGGGCTGCCCCTGGCTTCCCTCTGGCCCCACTTCTGGCGCGTGGAAGCTTCTGGAGCGCTGATTTTTTATATATTTTTCCTGGAATTTTTCTGGCAATTTAAGTAATGGGAAAACCTGAAATACAAAAACAGCAGAGAACAGAAACTGGCACTGGGGTGCACTGAGTTAATAGGTTAGTCCAAATATGATCAAAAGCGTATGGAAGTGCATAAATATCATAGCAATATCACACAAAAGAAGCATGGAGCAAGCAGAAATTATAGATACGTTTTGGACGTATCAGTGACACCATAGTCGAGGCGAAGGAGCACTCCAGTGTGAATCTTTCCTCATCTATGGCCGATGGGGGATCCTCGGTCTCTCGGAGGAGTTCAATGCGGCTTCGGGCACATTGAAAACCTCTATGACGACCGAGGTCAAAGGCATGTGCAAAGATTTTCTTGATGGGCTTAAATTATCCACCACACCGTTGGAAGTGGCTCATCTCACTAACAAGGTGACGGATGCTATTCTCAAAAAGGGAGAAGCTAGTAGTGATCAAGTTCCCGTGCCTAAGAATGGGAGTGGCATCTTTGCTCATGTTGAACCTCCCATTATTTATGGAGGACCCGTTCTCTCCACACATCTTAATCATGTTGGTCCTCCACCGAAGTTTGTGAAAAATGCTGATTTTTCCACTTGGGTTTATCGCTTTAAACGTCATTTAAATCGTAGCTTTACTAATCTTTGGGGAATTATTGAGCAAGGTTTCTACCCACATGATCCAAGCAACCTCACTCCTAGAGAAGCCGTGGATCATCAATTCGTTGAATCCGTTCTCTTCATTCTCCAAGAAGCAATTCCCCCCGAAGATATTGCTCATCTCCGACCCTTCTCTGTGGCCAAGGAAGTATGGGAGCATGTGGTTTCCTTGTACAAGGGAAGCACAAGCATTCAACGCTCAAACTATGAAGTGGTGCAAGATGAGGCCGATGAGTTTTCCATGATCGAAGATGAAGAACCTTGTGAACTTTATCGAAGATTAACAACTCTCGCGGTCTCACTCCGAGATCATGGGAGCAAGGATACATATGACAATTGGATCAAGCGCAAGTTTCTCAAGGCCATGATGCCTTACCACAAGGCCATGTCCTCCGTCATTCGTCGAAGGCCGGACTTCTACACCTTGTCCTCAAGTGAAGTGCTGGATGAGTTTGTCGCTATGAGGATCTTGGACAAGACTGCCGACAATGCGGTGTTGCGGTCTCAATGATCAAAGAAGACCAACCTTGCTTTGAAGGCCAAGGCTTGTGCCGAAGAAGAGGGTGAAGGGGAAGAAGAGGAGTGTTGTCCCGAAGATACCAAAGATACCAAATATGCCTATCATGAGCACATGGCTTGCTTCACGACAATTTTGGGGCAGCAAGAAGAACTCAAGGCCCAACTTCAACAAGAACAACTCAAGTGGCTCCAAGGGTAAGCAACGTGTGAGTACGTGCTACAATTGTGGCAATGTGAGTCACTTTATTGTGGATTGCCCGTACGAGAAGAGGGAAGACAATGGTGGCAAGCTTATCCGAAAAGACAAGGCCAAGTCTTTCCCAAGCAAGAACAACTTCACCAAGAAGACTCCTCCGAAAGGGTTGGTGGCACAAGAAGAGTACGATGAGAATGACGATGATAGTGAAGATGATGAGTCGATGGCCATGTCCTCTATTGCCATTGCGACAACTCCCCGGGTGTCTCTCTTCGATTCACCCAACGAGAACATCACCGCCAAGTGCCTCATGAATAAAGCCACCAACAAGGTAACCCCCAACATCAAAACTACCCTCACTACTAATCCTTCATTGACGGATTGATGAAAGTGAGGAGGCGATGGAGGAGGAAAATGAATTTGAGTCTTTTATGAGTAAAATCAAAGGTAAATCCAAGAAGCACTTCGTTGCTCTCTTGGAACAACTTGGTGAAGCCAATGACATGATCGAGGCTCACGAACAGACCATCTCTAAGATGGAAGGACATAGTCGTGACTATGTCGATGTGATATCGGATCTCTCTAATGCGCTTGAGGAAGAGTGTGGTCATCGTTTGGCTCTTGAGGAGTCATACAACGATGATCATGCTAAATTAAAGAAAGATCTAGATCATGCTCTTGTTGACTCTCGTGTGCTCAATTCCTAGAAGGCCAAACTTGGGGTTGACCATGCTAGACTCAAGGAGGAGTTTGATCTACTTGACAAGGCTCACAAGGTCTTGAAGAGTGTTCATGCTAGCCTTAAGGAGTCTCATGATCAACTCCAAGTTTCGCTAACCAAGGAGAAAGTCACTTTTCCTCATATGGTTTTAATTGATAATGCAAATGGTACCAACCCGTGTTGCGAGCATGTGCATCTTGTGGAGGAGAATGCCAAGTTGAAGGAGCAACTTGAGAAAGGCATTGTGTCTTGCATACAAGGAGAGAAGAACCTCAACGACCTTTTGAGCAATCAAAAGGAAGTTGTGGCCAAGGAGGGAATTGGGTTTGCACCTGTAAGTGCATCTAGTGCTCCTTAGTGATTTTGGTGTATTGCAGACCTATAGGTTAAGGGACTAATGTGTTTATGAGTGTACACAAGTCTATAAGTCTATTAGGAGTTTGATATTTATAGAGAAAGTCGACCCCTAAAAATGAAGTTCTTGGACTGGAGACTTTGGATTTCTGAAGACTTTCTGAAGACTTTGAAAGTGAAGAAATTGGTGTGACCTTGAAGACTGGTATTCATTTGAGGAACATGAAGCGTGAAGACTTTTGTTTTCGTAGTTTCATTTTATCTTTCTTGAGTCATAGGAAACACCGTACTGTTAAAGGGGGTCAAGGAAATACTGAGGAAAAATTTCCATTTGATGCTCAACTCAAAATCCTACACCTACCAATCCCTTCGAGTGAAGCCATTGGAAATCTCATACAGTTCAGTCATATTCTTCAGTGACAGAGACGAAGTTCTTCTGGTCTCTGAGGAATTTTTTCTGACTGAAGAGTTAGGAATTCGCTAGTGCGGATTGCCTACACAGTGAGGAACATGATAGCCATGAGGAATTTGATACTAAAATTTCCGACCGTTGCTGTGCTACGCGCCAGCTGTCCCAAAATATCTACCTACCTAACGGTCATATCATTAAAGGGCATTTATGTCTTATCATGTCAGGCTGCTCCCTAGGCTATAAATAGCCGCCCCCCTACAACCACTAGCTGGTTGGCTGCTCCGAGAGAAACTAACACTTGTCATAAGAGCAACCCATCCTCCGAGGACTTTGAGCGAAAATCATCAAGCGAGGAAAAACCCAAAACCAAACCCAAACACCTACAAACCCAAAAGTGATTGAGCATCACTGAAGAGATTGATCCTGAGTGGATCCGACGCTTGTTACCTTTGAAGACTATGCTTCTTCCAGACGGTTAGGCGTCATGGTCTAGAGCATCCAAGAGGAATTGTGGATCGCCGAGTGACCGAGTTTGTGAAGGTTCGGAAGTCACCTGTGAAGACTTACCACGAGTGATTGGGCGAGGTCTGTGTGACCTTAGCTCAAGGGGAATACGGTGAGGACTTGGTGTCTTGGACTATGTGTCCAAGACTGTGTGTCCTCAGGTTTAAATACCTAACCGCCCTAACCAGATGTCCAACTGAGACAGCAGTTGGAACTGGTCTAAAAAATCATTATCTTCACCAAGCTTACTGGTTCTATTTCCTCAACTCTTTCATTTCCTCATATCTGTGTTGTGTGCTTGTTCATATCTGTTTGAAGACTTTGACTGAAGACTTTCTCTATTTCCTCAGTTCAATTTCTTCAGTCTGTTTGTCTTCATTCTGTGTTATCTTGTGTTTACGCTTTCTGTACTCTGTGCTTGTTTTCATTTCATCATGATGACCGTGCTTGTGTTCTGTTATGTTTACTTGTGAGTACTTATTCCGCTGCTAGTAGTTCTTCGCTAAGGAATTTCCTCACCCGCAGATTCCTCAGTGAAGAATTCATAAAAAATGTCTATTCACCCCCCTCTAGTCGATATAACGCACTTTTAATTGGTATCAGAGCAAGGTACTCCCTTGTTCTGTGTGATTTTGGTTTAACCGCCTGGAGTTTTAGTTATGTCGACCGCAGGTATGATCAAGGTCTCAGCTGGGTGTCCTACCTTCGATGGGACGGACTACCCCTACTGGAAGAACAAGATGCGAATGCATCTTGAGGCAATTGATAACGATCTCTGGTATGTTGTGGAAAATGGTGTTCCCTCGGTCTCACCCTCTCTGAATGTTGCTGATGTGAAGAGGTTCAAGAAACTCGACTCTCAAGTGAAGAATATCATTTGTGTCCATCTGAGCAAAGGACAATATGGAAGAGTGAGTGCTTTGGAAACAGCTAAGCTTATCTGGGATAGGCTGTCCAAAGTCAATGAAGGAGTCTCAACATAGCGTGACTCTCGAGTTGATGTTCTTCGAAATCTTTTCAACCGCTTCAAAAGTCTTGACAATGAAAATGTTCAGCAAACCTTCGATCGCCTCACTGACATCTCAAATGAGCTTCAAGCACTTGGTGCCACTGACATCACCGATCATGAGGTGGTGAAGAAATTGCTGAGATCACTTGATTCCTCATTTGATACTCTGGCATTGATGATATAAGAGCGTGGTGATTACAAGTCACTTGATCCCGCTGATATCCTCGAAAGGCTAAATACTCATGAATTCCATCTTGCTGAAAAGAGAGATTTCTATGGTCCGAGCTATGGAAGATCACGTGCCCTGAAGACCAAGGTCGTCTCTGAATCTGAAGGTGAAGATTCTGGTAGTAGCCTTGGTGATCCTGAAGAACTGAGCCAGGAGCTAGCACTGCTCGTGAAGAAATTCCAAAGGTTCTCAAGACGTGGTCGCTTTGGAAAATTCTCAAGGAGAAATGATTTCTCATCCAGTGACTACAATAAGAGGCTATGCCACAAATGCAAGAAGCCTGGTCACTACATTCAAGATTGTCCTTAGTGGGAAAAGGAATCTAAGAAGAAGAAATACAAGGATTACAGTTCTAATGATGCAAAGAATAAGAAGAAATCGTCAAAATCTTCATCATCAAAATCCTCAAAGTCTTCATCTCACAAGAAGAGCAGCTCCAAGAAAGCCCGTGCATTCATTGGCAAGGAAATGGACTCTAGGGCTGAATCTGAGGATCATGAGGAAGAGGAGGAATCTGAGGAGTCCGAGTCTGGTGTGGTGAGTCTAGCCCTCACTACTGCATTCGTCAGCAAGTCTATCTTCAATCCTGAAGAAAATGGTTTCACCAACAAGGCTGATGAAGGCAATGATGACTATGCTCCCACCTATTGCTTCATGGAAAAAGGTGCCAAGGTACTCAAATATGCCTCTTCTGAATCTAGTGAGAATGAATCTAATGAAAATCTTAAGCCCAGCTATTCTAAACTTGCTAAGATTGCTGTGCAACAACAAAAGGCTCTTGATAAGGTTCAAAACATGCTAGATAAAAGTGATGATATGTTGGATGAAGAAATGGATCGATCTAAAATCTTGGCTGAAAATTTTCAGAGACTTCAGTCCAAGTATGATAACCTTCAAGGTCATCATAACACTCTCTTGTCTGATCATGAGAAGCTTTCTTATGAATTTCTTTAAAGAAAGCAAGATCTTGAAAAGCTAAGAGTGAGTTATGAAGATCTTCAGAAGGAGCGCGATTCATTACTTGCTCAACAAATCAGCGCTTCTCAGGAAGAATTTATTCCTCCATGCTTGAAATGCATTGAACGTGAAACTGCTAATTCTTCACCTGAATGTTCAAATGCTTCTAATGCTACAAATTCTTCAACTGTCTCTGCTATCACTAATTCCTCATCTGAGGACATTGCTAGTATCACTAATAATGCAGGGCTGAAGGAACTGTACATGACAGGCATGTACAAAAGCCTCAAAGGGCATCAGACTCTTTGTGATGTGCTTAAAAAGCAGATCCTCGACGGGAATCCTAGGAAAGAGGGTATTGCCTTTGAGAGGAAACTTAATGCTAATGGTTCATATTGGAAGCCTGAGCACTACCCCAAAACCTCATGGGTTGCTGCAAAGGGACCTCCAGTTGATTCATCCAATTTATCTGGCTTTACATGTGAATCTCCTCATTCTTCTGATGAGTCATTTGACTCTATAAACTGTTCAAAAATCAGAATGGTGAAGTATTTGTTAGATATGTTGGAACTAACGGCAGGAATGGTCCCCCTATGAAGAAAATTTGGGTCCCTAAGAGGCACCTTGAAAATCTTTAAGTGAATGTCCTCATGACACCTCATGTGAGGAATAGGAACCGTAGATCCAATTCTTTATATGGATCAAAATCTTCAGATAGATTCAAATCCTCACACGGACCAAATTCCTCACGCGGATCAAATTCCTCAAAAGGATCAAAGTCCTCATATGAATATCATCGCGCTAACAACTCTGTCTCGCAGGGAAAAGCTAAGGGCTATGAATATGAGCATTATTCTTCTAACCATTATGTTCATAAGTCCTCGAAGAATTACTCTGCTTATTCATATGCTTATCCTAACTCCTCTTATGTGAAACGAAATGGGCTGGCTTCTATGCCACCGTTCTCGTATGGAGCTCGCAGAGTGATGAACTCTTTGCCACCCCTTCAGATGTGGGTGGTGAATAAAAATAACTAATCTCTTTTGCAGGGTCAAGTCTCCAGGCATGCTCAAACGTCTGAAGAATTTGCTAGAGACATGAAAAGTGCCTGAAAGGACGCAGGCTAATCATGAAGAAATGAACTCTCATTTCTCACGTCCTCATACTGCTTTATCTGTTGCATTGCTTGATGAAATTGATCTGATGAATTGATGTCATATTCTTCATCGATGAAGTATATGAGTTTGTAAGCTGCACTAATTCATCTACAGGATGATCAACCTAAAGCCTTTGAGTGGGTCCTCGATAGTGGATGTACAAATCACATGACTGGTGACAAGAATCTCTTGATGGGTGCTCCCTTATCACCATCTCATCTGAAGCATATCATCTTCGCTGACAAAGGCAAAAGTCGGGTATTGGGTCTAGGTAAGGTTGCGATCTCAAAGGATCGACACATGGACAAAGTCATGCTTGTCGAGTCCTTAGGATACAACCTCATGTCTGTCTCAATGCTTTGCGATCTTGATATGGTTGTAGTCTTCGGCAAGTGTTGTTGTGTTGTGGTCATGGAATCTGACAATTCCAAAGTCTTTGAAGGCTTTAGGAGAGGAGACTTGTATATTATTGATTTCTCTACAGGACCTCAACCAGCCGTGTGTCTACTTGCTAAAGCTTCAGAAGGCTGGCTATGGCATCGACGACTTGGTCATGCAGGCATGAGGAATTTGCACACGCTTGCAAAGAAGAAGCATGTCTTTGGCATTGAGAATGTCAAATTCCTCAAGGATCACTTATGCGGAGCCTGTGAAGCTGGAAAGATGACCAAGGCCAAGCATCCAGCGAAGACTATCATGACTACTACTCGACCATTTGGATTGCTTCACATGGATCTCTTCGGTCATAACCATTATTCTGCATTTTCAAATGATGCATATGAATATGGCTTTGTTATTGTTGATGATTACTCTCGATACACATGGGTACACATTGTTACTTACAAACATGAAGTGCAGGAAGTATTCAAACGATTTTCCTCGAGGGCTTCAACCAACTTTGGTGTAAAGATCAAGCACATCAGAAGTGACAATGGAACCGAGTTCAAGAACTCTGGTCTCGATGACTATCTTGATGAACTTGGTATTACTCATGAGTTATCTGCTCCTTATACTCCTCAGCAGAATGGCGTCGTGGAGTGCAAGAACAAGACTCTTGCTGAGATGGCTCGCACTATGCTTGATGAATACAAAACGCCTCGTCGTTTCTGGATTGATGCAATTGATACTGCGTGCCACATCATCAACAGAGTATATCTTCACAAATTCTTCAAGAAGACTGACTATGAACTCCTCACTGACAAGAAACCCAATGTGAGTTATTTCAAAGTCTTCGGTGCTAAATGTTGGATTAGAAATCCTCATCACAACTCAAAATTTGCACCGAAAGCAGATGAAGGGTTTATGCTTGGTTATGGAAAGGACTCGCACACCTACAGAGTCTTCAACAACGTTCTTCACAAGGTTGTTGAAACTGTAGATGTGTGGTTCGATGAAACTAACGGCTCGCAAAGAGAGCACCTACCTACTGTGATAGATGAACCAGCACTCGAGGAAACAATCAAGTTCAAGGCTACTGAGAATGTCATTCCTACCGAAGAATCTGCTGAAGAATTCATTCCAGAACGTGAAGAACATCGAGTTAATGCACATGAAGAAAATGCTGAAGAAAATGGTGCTAAAGAAAATGCTGATCAAATTCCTCGACGACAACCAGCTCATCCTCGTGTTGCAAAAGAAGTGCAGATTGAGAAAATAATTAGCGACATCAAAATACCAGGTCTTCTGACACGCTCAAGAGCTTCACATTTATCTAACTTTTGTGGGCACTTTGCTTTTGTCTCTATCACAGAGCCCACTAAGGTAGATGAAGCATTTCTGGAGCCTGAGTGGATTCAAGCCATGTAAGAAGAATTACATCAATTCGAGCTCAACAACGTCCAGGAACTGGTCAAACGTCCAGATCCTCGCAAGCACAATATCATTGGCACAAAGTGGATCTACCGCAACAAGCAAGATGAAAATGGCCTTGTGGTAAGAAATAAGGCATGACTTGTAGCTCAAGGCTACACACAGGTTGAAGGAATTGATTTCGATGAAACATTTGCACCTGTTGCTAGAATTGAGGCTATTCGCATATTAGTTGCTTATGCTAACCATCATGACATCACTCTATATCAAATGGATGTGAAAAGTGCATTCCTCAATGGTAAGCTTGATGAAGAAGTATATGTTGCTCAACCCCCAGGTTTTGAAGATCCAAAGAATCCTGACAAAGTCTTCAGACTCAATAAGGCCCTCTATGGCCTCAAGCAGGCCCCTCGGGCGTGGTATGATACTTTGAAGGAATTCCTAATGAAGAAAGGCTTCAAACCCGGTTCACTTGATCCTACTCTTTTCACTAAATCTTATGATAATGAATTATTTGTGTGCCAAATATACGTTGATGATATTATCTTTGGCTGTACTGACCAACATTATAGTGATGAATTTGCCTATATGATGAGTGAAGAATATCAAATGTCTATGATGGGAGAATTGAAATTCTTCTTAGGTCTTCAAATTCGTCAATAACGCAATGGCATATTCATATCTCAGGAGAAATACCTCAAGGATGTACTGAGGAAATTCGGCATGCACGATTGCAAAGGCGTCAAAATCCCTATGCCCACAAATGGCCATCTGTGCACTGATGAAAATGGTATTGACTTCGATCATAAGGTATGCCGCTCCATGATTGGTTTTTTATTGTACTTATGTGCATCTAGGCCAGATATAATGCTTAGTGTTTGCATGTGTGCCCGATTTCAAGCTACACCGAAGGAATCACACCATAAGGTTGTGAAACATATTCTTCGATATCTAGCTCACACACCAACACTTGGATTATGGTACCCCTAGGGCTCGGCTTTTGATCTCATTGGATATTCAGACTCTGACTATGCTAGTGATCATGTGGACCGCAAGTCAACATCTGGTACATGCCACTTCCTCGGAAGATCTTTGGTCTGTTGGTCTTCGAAGAAACAGAACTGCGTATCACTGTCTACTACTGAAGCTGAGTATATTGCTGCTGGATCTTGCTGTGCTCAATTGCTTTGGATGAAGCAAAATCTCAAGGACCATGGCGTCAATGTGAAGAATGTGCCTCTCTTTTGTGACAATGAGAGTGCCATCAAGATTGCTCACAACCCAGTTCAGCACTCGAAGACAAAGCAAATTCAGATTCATCATCATTTTCTTCGTGATCATGTGTTGAAGGGCGACATTTCTATTGAGCATGTGAAGACCGAATAAAAGCTAGCCGATATCTTCACAAAGCGCTTGGATGAGAAGAGATTTAGCAAGTTGCGGTGTGAGCTAAATATCTTAGAATCTTCAAATGTTCTTTGAATTGGACACTCATCCTAACACTTATGCAAAATTGATGACTTAGATGCGCAACACATGAAGAAATGTTTTTTCTTCAATCAATGAAGAATAACACTCTAAGTGTGAAGAAATTAACAAAGAATTTGATTCTCAGAACCCTACGACAATTGTACGCGATGTCTGAAATCATCATTCTTATACGGTGGGTCACGCCACCACCAAAGTTGAAAATCTTCAATTTGAGTCTTTATGAAATTCCTCAGTTGTTCATATTCTTCAACTTTGGATTGACTTCACCTTTTTCGTCTCTTTATATATATTTATATATATATATATATATATATATGAGTTTATGTCCTCTACAGCATTCACTTATTGCTATTTCTTCAAATTGGTTTTCCTGCTAAGTGAATGTGATCGGACCCTTCCCCCTCTACGCTAAACTCAACCCATTCTATTCACAAATTCTTCATATGCGTTCTATTTGAAACACGTTCAAAATCTTCACTGTGTCCTTGTCAGCTGAAGAAATTGCGAACGCAACGTTAAAACTTATCCTTTCCAAAATTTTCGGTTTTGCCGCTCAAATTGTTCCGCATCCCACGACAATACTTATCTATTCACCCAAGATATCACACCATCTCCACCTCTCAGTACGTGGGTGACACATGTCGAGCGAATGAGAAGGGTCAGGAGAACGTTCGTCCAAATTCTTCGGGCGGACGGTTATTCATCTCCGCTATAAATACCCCTCCCCTTCCTCACTTCACTTTTTACTCCGCTCATTCTCTCTCCCGCTCGAGCTTCTCCAACCCTAGCGCCGCCGCTACTTCATCGTCGCCGGTGAGGAAGAGCTTCACTTCCTCGACCTCGTCACCGTCGTACTCGCGCCGGCCACGGATTTCTTCACTCCGCCGCCGCCGTAGCTGTCTTCCTCAGCCAAGTTAGGGCGTGGAAGATCTGCACAGACGAACTTCACTTCTCCACCTCACAGTTCGTCGTGTTCTTCATCCAGGGTAATTAAAAGTTACTTTTACTGCCCTCTTTGATTCGAATGTTTTCTTCAAAATTCTCAAAGGTGTTTTCTTATTCAAATCTTCACACACTAAACACCTCACATGTCATCTGTTCTTGATTCAATTTCTCTAAGCTATGTTTTTCCTCAAGATTCCTCAATTGTGTGGATTTTCAATCCATACAACTCTGGAACCTAGACAAAGAACGCTTAGTCAAATTCTTCAAGACTCATCTGGTCAAATTCCTCAAACTTGTTCTTTTTACAAAACCTTTTGAGAACGCATATGACCTCTCCAAATTCCTCGCAACTATACTCTGTTCATAGGTACTCATGTCCACTGCTGAATCACTAGGTTCTCATTAACTTAACTCATTTGCAGCGTTCCTCGAAGAAAAGTTGCACACTTCTTCAGAGAGTTCAATTGTTCAAATTCCTCCTTTGAAGAAAATGGCTGATGGAAAGAAGCCACAGAAGGGAGGAAATAGGCCTGAGGTCAACACTTCTTTCGAAATACCTGAAGACATATATGCTGACTATTGCACTCCTGATGAGGCAAAGTACGGAAAAGAGGACAAGAATCAGCGCAAGGTGCGCATACAAAGAATAGAGAGGAGATGGGCAAGAGAGTGGAGGGAGTACAAGTATGTAACTCCCAAATACATGAAGAAATTCACACTCAATCCTCCATGCCCAAGACCTCCACTGGCACATGGCCAAGTTGCTGAGCCCACTAGCCTTAAGTGCGGTGAGGACTATCCTGATGAATGGGCTAAGCGCCAGGCCAAGTTGGCCAAACAAGCTAAAGAAGCAGTGAGGAAATTAAATGAAGACCCTGCTGCTGCTGCCACTGCTGATGCCTCTGCTTCCAAGCCGAAGAAGGCCATGTCAAAGAAGCCTGCACATAAGCCAAGTGCTTCATCTGCAATGCCCTCACGTTCCAGTTCCTCAGCAATGCCCTCACGGCCAGATTCTTCAATGCCCTCACGGCCAACTCCTCAGACTGCTCCTGCTCCTCCTAAGTCCTCAGCTCCTCCGCCAAAGTCTTCAGATGCTCCGACAAAGTCATCTGCACATGTGCATCTTGCCACATGTCAAAGGACTGCGGGCATATCCATTGCCTCAGGAGCCTCCGCAAGTTCCTCAGCGATACCAAGTTCCTCAGCTGGTCCCTCTCTGCTAAAGAAAAAGATCACTGCTGGACGAGGTTCTCGCCCAAGTCCCCGCAAGAAACATGTTGCTTTCCAAGTGTCGTCTGATGATGAAGCCAATGATGAAGAACTCGTTCAAATCATCAGAGACAGGCAAGAAAGGGCCGCTAGAGCCAAAGGAAGCGAAATGCCACTACTTTTGGATCCAAAGGTGATCCTCGACTTTATTGATCTCTGGCATCAGGATCCCAACACTCCTATGCCCGACTTCAACCTGACTCCTGGCCAACGTTACATGCTGACCGCCTTCATAGGCAAACAAAAATGGAAATTTGAAAAGGCCAAGCAGACGAAGAAAGCGCAGTACAAGAAGGAGCGCTTCCTGAAGAAGAATGTTGTCAACATGAAAATTGAAGAACTTGTAAAGATTCAGGGTGAAATCAAAACACTCAGTGATGAATTCGACGCATATCGCGTAGAATGGATGGGTGCCAAAGTCAGATTTGTGAATTTGACTAAAGGTTTTTCTTCAAGTGCTGCTCGTCAAACGCACATTGAAATTCCTCAGGCTGAAGCATCTGCTCAGCCTACTGAAGGACATGCCAGCACCGCTGAAGAACATCAGGCTGCTGAAGAAAATACTAGGGCTGATGACTGCATTCCAGCCGCTAAAGAAATTTCCAGGGCAACCTCTAGTGTTGCGCCTGAAGAAAATGTCAGGCCAGCTGAAGCTCCAAAGGTTGTGCCTGAAGAACAAGAAGAAGTCAGGGCAACTGCATCAGTTGTGCCTGAAGAAATTCAACCAGATTCCTCTGCTCTTCCTGCGCCTACTCCAACTCCGATCCTTCCATCTGCATCAGATGTGAAGAAGACCAAGGCTGCAGAGCGTGCAACTGTGAAGAAAAGGAAGGCATCAACTTCATCAGATTCCTCAGCTCCGAAGAAGATGAAGCCTTTGACAAGCTCAGCCAACAACCCAATCGATGTCGTTCCCATTTCATCCATGCCATCAACGGAACTTATTTTGTTTGATGAAGAATATGTGATTACTAGTGAATCAGATGAAGATATTCCCTCTGCTACTTCCTCAGAGCGGACGGATGAAGAAATTGAAGCGGATGCAATCCCTTCAACCCCAATCATCTCCTTGCCTATGCCTCAGTTCACTGCTGAAGAGGCCAGTGATGAGGAATTGGATGGACAAGAATCTGACGTGGACATTTGGAGTGCCACACCGTTGATGAATGATGAATTTTAGGATAGTCAGCATCCCAACTCCCCTCTGTTCACGCCACTGCAACAAATTCTCCAGTCCCCAGCACAAACCGTTCCATTGGGCTCTGAAGAAACTCATCCCACACAGTGCGTCCATGAAGACATTCTAGTCATTAGTGTTGAAGAAACTGCTGCTGCTGCTGAATCTATGAAGACTGCCACTGAAGAGGAACCAAAAATTCCTCAGCCTGAAGAACCTGAGATTGCGAATCCTAAGGTTGTGATGCAATTGACTGACACTCCTCAACCCAAACCAAAGGATCCATTCTCACGAAAGCAAACCTTCAAGAAGGCTGATTTCTTCTGCGAGCACGTGTTCTTCACTTAATACAACCCCTATGACTCTGCTCGCATTCGGAAGAGGCGTTTCTGGACTGCCAGTCAGGCAAATTTCTATTCCTCAGTGCTATTCAACAAAGATAAAGTCTTCGATTATGAGCACATTCCTCACGTGGATATGGAATCTCTGCCATGCTTCGTGCCAGTCCTCAGTGTTCTTCACGACGCTGGACTGTTGGGTTTCTACACTGATATCTATGATTGGAATGAAGAACTTATTCTTCAATTCTATGCAACGCTGCACATCACCGGAAATTCCGAAGATGTGAATTCATGGGTGCCGGACCGGATGTCCGAAAACACTCACTACAAGGCACCAGCTTATGAATTACTTCAAGCTTTGCCTCTCAGTCCTCCCACTGAAGCAGCTCATTGCATGCATGAAGAAACTGAACTTACAGATCACTACATGCAAGTGCTGATGAAGCCTTTGAAGCCAGGTCAAGCTCCAAGGACCAAATTCCTCGTGAAGGAATTGCTGTTTCTGCCTCGGACTATCTATCGCATTCTGACGAAAACATTGAGTCCAATCAAGGGCCACCACTCGAATGATGAAGAAGTCATTGGCATCATGAAGAATCTGCTGTTCAACATCATCCATGGCATTCCCGTAAACTTCCATGATTTCTTCATGAGGACTATGGCAAATGTTGCACTGTCCCCTTTCAATCTAAAGCCTTATGCTCCGTGGATTATGAGATTCATCAGGACAAGGCCTTCAGTGAACTACAAAGCTGACACTCTAAATCATTGCAGCTACTTGCCCCCGATTGAAGTCCTCAAACGGACATATTCCTCAACTGATGACAAGGGCGAGGCTTCTGCTGCTATTGATGAAGGCATTCGTCCATTGGATGGTCAATTTCGCAAAGCTGCATCCTACTCCACCAATGATGACTCTCCCACCCATGACTCTGCCGCCAATGCTCCCAAGCAAAATCCTAAAGGCACAGCTCCCAGGGTGATGACTGATCGTGAGCTCCTCCTCAGTCTTCACCAGAAGGTTGATCGCAATCACAAATGGGTCAAGCGTCAGTTTGGTTCAATTCTTGACAACATGACTTCTACACACAATGAAGTAAAGAAAAACCATTACTACCTCCATGAAACCCTCAACCGCACCTGGGCCATTCTGTCTCACCTTTATGGCAAAGAAGATCTGAAGAAAATGGGTCTCAAGGATGACTTTGACTGGTCTGCTCCTCCACCGAAGAAATACAAGAAGGTCAAGGTTCCTCCCTTGGTAGCCAGCTCCTATTCTTTATCGCGTGAAACCGACGAGTATGAATACTTGGACGACACTGCGGCAGGCCCTACATCAACCATCGACCCCAACAACACTGGCGCTCCTTCATCATCTTGAGATTCTTCAGGGGCGTTAGTCCTCAGTTTCAATCCTTTTGGTCATTCGATGACAAAGGGGGAGAAATTTGAGTAAGTCTTCAAGAGGGTCTATATATATGGGCGTATTTTTTTGCTAAGTTACAACTCTCGTTCTTCTAATGACTTTGCTGGATCGAGTTGTAAACTTAAACTCTATGGTGACCTTATACTTTTGCTGTGGTGTTTCTGCATGCTTATTCCTCATTAATGTTATGCACGCATGCTGAATTACATGAGTCACCATATTTCATCATGCATTTCAAATTCTTCATATTATATGTCAGATGTGTGTATGAATTACAAGATAGGGGAGATCTCCATGATATTACTCTTCAAGTGTGCATTGCTTCAAAAGCAAATTCCTCACGATGCACATATTCAGGGGGAGTTCTCCTATATCTTGCAATCAAATTCCTCAATATCAGTATTTACACTTCATTTGTTTATCCCCGTTGAAAACTTAACCTATATTGTCATCAACCACCAAAAAGGGGGAGATTGTAAGTGCATCTAGTGCCCCTTAGTGATTTTGGTGTATTGAAGACTTATAGGTTAAGGGACTAATGTGTTTATGAGTGTACACAGGTCTATAAGTCTATGAGGACTTTGATATTTACAAAGAAAGTCGACCCCTAAAAATGAAGTTCTTCGACTGAAGACTTTGGATTTCTGAAGACTTTCTGAAGACTTTGAAAGTGAAGAAATTGGTGTGACCTTGAAGACTTGGTATTCATTTGAGGAACATGAAGCGTGAAGACTTTTGTTTTCGTCGTTTCATTTTCTCTTTCTTGAGTCATAGGAAACACCGTACTGTTAAAGGGGGTCGAGGAAATACTAAGGAAAAAATTTCCATTTGATGCTCTACTCAAAATCCTACACCTACCAATCCCTTCGAGTGAAGCCATTGGAAATCTCATACAGTTCAGTCATATTCTTCAGTGACTGAGACGAAGTTCTTCTGGTCTCTGAGGAATTTGTTCTGACTGAAGAGTTAGGAATTCACCAGTGCGGATTGCCTACACAGTGAGGAACATGATAGCCCTGTGGAATTTGATACTCAAATTTCCGACCGTTGCTGTGCTACGCGCTAGCTGTCCCAAAATATCTACCTACCTAATGGTCATATCATTAAAGTACATTTATGTCTTATCATGTCAGGCTGCTCCCTAGGCTATAAATAGCCGCCCCCTACAACCACTAGCTGATTGGCTGCTCTGAGAGAAACTGACACTTGTCATAAGAGCAACCCATCCTCCGAGGACTTTGAGCGAAGATCATCAAGTGAGGAAAAACCCAAAACCAAACCCAAACACCTACAAACCCAAAAGTGATTGAGCATCACTGAAGAGATTGATCCTGAGTGGATCCGATTCTTGTTACCTTTGAAGACTGTGCTTCTTCCAGATGGTTAGGCGTCATGGTCTAGAGCATCCAAGAGGAATTGTGGATCGCCGAGTTACCGAGTTTGTGAAGGTTCGGAAGTCACCTGTGAAGACGTACCACGAGTGATTGGGCAAGGTCTGTGTGACCTTAGCTCAAAGGGAATACGGTGAGGACTTGGTATCATGGACTGTGTGTCCAGGACTGGGTGTCCGGGACTGTGTGTCCTCAGGTTTAAATACCTAGCCACCCTAACCAGATGTACACCTGAGACAGCAGTTGGAACTGGTCTAACAAATTACTGTCTTCACCAAGCTTACTGGTTCTATTTCCTTAACTCTTTGATTTCCTCATATCTGTGTTGTGTGCTTGTTCATATCTGTTCGAAGACTTTGACTAAAGACTTTCTCTATTTCCTCAGTTCAATTTCTTCAGTCTGTTTGTCTTCATTCTGTGTTATCCTATGTTTACGCTTTCTGTACTCTGTGCTTGTTTTCATTTCATCATGATGACCATGCTTGTGTTCTGTTATGTTTACTTCTGAGCACTTATTCCACTGCAAGTAGTTCTTCGCTAAGGAATTTCCTCACCCGCAAATTCCTCAGTGAAGAATTCATAAAAATCGTCTATTCACCCCCCTCTAGTCGATGTAATGCACTTTCAGCACCTAAGTCTAAGAAGAAGAAGAATGACAAGACTAAGCAACCTATTCCTATAAAACAAACTTTTGTGATGGAGGGAGAGGGTACTTCTAAGGAGAAGAAGAACATGACAAAGGGTGGTGGTGCCAAGAAGGGCAATACCACCCCTTCCAACAAAGTCGGCGACTTTAACCCGTCGTATGTGTTGTGCCGTGCTAGTGATGGACATGTTTATGCCAAATTTGTTGGTTCTTATTATGAGTACATTGAATGGTCTATATGGGTTCCTAAGGACCTTGTTTCTAACATCAAAGGACCCATTACAAAATGGGTACCTAAAACAAAGCATTAATCTCATGTAGGAGTTTGCTTCCGGTGGGGGATCATGGTTGCTCGATAGTGGAGCCACAAATCATATGACCGGAAGCAAAGACTTGTTGGTGGATGTGCACAAAGTCTCATCTATGCCCACCAATGTCGAGTGGGGTGATGCATCATCTTCTAAGGTATTGGGTCTTGGCAAGGTTGTCGTTTCTCATGATCTCACGATCGAGAAAGTCATGCTTGTTGAGTCTCTTGCATACAATTTACTTTTTGTTCGTCAACTTGCTTTCATTAGTTTTCTACTTTCTTTGATATTGATTCCGTGGCCCTCTTGTGGAGCAAGACTCTTAAAGTAGCCTTTGTTGGGCATGTCGAGAATGGTCTCTATGTGGTTAGCTTCTCGGAGTGACCCACTAAGACCGCGGCATGCCTAATGGCTAAAGTCGACGTGGGGTGGCTTTGGCATTGCCGTTTAGCCCACGTCAGTATGAGATCTTTGCAAAGTCTTCTCAAGGGGGACCATGTTCGTGGACTAACAAATGTTTGTTTTTCCAAAGATCATGCTTGCAGTGCTTGTATCGAAGGAAATCTACATGAGAAGGCTCACCCTCCGACTACTATCATCTACTCGACGAGGCCTTTGGAGCTCCTCCACATGGATCTCTTTGTTCCTCCATCCTTTGATAGTCTTGGGGGGTAGAAAGTATTTCTTGGTGATTGTGAATGATTATTCAAGATACACTTGGGTATAATTTTTCAAGAGAAAGAGTGAGACCCAACAAACCGTCATCAACTTTGCAAATGAAGCTCAACGTCAACATGATGCAAAGATTTTGATGATAAGAAGTGACAATGGTACCGAGTTCAAGAACTACACCTTGGATGAGTTTCTTAGTGATGAGGGGATCAAGCATGAATAAGACGCACCCTATACCCCTCAACAAAATGGTGTGGTGGAGAGGAAGAACCGGACATTGATAGACGCGACAAGGACCATGATGGCGGAGTTTAAGTCTCCGTACAATTTTTGGGCGGAAGCCATCAACACCGCTTGGCATACATCCAATCAGCTCTATCTCCACAAAGGCTTGAACAAGACTCCATATGAGATACTTACCGGCAAGAATCCCAACCTCAAGTACTTCCGAGTGTTCGATTGTAAGTGTTTCATACTCAAGAAAGGTGTTCTTTTGTCTAAATTTAAGGCTAGAGCTCATGAGGGCATATTTGTTGGTTATGCTACAAACTCTCATGCTTACCGTGTCCTCAACAAGTCCACCGGACTTATTGAGGAAATGTGTAACCTGGAGTTTGATGAAAATAATGGCTCCCAAGTGGAGCAAAGTGGTACTTGTGATGTAGGTGATGAAATTCCTTCCCAAGCCATAAGAAGAATGGGTGTTGGTCATATCCTACCCATTGAGGAACCCCTTGTGGCTAAGGATGACAATGGGTCGGGTTTGGATCGGGTTGAACAATATCAAATCCATATCCACATCCATGAAGACAGTCTCTGTCCGCCCATGAAAATATCCATGGGCAAAAAATTATGTCCATGTCCAAACCCGATGGATATCCATGGGGTCCTCTCAAGGCATATACATAAGACATAACACAACTTGCACCTAAGCTGTTTCACCCATTCATCAATGCACGTGTGAAAAAAATAGAGAGGGAGGGGTCGAGGGGATACAGAGTTGCATTGTCGTAGGCCAGTGATGCTAGCTGTTGAAGTGCTCCACCATACATGGAGATAACGGCTGACAGTGTAGACCATCTCTCGGGATGTAGGAGGAGTAAGAAGAGGAGACGGGGCTTATACTTAATGATGAATCATTTAACAACGACATAAAAGGATCGGAAGGGGGCCTGAAGTAATATTAAGGCCGGGATTGAATGTCAACTAAGAAAAGTTATGGTGGGGATTGTGCAAGTTGCTTTGAATGTTTTATATTATAATGGGTGAAATTATAGTGGGACATGTGACTGTGGGGTAGGGATAGCAAAATATTGCCATTAAGTCATACTACCGGGTCGGGTTTGGATATATCCATGGGTACAAGAGTATGTCCATGCCCTATCCATGAGTAATCGGGTCGGGTTTGGGCGCCGTCCATGGACGCAAAAGTATATCCAAACCCTATCCATACGGGTCGGATATCCATGGGTAAAATTGCCATCCTTACTTGTGGCTGAAGGAGATGGACAATGTTCCACGCAAGTGGAACCATCATCAACCCAAGACCCACATGCTTCCGAAGAACAAAGTGAAGACCCTCAACCCAATGAACAAGGCCAAGTTCAAGATCAAATACAGGATGGTGATAATCCACCAAGTGATGCACAAGGCCAAGTTCCTTCCCCCGAGCAAGTTCAAGATCAAGAGCAAGCTCAAGATCAAGAACAAGCTTAGGACGACGCTCATGATGATCAAGTTACCGCCCCTCAACTCTCTCTTGAGGAGCAATTGGAGCGTTGTGACGCCAAGGTTGCTTCCAAGATTGCTTCTAGAGAGCATCACATGGAGAATATACTTGGAAGCATAACAAAGGCGGTAAGAACTTGTAGACAATTAGAGAACTATTGTGCACATCATGCATTTGTTTCTTGTGTTGAACCCAAAAAGTCTATGAGGCGCTCGAAGATCCAGATTGGCTCAATGCCATGCATGATGAACTCAACAACTTCGAGCGCAACAAAGTGTGGTGATTCGTGCCAAGGCCGGAGGAGAACCATAATGTCATTGGAACCAAATGGATCTTCAAGAACAAGCAAGATGCTCACGGGATTGTCATTCACAACAAGGCTCGTTTGGTGGCACAAGGCTACTCCCAAGTCGAGGGTATCGACTATGGTGAAACCTTTGCCCCCATTACTCGCCTTGAATCTATTCGTTTGTTGCTTGCCTATGATTCTCATCATAACTTTAAATTGCAACAAATGGATGTGGAGAGTGCCTTTCTTAATGGTCCTCTTAATGAGTTGGTGTATGTCAAACAACCCCAAGGGTTTGAGGATCCTAAGTTTCCCAATCATGTGTATCAGCTCGATAAGGTGCGCTATGGCCTTAAACAAGCCCCATGTGCGTGGTATGAGCATTCTACCGAGTTGATGCAATATCGTGGGTTTGAAATTGGGAAAATTGACCCCACTATTTTTACTAAGAAGGTCAAAGGGGAGTGGTTTTTATGCCAACTATATGTTGATGATATTATCTTTGGTTCTGCTAACAAAGCTTTCAATGATGAGTTTGCCTCACTAATGACCACGGAGTTTGAGATGTCCATGATGGGAGAGTTGAAGTTCTTTCTCGGGTTCGAAGTCAAACAAAGAAGAGAAGGAATCTTCATAAACCAAGCCAAATATACTCAAGACATGCTCAAGAGATTCAATCTAAGTGATGTCAAGCCGGCCTCTACTCCATGCCTACCAAATGCCAACTTGACAGTGATCCCAATGGTAAAGCGGTGGATCAAAATGTATATTGCTCTATGATTGGATCCTTGCTTTACCTTTGTGCATCTAGACTGGATATCATGTTGAGTGTGAGAATTTGTGCATGGTTTCAAGCCTCACCTAAGGAAAGCCACTTTGTGGCGGTCAAGCGAATCTTTTCATATTTGGCTCATACCCCCAAACTTTGGCTTATGGTACCCAAGAGGGGCAAACTTCAATCTTTTAGGTTTCTCGGATTCGGATTGGGCGGGAGACAAGGTGGATAGGAAGTCAACTTATGGAGGGTGCCAATTTCTTGGTTGCTCTTTTGTGAGTTGGTCTTCCAAGAAGCAAAGTTATGTATCTCTCTCTCCTCCACCGAAGTCGAGTATGTGGCCGCCGGTAGTTGTGGTGCTCAGCTTCTATGGATGAGGCAAACTTTAAAGGATTACAGTTTCATTTGCGACAAAGTGCCTCTTTGGTGTGACAATGAAAGTGCCATCAAGATTTATCTCAACCCGACGCAACACTTCAAGATGGAGCATATTGAGATTAGATATCACTTCATCTGAGATCACATTAGGCGAGGCGAGATTGATCTTCACTATGTCAACACTCATGATAACCCTGCAATATTTTCATGAAGCCCTTGGATGAAGCAAGATTTCACGAGTTAAGGCATGAGCTAAATATCATTGATTTGAGCAATGTGGCTTGAAACTTTGCACACCCCTTCACACTCATCATGCTATCTTGTTTAGGTGTAGGCATGGACATAGGGGGAGTGTTGTTCTCTCAATGAACATTCCCTCTCCCATTATGCATAAATTTATCAACTCTTTCACATTCACCATTTTTTATGGTACTTGTGCTTCAAAGATGAGTAGTGGTCATGGGCCCAAAGGTTAAAATCTATGCGGTGCCATACCATTTCTCTCAAACATAGGTGGCCTCGGCCATCGCCCTCTCTTTGAGAGTTGTGTGGTTGTTGTCTTGTGTTCTCTCTTTCTTGTTTGTGTCTTTTCTTCGTATTTT
Source organism: Secale cereale (assembly GCA_902687465.1). NCBI lineage: Eukaryota > Viridiplantae > Streptophyta > Magnoliopsida > Poales > Poaceae > Secale > Secale cereale. The sequence continues at coordinate 36,901,220 of LR738714.1, read as the reverse complement.
GCCCTCGCCTCTTGTGTTCTCTCTTTGCTTGAGCTAAGTCTTTTTTTTCAAAAAAAAAGAAAGGGAAGAAGAGAGTTTAGTGTTCGGTTTATAGCTGGGTGGTACTACCGCTGGGTGCGGGCGGTACTACCGCTTATTGACTTAAGCGGTACTACCGCCCGCCCGAGCGGTACTACCGCCCACCCGAGCGGTACTGAGGGTTTAAGTTAGGCACGGGGAGTTTCTTCTCCCCATACCCATTCTACCCTCGTTTCCTCTTCATGCTCCAGCGACGAACTCGCCACGGGGGACGCCGGTGGGCTGCCTCCTCCTGGTCGTATTTCACCTTTTCCTCCGGTGGGATATATCCCCACCCATTGCTCAAGCCATGGATGTTGGTATTCCCCCCATCTCTTTCTCTTTGCTTCTAGCTTTCAGATCTAGGATTTAGGGGCAATAGATTTGCATTCTTCAGTTTTTGGCCAAATCAAGGCTTGAGTAGGATGGTGAAGGCTTCTAAACGGCTAGGATTGATGTTTGGTAGGCTTATTTTTGAATTTGGCGTCCCGACAGTACCGGAGTTGGTCTCGGCAGTAAGGGAACCATCGTTCCCCGCCTGAAGCGGTACTACCACTCCCGTGGAATGGTACTACCGCTTGAGCGGTACTTCTGCCTACCAAGAGCGGTACTACCGCTGGATGCCAAGTTCCATCATTCTCTTACCAAATTTTATATTTGTTACTTTTTGTTGTGTCTTATGCTCGTTCGTTCGTGTTGTTTCTTGTGTTCGTGTGTTTGGTTCCAGTTGATGGCCCTTCGGAGCATCATGCCCGTCGTATCAACCCAGGGCGCTCTGTCTCTAAGCGCTATCGCACCTCTGAGGCAGCGGGTGCCTCTTCAAGTGTTTCGCGCACTCAGTCCCAGCAGCCATCCAAGAGTACTACGAAGAATCCTAAGATGAAGCCCAAGACCGTCACTGAGATGACCGCCAAGGAGTTTTGGGAGAAGCGTCGGCGCAATCCTTATGAGCATGATCAAGAGCCCAATTTGGTCAACCGTCCCTTTTGGACCCATTTTCAGTGGGCAATATACTTTGATGTGATCAAGGCCAAGAGGAATCTCTTTGTTGATGTCCGCTCCATTGACATTGCTTATATGAAGAAGGATTCTAACTACTTTGGCGAAGCTCTGAAGATGTGTACTCAGTTAAACATTCTCGGCATCATGGAGTTCAACAAGGATTTTGATGCAGACTTGGTGGCTCAGCTTTATTCCACGGTTCATCTCGGAACTAATGAAGAAAGATCTCTGACTTGGATGATAAATGGCAAACTTCTCTATGTCAAATGGAAGGCCTTCATGGAATTACTTGGGATTGACGATCTAGGGCTTGAGAATCCTTTTGGCTTTTGTCCTCACCGCAATCCAGCTGCTACTCACAAGCAATCTCTGTGGCCTTACTGCACTATGAGGGTTAATCCCGAGACGAAGAAGGAGACCTATGAGCTGCCTGCCTATCTGGATATTCTTCATCACATCTTCAGGGAGACTCTTTTCCCTTGCATTGGGAACCAGGATATGGTTCACTCATTTCTTGTGGACATGCTACTTTTCTACCAACATGAGAAGGAAGAACACACCGGAGAATCCCTGGATATTTCTCATGTCATGTGGTCTGAGCTCGTATCTGCCATCTCTGAGCGCAAGTGTCCTATTTATGGTCCCTTTCTTATGCTGCTGATGGAGAAGGCTTGGGAGTGGACTTATCCTAGTATTATGCTGGAGACTGGTGAGTTGGTCTCTCACAAGGTTAAGAGTCTGCGGAAGAAGGAGCTTTGGGGCACTCCGGTTTCACAATTAGGTATTCCGTCCGGTGCTGACGATGTTGTGGTAGAGGCTGAGGCTGACGGTGATGAGGATTATGTGCCCTTTGGAGCGGAGCCCTCATGGGCCAAGAAGCTCAAGCACAAGATGAAGAAGCTATTCTGCATGGAGTCTCACGGTTACTACTTGGCTCATATGTCTGAGAAGAAGGCCAGGAGCCGCCATAAGGAGGTCATGCGTCAGGTTGGTGCATCTGTTGTCAGCGGTTCTGAGGGCCGGATCACAGATGAGGAGGAGTGGGTTCAGCAGCACTGCCCCTGGACTGACTCGGACCCCGAGCAGCCCCCTGCCGATGATAGCGGTGCGAACGATCTCGCGGGGATGTGATGATGGAGAACGTCTGAGTTGCTATCACCTGTGACCGTAGCTTCACTCTTTTCCCCTTTTCGGTGTCTCGATGCCAAAGGGGGAGAGAGTTTAGGGATTTGTCGAGTTGCGAGTGTGTGTCCTATTTGCCTTGTTTTTCTCTCTCACAAACTGTCTTCTTGTATGTTGCTTTGATTTGGTTTATGCTCATGAGAACTAGTTATTTTTCATATGGTGTGAGACATATGCTACCCTATCCTATTTTATCTATATGTCAAGTACTTTGGTAGTATGTGAGTTGCATGCTTATCTCCTATCTATATATCCTGCTCACTTACTACTTGTTTGTTTCCTAGCTCATATATGTCTCTTCTCTATGTTAAATACTATCTGACTATAAATATAGGGGGAGTGTTGATCCTAAATGTGTGTACTTTGCATTCCAAAGGCACCTCTATTTAAGTGCACACATCTAGGGGAGCCCGTCTATATTTTGTAGTCATTGGGGGGTTTGCTTACTCTCTTGTTAATTCTTTGTGCAAATCCCGTATTGTCATCAATCCACCAAAAAGGGGGAGATTATAAGGGCATGTCCCTTCCTAAGCCATTTTGGTGATTGATGACAATGCTTTTGTGGACTAATCGTGTGTGCTAAGTATTCCAGAGATTCATCCTTTGGCACGAGATGATTCCTTCCCCTCGAAGCTTTAAGTGAAGACGTGTCGTCTCCTTCGTTTTTGGTTTTGGTGGACTTGAGTCGTAGGAGACACCATACTATCAAGAGGGGGTCCGCATTGGAAAGGCTAGGGTGGAATCAACACGTAAACTTCATTTTTTGCACCCCATCTCCTTTCGTCTCCTTGGAGTTTACCATTTCACCGGAAGTAGAGGTTGTGAGGTGGTAGCGGTAGTACCGCCACCGGAGCGGTAGTACCGCTTATGGTCGTCAAGCGGTAGTACGGCTGTCCACAACGGTAGTACCACTTGAGGGCATCAGCGGCAGTACCGCCCTGGTTCAGCTCTGCTACCGCCTCGACTCGAGGGGGTATTTTCTCGTGTCGGGTTGTGCAGTAGTAGCAAAGGTAGTAGCAGCGGTAGTACCGCTTACAAGCGGTAGTACCGCTGCCACCACCGCGGCTAGTAACGCTCCACCTCTCCTCTCTCTTCTTTTCCCCCACTGCCGCCTTTGCTCTTTGCCTGCGCGGTAGTACCACTGGGGGTCGTGGTAGTACGGCTGCTACCAGTGGTAGTACCGCCCCACCTAGCGGTAGTACCGCTCTGTGCGGGCTGAAGTGGGGGTAACGGTTGGATTTGCTCTCCCACTAGAAAAGGAGGTGTTCTTGTCTAAGAAGACCTATCTCTTCCCTCCCCAAACTCCATTGTTGCTCAAAGCTCCATTTTCGCCCGATCTCTCTCCCTAGCAAATCAAACTTGTTGATTCTCTAGGGATTGGTTGAGAAGGCCCAGATCTACACTTCCACCAAGAGAAATTTGATTCCCCCCACTAATCCCTTGTGGATCTTGTTACTCTTGGGTGTTTGAGCACCCTAGACAGTTGAGGTCACCTCGAAGCCATACTCCATTGTGCTGAAGCTTTGTGGCATCGTTGGGAGCCTCCAATTAAGTTGGGGAGATAGCCCCAACCTTGTTTGTAAAGGTTCGGTCGCCGCCTTCAAGGGCACCAATAGTGGAATCACAACATCTCGCATTGTGTGAGAGCATGAGGAGAATACGGTGGCCCTAGTCGCTTCTTGGGGAGCATTGTGCCTCCACACCGCTCTAACAGAGACGTACTTCCCTTCAAAGGGAAGGAACTTCGGTAACACTTCCTCGTCTCCACCGATTCCACTCTTGGTTATTTTTTACCTTTACTTGTGCGAGCTTATATTGTGTTGTATCCCTTGCTTACTTGTGTACATGTAGTTGTTGCATCATATATGTTACTCACCTAGTTGCATTTCTAGATAACCTATTTTGATGCTAAGATTAATTTGGTTAAAAAAAGCTAAAAATTATTAGTTGCCTATTCACCCCCCTCTAGTCAACCATATCGATCCTTTCACCATGGTCATGGCGATTAGCTCAAAGGGGTTGAGCGGGACAAGAGACACGAGTTTACCCAGGTTCAGCCCCTCACCAAAGAGGTAAAAGCCTACTTCTGCTTTGTCTTGTATTGCTATCGTACCGATTACAAGGGAGCGGAATCGCTTAACCTAGCTCTTGATCAATTGTTTTCCGTCCTTAACCCGCCACGGGCCTCACCTTTATATATATAGGTCGAGGGCTTGGTGGCTTACAGGAGTTCAGGTCGGGTCATACAATGTATCCGACCCTGGCTCTAAGTCGCCTTGCCTTGCTAGGCAAGCTACCATCAGGCGGCTCACACCTTCGGGTCTTGAGTTGCCTTCGGGTCGTGGGCCTTCAACAGGCCTGCTTGTAAGTCGGCTTTGGTCTTCTCATCTTGTCTTGTTATGCCTTACTGGGCCTTCAATTATAAACTGCCAACGGTGCGATCCGGCCCCTCCTGGGCGGGTTACCATGGGGTTATATCCCCAACATTAGGCCCCGGATTGATTTGAACATGTTCATGTTAATCTCCATCCTTCGGTTGGCGAATCCCTTGAACCTTTTGAACACTTAGGTTGATAAACTTTCATAACCCGCCAAGACGAAAGGTGACGTCACATCATTAATTTCACAAAAAATTCCATGACATCATAACAGATATTTGTATTAACCAGCCATTATGAGAATCGAGCCGCTTCCACTGTTAAGATAATCATGATGCCTCCTCGATTTCCACGCCTGCCATTTATTGTTTCACTTTTTCTTTATAAATAGGGACGGGGGCCTGCTTTTTCACTTTTACCCCCGCCCCCTTGCTTCTTCATCTTCCTCGAGCTACTACCGCGACCAGAGCTCCGGCCGCCGCCATTCTTCACTAGCGTCTTCATCACAGGCCGCTGCATCAACCTTGTCGGACCAGATAACAACAGCGCACCCCCGCTCTTTAGTCAAGCATCCATGTAAAGTTCCTTCCTTAACCTAGATTCATATTAGATTGAATGTGTTCATAGGGTTCATTGATGTTCTTCGTAGCTTCAACAAAGTTCTTCCATCTGCTATCTTTAGAACTCTGAATCCAGTCAAATAACTCAGCGAAGTAATACGGTCGTAGCTTTTAGACTTTCTCTTGTACCCTAGACAAATCCCATCTCCTGATAAATTGGTGCTAAACTTGCCAGTTTCCTACTGCCGCACTTTAGGTCAGAAATATTTTTCCTTTTTAAAACTACCACCGATCCATAAAGGTAGCTGTCTTCGGTGAAATCTGTTTGTTCAACATTTAGTAGGATTTTAGCAACTCCGGATTTATAAATTGTTGACCCGCCATACCTTGTACGGGCGGCTTACAAAATACTCTAGTGACCCGCCAGCCTCTGGCCGGTTAAGCTATCCATGCTGCATTTTAACCAATCGATAACTTGTTTTAACCTTTGAAATAAGGCGACTCATAATGTCTTCCCACTTTATGGTGTCCCTTTAATCTTGCATGTGACACAATACCAATGTTGGGGATATCGCTTATTGGGAACTTATCGGTCGGCCCATGATAAGGGGTAAATCGTCCAGTTTATCGGCATATCGGACGATTTATCGCCATATCTGCTGATTTATCGGCCAATTTATCTTATCGGTCAGGCAGCGGTAAGCGATAAATCGGCCGATTTATCGGCATATCGGAAGATATCTTTAACAGTGCACTATACTGTAATATTTAATCCGCCTTATTTATTTTCTGATCACAGTCCATTACTTCTGGTTCATCATGACAAAAGCACCCACAACTTGTGAATTGATCCCCTCCAAAGTCACTGGAAATATTCTCAATGATTATGTGTCCATGGGTGTTTTAGCCGCCAAGGAAGTCATCCATTGGTGGGTTCCAGGCTCTTAATGCCCTCCTGAACCTTAAGAGGGCGAGGTCATAGTTTTTATGGATCATCTGATCCGTGGCTTTTCCCCGCACTACTCATGATTCTTCCGAGATGTTCTGTGCTTTTATAACCTTCATCCACAAGATATCGGTCCCAATTCGGTCTCCAACATATGCAATTTCCAAGTATTCTGCGAAGCATACCTTGGTGAAGAGCCTTCTATAGATCTATTCAGAGACTATCATTACATCAACCGCCAAACTGAGATGACCGACGGGCTCAGCCTTAAAATCGGAGGCGTTTCAATTCAAAGGCGGAGGGATGTGACTTTCCCATCAGCCGCCCTGCCGAGTCATGCTAAGGACTGAAATTTTACCTGGTTCAATTGCAAAGACACCTCTCTAGAAGGAGAAAATCCCCTACCGGGGTTACCATCCATACCGGCTCCCCACTAGCGGCCCATTGCCAGGCCGAATGACTGTCGCGGAACGTGGTCTTTATGTCTATACTCTTTCAAAGATTCGAGCCTTTATTGCGAATGGCTTAACCGGAGTTGATCTGGTCCGTGGCTGAGTCACATGGAGAATTCTGCCTTTAAGCCGCCGCCCCGGCTTAATGTGCGAATATACCGGAGATACCAAAGATCCACTATGCTACATCCCCATCGAGTTAACTGAAAAGGAGATCAATGATACTGTAAAGTCGCTCCTTGGTGAATCATTGGCAAATTGCAGTAAGACGGGTCTAGCTCCTTATTGCACTCTTAACCCGTCGCCAGCTGTAAGTACTCTTGCACATATATTGCTTGCTTGTCAATCTATCTGGTTTTAATCTTATTGTTCATGTATAACCAGGCCGACTCTCCCTTTTGGAAAAATAAGACACAAACCACTATTTCCCCGGCAAAAAGGGTCAAAACAACCGGTCGCGGCATGGGTCATCCTAAGAAGCCCACGACACAGGAGCAGTTGGAACTGGACGAGTCAGAGGTATAACTTGATTCACTTGGTATTCTTTTTATGCAACTTATTGATGCCGATTCACCTCAGGAGGAAATAGAGACAAGCCAAGCTGACATTGTTGAGGTAATCTATGTCTCCTCCGACTCAGAAACCTTGCCAAGAGAGAAAACACGACGGGTCATCAGGAAAGTAAGGTTTTCCCATCCTCTTGCTCACTTGCACTACAAAAAAGACACATCCGTGACATTTTGGCCCAAACTAATTTTTTGCTTGTCATGATTATGACACTTCTATGACGATAATTGTGACAAAAACACGTATAATCATAGATGTGGTGGGATCCTACTTCTATGACAAAAAATCATGACAGAAAATGGGCTTTCGTCCTAGGCGGGCCGGGGACACACCTGCATGACATTCTTTGGGCCATCCATGACGGAAAAAATCATGGTAGAATCAAGGGTGAGGAAAATTTCGGGGAGTTCCCGGTTACGGTGGATGGTCGGGGCGGAGCGATGCACTGAGGTTTGTGTGTGTCCCTCGTACACGTCGCGTGTATGTGCAAGGCGTTGGACTCTAACTAAACCCGAGTGAGGTGTTCGCTTACTGAACCCGAGCGATTGCACTAGCTACGTTACTGAACCCGAGCGATCGATCCCTTCGAACCCGACCGACTCCTTCAGTGCTAACTGAACCCGATCGACCGCTGCTGCTGCTTACTGAAGCCGATCGAACCTTTGCCTCTTGATGAATAGTGAACGTGGGGTTGGTTGAACGAGTTGAAATGTACGTGGTTGGGGTTGGATGAACGATTCCCGGTGGGGGTTGGATGAATAGGACCCAGTGGTAGTAGGTGGTTGTCGCTGGATGAACAGTACCCCGAGAGGAGGCCGCCACAGCCGAGCCGGTTGGGGGTGGTGAACAGGACCCCGTGGAGGGCTGGCTGAACAGTAGCTAGTGGAGGGCTGGTTGAACAGTAGTCGATGGAGGCAGAGAGGAAGACGCGGTGGATGAACAGTAGCCCATGGAGGCTAGAGTGAGGCAGTAGACGGTGGATGAACAGTAGCCCGTGGAGTCCCGTTTTGCGGTATGCCACACCCCTCCCAATGAACGGGACCCCGTTTCGATCGTAGGTGCTCCAACACACGTCCGTTTCCTCTGTTCCGCGGTACGCTACACCCCTCCCGATCAACAACACCCCGTTGCGACCATAGGAGCTCGAACACAAGTCCCTTTCCTCTATTCTGTGGTATGCCAAACCCTTCCCGATGAACATGACCCCGTTTCAACCGTACGCAGTCGAACATAAGGCCGTATTCCTCTGTTTTGCGGTACGCCGGACCCCGTTCCGGCTGTTCTGTCCAAGCCGGTTGGAACCCGATGAACAGGACACGTTCTGACCCAGTGGCTTCTCTCCCAATGAACAAGACGTGTTCCGACCCAGACACTTGGCTCTCGGTGAAGATGACGGATGAACAGGACGACGTCGCTGCCGTCCGTTGCCTCTCCATATACACGAGCCCTGGCCGTACATATGTGCGCGTACGCGTTTGAGACCCCGCCCTTATGTATGCACGTAGTCATATTTAATTTCATGCAGTGTGGATGTAGGTATGTGTACACGATGTATATAGATGGGACTGCGTGACATGCCACGTCCGCGCTTCTACTACGACACGTGCATCTCCTTACTCGGCCACGGTTCATCGCTGCAGAAATCGATCGACAAGTATGTACGTACATGTTCATGACCAAACAGACAACCGTACGTACAGTTCGACCCGGTGGGTCCCAGCTGTCAGGCAGGATAAGGAGGCACTTCCTTGCGTGCAAAGATATAGCTAGTGGGTCCCAACTGCCAGGGGGAAGAATGATTTTTTTGTCCGTAATATGGACTCACTTTCTTCCGTGCGAAGATGTAGCTGGTGGGTCCCAACTATCAGGGGGAAACATTTTTAGGCCCTTCCGGTAGGTCCCGCTGCCAGGTGGAGGAATCATTATTTCGCACGTAATAAGGAGGCACTTCCTTGCTGCGGCCCTGGACCCAGCTATCAGCCTCTCCACATACAGTCATCTCCGATGGAAGTCGTTCCTTGACCATGTTGACCATGTCATGCAGACAACACCAGATGGTAGACGATGGTGAGGCAGGGAACGACATGGAGCCCGGGAACACGCGGAGGGTAGTACGAGGGTTGACTGGTTCGGCTACAGTGTGAGGCTGCCGTCACCGCAGAATAACAGGGGGTGTGGGTGAGTAGAGGGATGGTCTGGCCAGCGATGGGAGTAGTAGGGGGCGGTGAGGCCTGCGTGGCAGCACAGCCGACCACGAGAGGCAGGAGCACGTAGTGGTTTGGACGGCTGGAGCAAGAAAATCAGTGGTTGAAGAAGCAGGACGACCGTTGGGTGTTAACAATCCAATGGTCACTGGTGATAGAATCATTTGTTGACTAAGTTGACAAAGCCCATGCATACGCATCAATTTAGTAAGGCCATAAGTCAGCCTCAAAATCTGGTGGGCCCCAGCTATCATGGGGAGCACTCGTTATTTTTTTCTTAATAAGGAGGCACTTCCTTCCGTGCCAAGATATAGCTGGTGGGTCCCGCTGTCATTAGGAGGATTCATTCTTTTGGCGTAATAAGGAGGCACTTGCTTGCGTGCGGCCATGGACCATGTAGGTCCCAACTGTCAGCCTCTCCATGTACATCCCTCTTCCGATGTTGTCGTTTGTTGACTACATTGACCATGCCGTGCCGAGAACACCAACGCGATGGACGACGGCAAAACCCAGGAAGGGAATGGCCTGGAGGCAGTGAAGCCACATCAGTGGAGGGATGTGGGTAAGTAGAGGGATGGCCTGGCCAGCGGTGGGAGTAGTAGGGGGCGGTGAGGCCTACGTGGCAGCACAGTCGGCCACGGGAGGCGGGAGCAGGCAGTCCCACCAGCGCTGGATTTGGAGGCTGGAGCAAGAAGATCACAGATTGAAGAAGCACGATGGCCGTTGGATTGACATCCAAAGGTCACGTCAGCTAGAATCATTTGTTGACATATATAATAAGTAAAAAATCTTGTATACGCATCAACTTAATAGGCCCACAAATCAGACCATTCCCTATTTTTTTAATAATTTACAACTCATTGCAACTTCTTATGCAATTTATTGCAGACCATTGTTTTGTTGGCCAGGGCCAGGGTTAAAAATCTAAACGAAATTTCGCATATTTTGGTGGGGTCCAAACTATTTTTAATATCGAAATGCCGAGCCAGATTTAAAGTACTTTGAAGATATATTTAAATTAGGTTAAATCCTAGTGAAATTGGAATCTGAAAATGTGAAAAAATTCAGAAATTTGAAAGTAATTGCCAATTTGTCGTCAATTTTTTATATTTACAGCTCATTTCATATTAATTACAAGATTTGCAGCCGTCTTGAAAGAGTTGCAACCCAGCAGGGCGTAGAAAAATAAGTAGGCCTATATTGCGTATTCTTAAGAAAAAATAAACTGGACTCATTTTCACAAAGAAAAAATAGCTGGGCTGGTCATGTGGTGAATGTAAAATATAAGGTTGGGTTAGACGGGCCACAACCCAGTTGATACCCTGTTCCGTCTCAACAATAACAGAAAAAATACTGCTCGAGCTGCTACGTCCCAGGTGTCAGCCAATCTTGTGTTGTTCTCTTGTCTATTGAGTATACACTAACAATGACGTGGGTCCCAGATGTCAGCAAACCACTAGGAGGAAGCATTTTCTTTTCTCTATACGTTGACAATGGAGTATATAACAAAAAATGAGGAACTTGCATGCGTACGGTGATGGAGATTGTAGCGACCACGATGCTAATGAATCGAAGTCTCTATGCTCAAGTGTCATCCCTAGATCGGTATGTTGACACACACAGTACTTGAGGATTTATAACAGAGTTTCAATCACACACTTATTACATCGAGATCCTCACAAAAAGTATTGTTACAAAAATATGGTTGAAGGCCGACTAAGTAATAACTAAACTGCAGAAGCATCGAAGATAAGTTGAGTCCATCCAACTCCACGGCAAACATTGAGTGCATGACAATAACCTATCACACCTTAATCTTCATCGGAAAACTCTGCAACATGCGACGTTGCAGCCGTGTAGGTTAGCACATTGAATATGCTGTCAAGATCATACTGTAGCAATAATGATGAACAAATATCTACTACTACATGCATATTTGGCTGGTGGAGGTTGTAAGGTTTGTTTTTGCATAAAGCTAATTTTTCCCTACAACAAAGGAATAAAAATTATTTTACTACTCAGTTGAATTAAGCAATATTGAGAGTGGTTCCTCCATCTCAATCCCAAAAATAACCAATGTCATTAGTAACCTAACAGATTAATTATATAGAGTGATGAGATCTGTCCATGATTCAAATACCAGGATACTCAAGATGTCCATAACCGGGGACACGACTACTCATGAATAGATTATACACTCTGCAGAGGTTGCACACATTTCCCCCACAAGACTCGATCGCATCCATGATCGGAAGATCGAGACATAGTCTTTCAGAAGCATTATCTATTTACTCTGGGTAGACCGGTACACCTACTTTCTCCTACATCTGCTAGTCCACCACTGAAAGAGCTCACACAACATACTCAACTACGCCAGAGCCCATAATGGCTTGTGGCTGCACACAGAAGTTTCTAGGCATGAATGATATATGATCCCTTTGAGCCTAGGTGGCATTCCATAGGATGAGCACACGGTTCCTCCGGGATCTCCTAGGATAACACTGGATGCTCCAGGTGCCCTGCAAAATTGGGATGTTACAAACCAACCCCCCTTAAGTTGAATCTCGCCCTCGAGATTCGGGTTGGCTAGCAAAAAGGTGTGGGTGGTCTTGTAAAAGGTCTTCCTCTTGTTCCCAGGTGGCTTCGTCCTCTGTATGGTGACTCCACTGAACTTTGCAAACCTTGATGACCTTACCGCGGGTAACTCTGTCGGCAAACTCGAGAATCTTTACAGGCTTCTCCTCATAAGTCATATCACTCTCTAACTAAATTGCTTCTAGGGGCACTGTATCTCGTAGAGGAATATCGGCAATCTTTGCGTGGCACTTCTTCAACTGGGAAATGTGAAACACATCATGAACTCCGGACAAAGTTTGGGTCACTCTAGATGATAAGCTACTTCTCCTCTGCGTTCCAAAACTATGTACGGTCCTACAAATCGTGGTGCCAATTTACCCTTAACTCCAAAATGCTTAACTCCTCGAAGTGGGGACACATGAAGATATGCTCTATCTCCAACTTCGTAAGTTACCTCTTTGCGTTTTGTATCGGCATAGCTCTTCTGTCGGGACTGGGCTATTTTCAGTCTGTCAAGGATCAACTTGACCTTCTCCTCTGAATCTTTGATTAAATCGGGTCCAAATAACTTACGGTCTCCGACTTCATCCTACATCAATGGTGTCCTGCACCTCCTTCTGCACAAAGCCTTGAAAGGGGCCATCTGCAGACTGGTCTAATAACTATTGTTGTAAGAGAACTCTGCATAAGGCAAGTTATCATCCCAACTAGATCCATAATCTACCGCACAAGCCCTCAACATGTCCTCAAGAATCTGATTGACTCTCTATGTCTATCCATCTGTCCGTGGATGAAAGGTTATACCGAATTCAAGCCTAGTACCCAAAGTTTCGTGCAACTTCTTCCAAAACTTTGAAGTAAACTATGTTCCTCTATCTGATACGATGGTCCTTGGAACTCCATGTAGACATACGATCCTGGTCATGTATATCTTGGCCAACTTAACACTCGTATAAGTGGTCTTCACGGGGATAAAGTGAGCTACCTTAGTCAAGCGATCAACTATAACCCAGATAGAATCGTACCCTGATCGTGTCCTAGTTAATCCTGTGATAAAATCCATTCCAAGCTTATCCCACTTCCAATCTGATATTGGTAACGGCTGTAGCAACCCTGTTGGTTTCTGATGTTCTACCTTAACTCTCTGATAGATGTCACATACCGCTACATACTCGGCAATATATTTCTTCATTCCGCTCCACCAGAAATTATGCTTCAAATCCAAATACATCTTAGTGTTGCCTGGGTGTATCGAGTAAGGCAAATCATGAGCCTCCTGAAGAATCAACTTCCTGATCTCCGGGTCATTGGGCACGTATATACGCTCTTCAAACCACAATGTTCCGCATTCATCCTCACGGAATCCTTCTGCCTTTCCTTGGCTCATTCTATGCAATTCCTTTGTCCGTCTTCTGGGATTCTCGAATCTTTCCCAGCAAAGTGGACTGAATCTCCAATGTGTCAACATATCCTCTGGGACTATCTCCAACTGTAAGTCTCTGAGATCATCTTCTAACTCCCGGGGTAAACCTCCGGTTATGATAGTGTTAACATAACTCTTGTGACTCAAGACATCTGCCACGAAATCGGCCTTTCTAGGGTGATAATGCAATCTCATGTCATAATCCTTTATGAGTTCCAACCATCTCCTTTGCCTGAGGTTGAACTCCTTCTGCGTGAAGATGTACTTCAAACTCTTATGATCCGTGTAAACATCACAACTGTTTCCAATAAGAAAGTGTCTCTGTGACGCCCCCGATTTGACCGTACACTAATCATGCACGCAAATGTGTACGACCAAGATCAGGGACTCACTGGAAGATATCACAACACAACTCTAGACACAAATTAAAATAATACAAGCTTTATATTACAAGCCAGGGGCCTCGAGGGCTCGAATACAAAAGCTCGAAAACACAAGAGTCAGCGGAAGCAATAATATCTGAGTACAGACATAAGTTAAACAAGTTGCCATAAGATGGCTAGCACAAACTGGGATACAGATCGAAAGAGGAGCAGGCCTCCTGCCTGGGATCCTCCTAACTACTCATGGTCGTCGTCGACAGACTGCACGTAGCAGTAGGCGCCTCCGGTGTCGTAGGAGTCGTCGTAGGTGGCGTCTGGCTCCTGGGCTCCACCATCTGGTTGCATCATCCGAGAAGAAGGAACAGAAGAAGGAAAAGGGGGAGCAAAGCAACCGTGAGTACTCATCCAAAGTACTCGCAAGCAAGGATCTATACTACATATGCAATGGTAACAAAGATATGGGTAGTATCGGTGGACTGAACTGCAGCAAGCCAGAATAAGAGGGGGATAGCTAATCCAAACGAAGACTATGCTTCTCGTAACCTCCATCTTGCAGCAGAAGATGAGGGTAGCTGGAAAGTAACAAGTATCCTCGCTTCTCGCAGCCTCCGTCTTGTAGCAGTAGAAGGGAGTAGATGGTAACTTCACCAAGTAACATCGTATAGCATAATCCTACTCGGCGATCCTCCCGCACATCATCCTGTGAGAGAGCAACCACCGAGTTATATCTGGCACTGGTAAGGGTGTGTTTTATTAAGTATCCGGTTCTAGTTGTCATGAGGTCGGAATACAACTCCGGGTCGTCCTTTTACCAAGGGACACGGCTATTCGAATAGATTAACTTCCCTGCAGGGGTGCACCACATAACCCAGCACGCTTGATCCCATTTGGCCGGACACACTTTCCAGGGTCATGCCCGGCCTCGGAAGATCAACACGTCGCAGCCCTACCTAAGCACAGCAGAGAGGTCAGCACGCCGGTCTAAGTCCTAGGCGCGCAGGGGTCCGGGCCCATCGCCCAACGCATACCTGCACGTTGCGTACACGGCCGGTGAGCAGACCTAGCAACCTCCATTACTAAGGAAGTTGCGTTACGCGGTCCAACCCGGCGCGCGCCGCTAATCCGCTGACGTCAAGAAGGCTTCGTCTGATACCACGACGTCGAGTACCCATAACTATTCCCACGTAGCTGGTTAGTGCGTATAGGCCAATGGCCAGACTCAGATCAAATATCCAAACTCGTTAAGCGTGTTATTATGAAATGACCGTGGAGAACGACCAAGGCCTGGCCACCTCTCCACTGGGTGTCACAACCTGCCCTGTCGCTCCGCCAGAAAGATCCACTCGGGGGGCCGTCGGGAACTCAGGCCCATCACTACGTGGATGGAGCCACCTGTCCTTTCAGCCCCCACATCGAATCACTTGCGGGTACTCAATGAGCCGACCCGACTTTAGTCACATTATGTGTCATGTAAAGTATGTATATAGTATATACCCGTGATCACCACCCGAGGTGATCACGGCCCGATATTATAGCATGGCAGACGGACAAGGATGTTGGGCCACTGATGGAATACTAGCATCCTATACTAAGCATTAGGATAACAGGTAACGGTATCAACAGTGGTAGCAACAATGACATGCTATGCATCAGAATAGGAGTTATCGAATCAACAATAGTAGTAAACTAATGCAAGAGTAAGAGGGCGGAGAATAGGCGATATCTGGTGATCAAGGGGGGGGGGCTTGCCTGGAAGCTCTGCAGACGAAAGGAATCTTCGGAAGCGTAGCCGTTGTCGAACACCGAAGCATCAAGGGTCTCGGGGTCTATCACGGTATCGGAGTCTACCGAAAGAAGCAACGAAGGGGAAACAAATAAATAACAGAGCAAACAATAGCATCACAAAATATAACAAGGCAATACGCGGCGCCAGACGTGAGCTAACGCAGGGATAGGTGATATCGGGGAAGGGGGAAAACATCCGGGAAAGTATTCCCGGTGTTTGACGTTTTCGGACAAATGAATCGGAGGGGAAAGTTGCAAGTTCTGTATGATAGAGATGTGTGGCGGACGAACAAACCGTGTATTCGGATTCGTCTTGTCGTTCTGAGCAACTTTCATATATAAAACATTTTCATCCGAGTTACGGATTATTTTATATTAATTTTCAATGATTTACTAATATTCTAGAATTTCTGGAATTATTATATTTAATTAATTTGAATTGACCAAGTCAACTTTACTATTCAAAAGGGTAGGTGTGCCCCACGTGTCATAGGCTATTTACCTAAACTAGTAAATAAATACTAACTTATTTAAATGGGGTCCTACATGTCATCTACTAGTAGACTAACTTAGCACACCTAATATACCTAGTTGTACTATTGTAAGCAAGGGCCGGCCACTACTGGGCAGAATCCAGCCGGCCATACGCACACACAAAGCACTCACGCACACATAGCACATGCCACACTATACTAGAGAATTTGTTCTCTGTTTAACACAAGATAGCAATTTATCATTTTCATAGGAATTAATCCATGCATCAACTAGATTTGGTCCAATGAAAACATTTGAGCCTTGTCAAGTGTACTATCTACTCATATTAATTTTACACATATTAACAACTGTTTAACCGCTAATTAGGGGCTGTTTAGGAGGCGAGTCAACGTAGAAAAAGAAAAGCTAACTAGTAGCAGCTACAGTAGCAAGTAGTGCAGCAAGCCAGCGATGCAGCAAGCAAGCAGATACGCAGTAGCATGTACGTACAACAGCAAGCAGCGAGCAGCCGCAGCTGTTGGCGAGCAACATCAAGCCGTGGCGAGGATACGCGCGAGGGCGTGCGCACAGCAGCGGCACCAACAGGGCAGGAGCAGCAGTAGTGCAGCAATAGCAGGGACGCAGGCGCGCGCGCAACAGGTAGCAGCAGTTCGCAAGGGCTCGCGGGGGCACGGCCAGGCGTGCAGGGGGCGCAGCCAGGGGTTCAGGGCTGCGCGCGGGAGCGGAGCTCCAGCCATGGCGGCGGGATACGGCACGGATCGAGACCGGGGAAGAGGTGATCCAGAGGAGAAGCTCACCGCAAGTTCAATGATGAGGTCGGGGAGGCCGGGGACGAACCGGAGCAGCGGCAAACGATGTCGAACACCGACGATGTACCAACGAAGATGTGCTCGATGCCGAGCGTATGGTGCGGCTCCCCTCGATTTGATGCCCTGGATGGATGAAGTCAACGGTGGCGGTCCTTCTGGACTCGCCGGCGCGTCGAACGGTGACCGGTGGCCGCGGGCTTGACGACGGCGCGGTGACTTCCCGCCCGGCCGTCGAGACAGAGAGAGAGGGGGAAAGGGGGAGCGAGAGAGGAGATGGGTGTGGGCGGTCTAGGTTTTCGGCGGAGGGAGAGGGGGCTGTTTATGCCGAGGGGGAGGCCGTGGATGGCTGCCACGCAGGGCTCGTGAGGCCATGGCTGGGGGGATGAGCGCCACGATCCCCCCTCCCTCCCTATAGCAGAGGAAGGGGACGAGGGGGTGGGCTGGCCCCTTTTGGCTAGATGGGCCAAGTGGCCCAGGGGGGTCTCTTTTGTTCTTTTATCTTTTGTTTTGTTTTGTTTTACTTTTTCTTATTTCCTTTTCTGTTTTCTTTTAATTACCATTTAAATTTTGTTTTGTACATTACAAAAGTTGTACCTAATTTAGTATTAGTAATTATTCCACCGCCACAAATATTTTGGCACATGAATTAAAGTAGTTTATAATTGTTTATTATACTAAGAGCATTTAAATAATAGTTTTGCCGATGTTTTACTTACTATAGTGCATTTAAATTCTTTACAGGAGTGTGGTTTATTCACCAATATTTTGTATGGATTATTTGCCACAATCCGAACATTTTAGTTTTAATGTTTCAAAACTTTTGTTGTTTGCCTTTATTTCGAATTTGAATTTCGAATCGATTTTGAAGTAACGCGAGATTATCAATAGTAACTGAGGTGATGTGTCGTCATTAGGAGAAGGTTACTGTAGCTTATCTATCCGGGCGTCACAATTCTCCTCCACTACAAGAAATCTCGTCCCGAGATTTAAGCGGTGGGGTAGGGGGGGAAGTGCTGGTAGCGAAAACCTAACGAGTCTTCTGGGTCTTGTCTGCCCTTTTGAAGAGGTTAATCCCTTTCGCTGAAGTCTTTATTCCTCTGCTTCAAGTCATCGTGATCAAGTCGTCATCGTTTCTTCAGGATCTCCATCGTCCTACGAACGCGATAAGGGGGAATTGTTTTGGAAGAACGCATCTCCAAAAGGCTAGGCATCTGACGGCGAACTAATTGGGAAATACCCAAAGTACCCTACGAGTAGTATTGTAGTGAATTCGTTGAGTGGAATATACGATGGTACCAAAGTTTCAAATGGGTAGGCAATCATTCGATGCCTAGACAGAAGCTGGAATGGGGGCTTGAACAACGAGAATAACATGGTGTTTGATTCCAGGGTGAATAATGGTATAGAATTTAGCTCGTGAATCACACACGAAGCCAGATGCAAAGGATACCATAGAATTCAGGTTGTAAAGAAGAGTCGGGTTTTGATCCAATGGACCTGTGGGTTATGGGCCCACCATGTGGGTTGAAAGTAGGAAGGGTGGTGACATCTTGCACAGCCGCGACAGGGAGGCATGTGAGTGGATAGCTTGTCAGCTATGTCGGCAACAATGTCGGTACCAAGGACGGGGAACGAAGAGAACCATTTTCTTGCCCATTGTAACGAGGCAGACCAAGAAGCAAGGTTCTCGTTCACCGGCAGTTAATGGAATGTTACAACAATAGTAACGAGGTCTTACTGATAGAGTTGTACAACGAGGTGTTTACATAAGCAGAGAATTATTACTGCTTAGATTATATGTAGATCAAAGAAAGGTTAAACAAACAAATGGAAAGGAAAATTGTGATTACACACAATTAATAGGAGTATATCATTCCCATGGTCAAGCGGAACATGGCATACAGGGTTGGAGAGCAAGTATCCAACCATTCAGATAAAGAGGCAAGGATTAATCAAGATGTTACCCATACAATGGTGTTTGGATAACTGACCGAGAAACATTTAGCATTGGGCTTCAAATGCTCTTGTTGAAAATCGGAGTACCACAGACATGCTTCGAGATAGCATTGGCATGGTCTTGAAGCAAAGGTTGGACTTGGATACACAAAGGATTCACCAGGAACAACTTATAGAAAAAGTCTTACCATTTCCTCCTGGAAGAATGGCTATCCTTGCATAAGAAATTATAATGATAGGTCCTCCAGCCAGGGGTGCTAGGCATGACATCATATTACCGGGTCATCAAAGGACCAACGTTATAACTACTGGAAAGTTGTCCCAACCATCATATCTGACCGAGATTCAGATCCCATTGGTGTCATGATACCTCAGACTCAGGATGTTCGAGAAGAAAAGATGCAACTCAAATCGATGATATGACATTGTAGATTCTCGAGAAATGAACTATGGGGGCGGGTTCCCGAAACAATAGTTCATCATTAAACCAAGGAGAGTGTGAGGAGGTGGCTGATGGGCTCAGCGTCAATTTATCATGAATTCCAAATGGAGGGATTTCCACATTAATGTGAATAAGAGGATGACACTTGTCAATTCCAATGATATAATGTTGTATGCTCGAGGAAAACATACACCATTAATCATTAGTTGAAAGGTGTGCCCGAAATATGAACTTAGGCAGTAAGATCAATGTTAGAGTGATGATTCAATAACCAACAGTCTAAGAACGAATTGTCAATTGTTAACTTCAAAGCAATAGGGTTGCCAGAAGTACAAAACTCAAGTAGCATCGTTAGCCTATTGGTATCCCGGTTAAAAACAACACGAGCACCAAGGAAGAATGGTGATGGTGAGAAGTATCATCATACCGAGAATTTCTAAGAGGTGGAGCAATCCCCACGACATTTCCGACATAAAAGACAGTAATACTTCAAGGCAGAACATAACACTAGCTGGAGAGCAAGTCGTACTCATAATGTGGACAAGTTCGCGATGAAAGGAAGTCAAGGGTGTTGTCGATGATAATAAAAATCAACGAGGGCAAGGGGAGTATTTCTCACCATGAACATAGTTGACATCTCGAAGAAGTTAAAGTGTGGAAGGTAATCACGACACATTTGTCGGGAGGTTTCAAGAGGATGCAATCGAAGATCGGCTGCGTCAAGCAAGGGAATGACGAAGTGGCAAGTTATTGGATCAATAGAAAAGATGCAAGCTCGGAATCAAAGTTGCCTTACTGAACAAGCAACCAGATGTTGAAAGCTCGACGTAAGTTGTGCTCAATCTCTGAAGAATTCATGCACCAAAGAAGGACGAGGTAGCACAGTCAAGGATAGCTAGACAAGGGATGTACCCGATAGTCTAGGAATAAACCAGATTGAGTTTAAATTTTTCCCAGTAACATCAACTAGGGGTGTTGAATTTTTCGAGCGGAATTGATTTACTAAACGGTGTCCTCGGTTGACGGCAACCTAGAACCCGTAGAGTGATTACGACAAGCAAAGGTATTACTTCATCAAAAGTTCAAAAGGTGTAGTGCAAAGTCATGATATCCTCGAGATATCAGAGGGTAAAACTCGAAGGTAGAACACGATAGGAGTTGAACTAGGTCATTGACCTATGACAGCAGATGCTTTAACCTTGTCAAAAATTGACGAGGCCTGGAATGGATTTATTCTAGATATATTGAATAAGGACAGCATGGTCGGAACCATAACTGCAAGGGATCAATTTTATTGACACCGAAAGAATTATTTAGATGTAAAATCATTTTGCAAGAAGCTCCTGAGACGGTCTACATCGTTTCCATGGGCATGAACAAAAGTTCAAGGTCGACTCCCATTTCTCCAATGCATACGTTTCATTTACCTCTTGCTTTGATAAAATTGTAGTGTTGGAATTTTATCCGGTAGAACACCGGAAGGGTATGACTTGTGAAAACTTTTGGGTTCTCACAATTAGGGGAAGGCATAGGTTCAACCCATCGGGCATCTTAGTAACATATACCACAAGTTTCAAAAGTAAAAACACGAGCTCGAAAGCAGAGCATGGTTGGTCAAGCAGAGGATATAATTTACCAAAGGCATTATGTATCATGGGAAGAACTCACAAGGTGATTGAATATGAAGGACACTGCCGGATAACAATCCAACAACGGATCAAGCGATCCACAACGGAGCTGATGTGGGTATCGGTAGTCACTCAGAGGAAGAAAGAATGCAAAGGCATCAGATTCAAGAATCACTTGATTTGTTTGATGCTTAAATAGAAAGAAATTATGGTTTTCAATACGAAGTATCAGAAGCAAACGCTCTGATCAAGGATGTTTAAGTTGAAAACACTAAGTCGGACAATCAATAAAGGATTGAATTGCCGAGAACCAACTCATGTCTGGAATGACGTCTGAGTCGGAAAGATAATTCTATAAAGGATAACCCGATGATTGCGTGCATACGCACACATTGAATCAATAGGCTCAAAATGGCCAAGACAATGGATGTTAACGAAGACTACTAGTCATATGGAATTAACCATAATGCAAGCAGGCAATAACTTTAAGGGTAACAGGCTGCAGAGGATTTTCAAAAGATCGAAAAGTATTCCGAAGAATTTTGTGAGACACCTGAACAATTGAGAAGAACGGGTCCTCGATAAATGTGAGGAAATAACCATAAGGGTTTTCATGCGAAATAAAACTGCAAAACGGTAAACTCAAAGGATTCTCGGGACAACGGAGAATATTTCGAGGCATCTTGTAATAACAAGAACGACGAGGAATGATCGTGAGAATGGCAAGTGCATGCAGATATCCATAGGAATATATCGGTGGCAGTGAATTTCCAGGGCGATGACCACTAGGGTCTCAGGAAAATATCGAGGGATATCCTCAGAATCTTCTGACGAAGCAGGTGATCTTCCGGAATGAGGGCTCTCCAGGAGAAATAGTTACGAGAACCTAGAGTTAGAGTTAGTAAAATCTTTTAATCCGAATAGAAGAGAGTTCAGAGTCCCAGAGCATAGACGAGGAGTAAAAGATCCTAATACCACCCATTGGTGCTGTGGGCCCGTAAACCACACAACAAGTTAATAATTTGTTTTTTAAATACTAGACTCAACTTCGGCCAAGGAGTTGGAAAGGGGGATTCCTACAGGCAGTCGGCTCTGATACCAACTTGTGACGCCCCCGATTTGACCGTACACTAATCATGCACGCAAATGTGTACGACCAAGATCAGGGACTCACTGGAAGATATCACAAAACAACTCTAGACACAAATTAAAATAATACAAGCTTTATATTACAAGCCAGGGGCCTCGAGGGCTCGAATACAAAAGCTCGAAAACACAAGAGTCAGCGGAAGCAATAATATCTGAGTACAGACATAAGTTAAACAAGTTGCCATAAGATGGCTAGCACAAACTGGGATACAGATCGAAAGAGGAGCAGGCCTCCTGCCTGGGATCCTCCTAACTACTCATGGTCATCGTCGACAGACTGCACGTAGCAGTAGGCGCCTCCGGTGTCGTAGGAGTCGTCGTAGGTGGCGTCTGGCTCCTGGGCTCCACCATCTGGTTGCATCATCCGAGAAGAAGGAACAAAAGAAGGAAAAGGGGGAATAAAGCAACCGTGAGTACTCATCCAAAGTACTCGCAAGCAAGGATCTATACTACAAATGCAATGGTAACAAAGATATGGGTAGTATCGGTGGACTGAACTGCAGCAAGCCAGAATAAGAGGGGGATAGCTAATCCAAACGAAGACTATGCTTCTCGTAACCTCCATCTTGCAGCAGAAGATGAGGGTAGCTGGAAAGTAACAAGTATCCTCGCTTCTCGCAGCCTCTGTCTTGCAGCAGTAGAAGGGAGTAGATGGTAAGTTCACCAAGTAATATCGTATAGCATAATCCTACTCGGCAATCCTCCCGCACATCACCCTGTGAGAGAGCAACCACCGAGTTATATCTGGCACTGGTAAGGGTGTGTTTTATTAAGTATCCGGTTCTAGTTGTCATGAGGTCGGAATACAACTCCGGGTCGTCCTTTTACCAAGGGACACGGCTATTCGAATAGATTAACTTCCCTGCAGGGGTGCACCACATAACCCAGCACGCTTGATCCCATTTGGCCGGACACACTTTCCAGGGTCATGCCCGGCCTCGGAAGATCAACACGTCACAGCCCAACCTAAGCACAGCAGAGAGGTCAGCACGCCGGTCTAAGTCCTAGGCGCGCAGGGGTCCGGGCCCATCGCCCAACGCACACCTACACGTTGCGTACGCGGCCGGTGAGCAGACCTAGCAACCTCCATTACTAAGGAAGTTGCGTTACGCGGTCCAACCCGGCGCGCGCCGCTAATCCGCTGACGTCAAGAAGGCTTCGTCTGATACCACGACGTCGAGTACCCATAACTATTCCCACGTAGCTGGTTAGTGCGTATAGGCCAATGGCCAGACTCAGATCAAATATCCAAACTCGTTAAGCGTGTTATTATGAAATAACCGCGGACAACGACCAGGGCCAGGCCACCTCTCCACTGGGTGTCACAACCTGCCCTGTCGCTCCGCCAGAAAGATCCACTCGGGGGGCCGTCAGGAACTCAGGCCCATCACTACCTGGATGGAGCCACCTGTCCTTTCAGCCTCCACATCGAATCACTT
Source organism: Secale cereale (assembly GCA_902687465.1). Lineage (NCBI taxonomy): Eukaryota > Viridiplantae > Streptophyta > Magnoliopsida > Poales > Poaceae > Secale > Secale cereale. The sequence goes on along the minus strand of LR738714.1, from coordinate 36,877,786 downwards.
GCGGGTACTAAATGAGCCGACCCGACTTTAGTCACATCATGTGTCATGTAAAGTATGTATATAGTATATACCCGTGATCACCACCCGAGGTGATCACGGCCCGATAGTATAGCATGGCAGACGGACAAGGATGTTGGGCCACTGATGGAATACTAGCATCCTATACTAAGCATTAGGATAACAGGTAACGGTATCAACAGTGGTAGCAACAATGACAGGCTATGCATCAGAATAGGAGTTATCGAATCAACAACAGTAGTAAACTAATGCAAGAGTAAGAGGGAGGAGAATAGGCGATATCTGGTGATCAAGGGGGGGGGGGGCTTGCCTGGAAGCTCTGCAGACGAAAGGAATCTTCGGAAGCGTAGCCGTTGTCGAACACCGAAGCATCAAGGGTCTCGGGGTCTATCACGGTATCGGAGTCTACCGAAAGAAGCAACGAAGGGGAAACAAGTAAATAACAGAGCAAACAATAGCATCACAAAATATAACAAGGCAATACGCGGCGCCAGACGTGAGCTAACGGAGGGATAGGTGATACCGGGGAAGGGGGAAAACATCCGGGAAAGTATTCCCGGTGTTTGACGTTTTCGGACAGATGAATCGGAGGGGAAAGTTGCAAGTTCGGTATGATAGAGATGTGTGGCAGACGAACAAACCGTGTATTCGGATTCGTCTCGTCGTTCTGAGCAACTTTCATATATAAAACATTTTCATCCGAGTTACGAATTATTTTATATTAATTTTCAATGATTTACTAATATTCTAGAATTTCTGGAATTATTATATTTAATTAATTCGAATTGACCAAGTCAACTTGACTAGTCAAAAGGGTAGGTGTGCCCCACGTGTCATAGGCTATTTACCTAAACTAGTAAATAAATACTAACTTATTTAAATGGGGTCCTACATGTCATCTACTAGTAGACTAACTTAGCACACCTAATATACCTAGTTGTACTATTGTAAGCAAGGGCCGGCCACTACTGGGCAGAATCCAGCCGGCCACACGCACACACAAAGCACTCACGCACACATAGCACACGCCACACTATACTAGAGAATTTGTTCTCTGTTTAACACAAGATAGCAATTTATCATTTTCATAGGAATTAATCCATGCATCAACTAGATTTGGTCCAATGAAAACAGTTGAGCCTTGTCAAGTGTACTATCTACTCATATTAATTTTACACATATTAACAACTGTTTAACCGCTAATTAGGGGCTGTTTAGGAGGCTAGTCAACGTAGAAAAAGAAAAGCTAACTAGTAGCAGCTACAGTAGCAAGTAGTGCAGCGAGCCAGCGATGCAGGAAGCAAGCAGATACGCAGTAGCATGTACGTACAGCAGCAAGCAGCGAGCAGCCGCAGCTGTTGGCGAGCAGCATCAAGCCGTGGCGAGGATACGCGCGAGGGCGTGCGCACAGCAGCGGCACCAACAGCGCAGGAGCAGCAGTAGTGCAGCAGTAGCAGGGACGCAGGCGCGCGCGCAGCAGGTAGCAGCAGTTCGCAAGGGCTCGCGGGGGCACGGCCAGGCGTGCAGGGGGCACAACCAGGGGTTCAGGGCCGCGCGCGGGAGCGGAGCTCCAGCCATGGCGGCGGGATACGGCACGGATCGAGACCGGGGAAGAGGTGATCCAGAGGAGAAGCTCACCGCAAGTTCAATGATGAGGTCGGGGAGGCCGGGGACGAACCGGAGCCGCGGGAAACGATGTCGAACACCGACGATGTACCAACGAAGATGTGCTCGATGCCGAGCGTACGGGGCGGCTCCCCTCGATTTGATGCCCTGGATGGATGAAGTCAACGGTGGCGGTCCTTCTGGACTCGCCGGCGCGTCGAACGGTGACCGGTGGCCGCGGGCTTGACGACGGCGCGGTGACTTCCCGCCCGGCCGTCGAGACAGAGAGAGAGGGGGAAAGGGGGAGCGAGAGGGGGAGATGGGTGTGGGCGGTCTAGGGTTTCGGCGGAGGGAGAGGGGGCTGTTTATGCCGAGGGGGAGGCCGTGGATGGCTGCCACGCAGGGCTCGTGAGGCCATGGCTGGGGGGATGAGCGCCACGATCCCCCTCCCTCCCTGTAGTAGAGGAAGGGGACGAGGGGGTGGGCTGGCCCCTTTTGGCTAGATGGGCCAAGTGGCCCAGGGGGTCTCTTTTGTTCTTTTATCTTTTGTTTTGTTTTGTTTTACTTTTTCTTATTTCCTTTTCTGTTTTCTTTTAATTACCATTTAAATTTTGTTTTGTACATTACAAAAGTTGTACCTAATTTAGTATTAGTAATTATTCCACCGCCACAAATATTTTGGCACATGAATTAAAGTAGTTTATAATTGTTTATTATACTAAGAGCATTTAAATAATAGTTTTGCCGATGTTTTACTTACTATAGTGCATTTAAATTCTTTACAGGAGTGTGGTTTATTCACCAATATTTTGTATGGATTATTTGCCACAATCCGAACATTTTAGTTTTAATGTTTCAAAACTTTTGTTGTTTGCCTTTATTTCGAATTTGAATTTCGAATCGATTTTGAAGTAACGCGAGATTATCAATAGTAACTGAGGTGATGTGTCGTCATTAGGAGAAGGTTACTGTAGCTTATCTATCCGGGCGTCACAGTCTCCAGGTCTTGAGTGCGTGCACTACGGCCGCTAACTCCAAATCATGCGTGGCATAATTCAACTCATGGGGTCGAAGTTGACATGAGGCATATGAAACAACTCTTCCTTCTTGCATTAGAACACCTCCAAGTCCTTGACGTGAAGCATCGCAATATACTTGAAAATCCTTGTGTATATTCGGGAGAATCAACACTGGGGCTGTAACCAAATGTTTCTTCAGCTCCTGAAAACTAGCCTCACATTCTTCGGTCCAATTATACTTACTTTCCTTCTTCAACAACTCTGTCATCGGCTTTGCAATCTTGGAGAAATTCTCAATGAACCTCCGATGATATCCTGTGAGTCCAAGAAAACTATGAATCTCCCCAACTGAGGTGGGTGCTTTCCACTCGGTGACGGCCTCTACTTTGGAGGGGTCGACCGCTATACCGTCTCCTGATATAACATGTCCAAGGAATCCAACTTCCTTCAACAAAAACTCACATTTGCTGAACTTGGCATATAACTGATGTTCCCCGAGCTTCACAAGAACTAAATGCAAATGTTCCTTGTGCTCCTCTTCATTCTTAGAGTAAACCAATATGGCATCAATGAATACCACCACAAACTTATCCAAGAACTCCATGAACACCTTGTTAATCATACTCATAAAATAGGCAGGGGCATTAGTCAAACCAAATGACATAACTGTATATTCATATAGCCCGTACCTCGTGGTAAAAGCTGTCTTAGGTATGTCTTGCTCTCGGATCTTCAACCGATGATATCCCGATCGTAAATTGATCTTCGAGAAGACTTTGGCTCCTTGCAGCTGGTCAAACAAATCATTGATCATCAGTAGAGGGTACTTGTTCTTGATCGTCACCTCATTGAGTGCACGCTAATCCACAACCATCCTTAATGAACCATCCTTCTTCTTAACTAAGAGCACTGGGCTCCCCAAGGTGAAGAACTTGGTCAAATATAACCTTTCACCATTAACTCCTTGATTTGCTTCTTGATCTCCTCCAAATCATTTGCGGGCATCCGGTATGGTCTCTTGGATATTGGTTCGGTGCCTGGTAATAACTCAATCAAGAACCCGATGTCTCGATCCGGTGGCATGCCTGGTAACTCCTCCGAGAATACATCGGGGTAATCCTTCACAATTGGTACTTCCTCTTGAACAACTCCCGAGAGTGCGTTCACTTGTGTCCTCCGGGGTGTGTGCTTCGACACATACTTAATCCTCTTTCCTTCCGTGGTGGTGAGGAGAATAGATTTACTGGTGCAATCAATGTTTCCCTCAAACTTGGATAGCCAATCCATACCTATGATTACATCCAAACCCTGGGATTCCAAAATGATGAGGTCGATCGGAAAAACATGTCTCCCAATAGTCAAGGGCAATTGGTAACATCCTCGACTAGCCATGTACTCTGCTCCAGGGGAACATACAAACATAGGTGACTTAAGGGCTACGGTTGACAATTTATACTTTTCCACAAAACCCCTTGATATGTATGAATGAGATGCACCAGGGTCAAAAAGAACAAGGGCGGTAAATGCATTAACCAAAAACTTACCAACCACTGCGTTGGGCTGCTCGTCAATCTTCTCCACATTGACGTGATTCACCTGTTCTCTACTGAACGGGTTGGGCTTCTTTCTGAGCTTCCATTGCCATTTCCATTCTTTGCTTCAAGACACTCGGTGGCATAGTGTCCGTTCTTCCCGCACTTGAAACAAGTAATGTGACTCAAATCCTTCTTGGCGGGCGTTGATGGGGTGGAATAGTTCTGATTGTTGTTTCCTCCATTCCCATTGCCATTCCTGGGGCCACTATGGTTGTGTGAATTTCCACCATTGTGGGAATGGCCTCCATGGGTGGGATGGTTATGTCCTCCTGAGTACGGGGAATAGTGGGGCTTCTGTTGAGCTCCAGAGTTATATTTCCCCTGTCCATACTTCCTCTTGCGGCTATCAATCCGCTGCTGCTTTGTTTCAATCATGATCGCCCTATCTACCAGCTCCTGGTAGTTATTGAAGGTTGCTACCATCAGCTGCATGATCAATTCATCATTTAGTCCCTCAAGAAACTTCTCCTACTTCGTGGCGTCAGTGGCCACATGATGGCATCTCGCCCCTCGTTGGTTACCCCAAGTGGAAGGTTTGAGATGCAGTGTAGCGGAAGTTTTCCCTTGGCAAAGATACCAAGGATCGATTTCCCTGAGACTCCCAGTTTCAACAAGAAGGTGTCAACTGCTAACGGCGCCAGATATTAGCAATCAACGTGGACCTGCACACAGATACAAATAACTTTGCTCCCAACGAGTAAAATAAGAGCTGAGCATGATAGTAGCTATTGAAAGACAAAGAACACACACAGCAAAGATAAACATGAAAATTCTATGTTGTGTTCTAGGTAGAAGTGGAGCGTGTTTCTCTCCCACATAAAGAAAGCTGAGTTCCGACTCGTTATGAAAAGCTAAAGAAAAACTAAAAAGGAAAACTAAAAGCAAGACGCTCCAAGCATAGCACATAACACATGAAGTGATAAAAATATAGTGGAACGAAAGACGAACTGATAATGTTGATGGAGAAGGGGATGCACGGGGGCATCCCCAAGCTTAGACGCTTGAGTCTCCTTGAATATTTCTTGGGGGTGCATGGGGGCATCCCCAAGCTTGAGCGTTTGACACTCCTGAATCTTTTTATCATCTTCCCTCGCACACTTGAAAACTCCCTTCATACATAACTCATCATAATCTGATTAGCGAGGTTAGTACCCAAAATAAAATAATTGTTCCTTGCTGTAAATAAGTAAATTCTTGAAGGTATACTGTTTCTCAAGATTGCCAAAAGGTTTTTGCAAAGAAAAAGCAAGCTCAAGGTTTGCCAAATGAAGGAAAGGCAAAACAGGACAGAATCTGTGAAAAACAGAACAGCAGGTAGTAAATGATTTTTTCGGGGCACTTCTGCAACTCTAATCAAAAAACTCAGAAGATACGCACGAAAGACAATTGTATAGAGCACGCTGTCGAAAAAATTCAGACCAAAAATATGATCTGGTGATTTTATACGAATTTTTTTATCCAAGGACATAATCTGTTTCCTGGACAGCACGTCACAACTTTTGCACTTTCTTGCAATCAGAGGCTATACTTGGCACAAAGTTGAAAAGCAAATATACAATGATGATGCTACTGTAGTAACAACATCAAGACACAACAAAAGAAAAATAAATTTTTTATTCATGTGGGCTGCCTCCCAAAAGCGCTTTCTTTTATGTCTTTAAGCTAGGCATAATGCAAAGAAGAATCAATGACCATCATAATAATCGGAGCTATAAATTGCTTCAAATGGTTCCTCAACAAGTTCACTCTTGTTCCTTCTAGGAAAGGGGTACACACGTTTTGCCTTCCCGCGTAAGCGGATTTGTCCCTTACCTATATCGATGAAGCCTTTAACTGCTCGGAGGAAGTCCCTTCCAAGCACTATATTTCCTTGGTTTGGCTCCATGATGAAGAAATCAACCATTGTAATCCCTTTAAGGAATTTAACTGGCACGTCTTTTATTCTTCCTTGGATTTCAGAAATATCTCCATTAGTGTGTTCATGATAAGATGGTAATCTCTCCATGTTAAATTTTAAAGAATCATGAACAATTTTTGGCATAGTAGAAACCATAGATCCAATATCACAATAAGCAAGGAAGTCTTGATTAGAGATGCTAATCCTAACAAAAGGCTCCCAATCATTGTCTATTTCCAAAATGTCTTTCTTATTGGGTTTGGGTTTCTCTATCTTCATCAAGTCTAGAGCATCCATTCTCTTCTCAATAGTAGCAAGTCTATCTATGACAGTATCAAAACTATGATCATAAACAAAGTAACTAGATAGACCATGTATAATTTCAAGAGCTCTAGCTTCATCACACTCTAGGAAATCTCCCTCAGCTATAATATCAAGAGAGTGTTTACACCATTTAAAAAGACCATGGTAAAAAAATTTAAGCACAATTTTTATAGGTATCCAAGGCATAATTCTCCTATGTGCATCAGAAATTCTGTCCCATGCCTTTTTCATATTTTCTCCATCCCTTTGATGGAAATCTAGGACTTCTGATTCCCTCAAAGCTCCAAATCCTAACATGCTTGACTAAACAGAAAGGACTACTAACAGAAAAGCAAATAATTTTTTTGTGATTTTTGATAAAGGGAACTAAAGCAAAAAACTGAAAGGTAAACTAACAAGACTAAAAAGCAAAGGTAAAAGATAGCGTGCAACTCCCCTATCCTGAAGAGTGGAGTCCCCAGCAACGGCGCCAGAAAACTTTGCTTGATGGCTTCTCGCCCCTCGTTGGTTACCCCAAGTGGAAGGTTTGAGATGCAGTGTAACGGAAGTTTTCCCTTGGCAAAGATACCAAGGATCGATTTCCCTGAGACTCCCAGTTTCAACAAGAAGGTGTCAACTGCTAACGGCGCCAGATATTAGCAATCAACGTGGACCTGCACACAGATACAAATAACTTTGCTCCCAACGAGTACAGAGAGGTTGTCAATCCCTCCGGCCTTGTAGTTTACAAAGGATCAAACGCAAGTGATAATAGTGATAGGTTTTGCTGCAATAGTAAGTAAAAAGCGGAAAGTAAATAGCGGATGTGATCAATGATGGTAATATGGACCGGGGTCCCATGATGTTCACTAGTGATGTCTCTCTCCCAAAAGACGATAAAACAACTATATGAGGTGAACGAATTACAGCTGGGCAATTGACAGAATTATGTGCGCAAACCAATGCTAACTATGTTACAAGAAAGGTAGAGGTTCAAAGCATGGGCGGTACGCCAAGGCAAGTAGACCGAAATCCATCTGCATCTACTACTAATCATCCACCTTGAGATATCTATCCAGAACATCTCGCTGGTATTAAGTTGCGAGTCCCACCCATAGTGTAAACTCAAAGCAACAGACAACTGCATTAAAAGAACTTTGCGTAAAGTAAACAATCCTTGCACCCACGGGCACAAGCACCGTTGTTTTCCCCCTTGTGGCAGCAGCACATCCCCTAGACTCATGTTTCCGTCACTCAAGCTAGTCATCGAGGGGCATGAACCCACAATCAAGCATAACGTTCCCTCTTGGAGTCACTACCTACTACTTGACCAAAGCAATAAATAACAACGGAGAACATGCAAGAATTACTTACGAACATAAATATAAAAGAGGTAGATCAAATATATTACTCAAACACAATCTGAACATAATCTCACAATCCATCGGATCCCAGCAAACTCATCATAGCAACAGCATAAGGATTACATATGTGCCTCGATCATGTAGGGCAGCTCACGAGGACTAATTAGTGAAGCCCAAGAACGGGAGGAGAACATCACATAGCTACTGGTCATGGACCCATGGTCCTAGGGAGACTACTCACAACTCATCCGAGAGGCGTCCATGGTGGTGGAGAGGCTCCCGGTGGTGATCCTCCCCTCCGGCAGGGTGCCGAGAAGAGTTCTCCTAGCGCTCCCGATCTTGGAAGCGCGGCGGCGGTGGAACAGAGATGAGATCGCGAAAAAGGGTTCCCGTCTCGAGGGTTTCGGGACACGATATAAATATATGCCAAAGGGGGGTATCAGCGGAGGCCTGGGGGGCCCAGGCGACCCCCCCGGCGCGGCCAGGAGGGGGGCCGCGCCACCAGGGCGCCTGGAGCCCTGGTGGCCCCCCTCTGACTGTACTTTTGCTACCCGGAAGCTTCTGGAACGCTGATTTTTTATATATTTTTTCCGGGATTTTTCTGGCAGTTCTCGTAATGGGAAGACATGAAATACAAAAACAGCAGAAAACAGAAACTGGCACTGGGGTGCACTGAGTTAATAGGTTAGTCCAAATATGATCAAAAGTGTATGGAAGTGTATAAATATCATAGCAATATCACCCAAAAGAGGCATGGAGCAAGCATAAATTATAGATACGTTTTGGACGTATCACCACATCATCTAGCACATAGTGAGCTAACTGCCTGAAATCATCCACGTACTGCCCCACAGTACGGTTTCCTTGGCGTAAGTTGCAAAACTCATGCTTCTTCAGGTTCATGGCTCCAGATGAAACATGTGAAGTGCGGAAAGCTTGTTGAAACTGATCCCAAGTAACTGTAGCAACTGGATAGGTGGTGGTGTAGTTCTCCCACCAAGCGGCTGCTGGCCCCTCAAGATGATGTGCGGCAAAGTGCACTCTCTCTGCATCTATACATCCTACAGCTGCTAGCTCTCTTCCCATCTTGCGGAGCCCGTCATCTGCAACAATCAGCTCGATGCTACTAGAGAACACCGACGAATTCAACCTTAGGAAACGGGTCAGGTTCTCAGCTGGAGGAGGAGGTAGGTTGTTGTTGTTGTTGCCTTCGTTCTGAACCAGTAGTTGCATCAAAGTGTTCTGCTGCTGGATCAACTTGGTGAGCTCTGGTGGGAACTTGAATCCGGGCTCACGTCTTAGAGGCATCTGATGGGTTAGAGGGATGATAAATATAATAGAATGAGGTCTAGAGGGATTTCCACTACCCATATGCACATGAGACAAACATATTCATATCATATCACTCAATTGAAACAAGGTCACACAAAAGATCCTAAACTACTGATACAAAGCTCGCAAACGATTCTAACTACTTGGAAGAACTCTAATGATTACAGGGTGGTCATCTAATAGCTTTGATCGGAAGAAGACTCCATAATATCTGCTCCAACTTCGTCTTTCGAACATTGTAATCGTACTTTATTAGATATGGTGTGGTCTGTGATGTCTCTTACCGATTTACCACTATCGTTTTGGGGTTATGCATTAGAGACAGCTGCATTCACGTTAAATAGGGCACCATCTAAATCCGTTGAGATGACACTGTATGAACTGTGTTTTGGCAAGATACATAAGCTGTCGTTTCTTATAGTTTGGGGTTGCCATGCTTATGTGAAAAAGCTTCAACCTGATAAGCTTGAACCCAAATCGGAGAAGTGCGTCTTCATAGGATACCCAAAAGAAACTGCTGGTTACACCTTCTATCACATATCCGAAGGCAAGACTTTTGTTGCTAAGAATGGATCCTTTCTAGAAAAGGAGTTTCTCTCGAAAGAAGTGAGTGGGAGAAAAGTAGAACTTGATGAGGTAATTGTACCTTTTCTCGAATTGGAAACTAGCTCCTCACAGAAAATCATTCCCGTGATGCCTACACCAATTAGTGAGGAAGCTGATGATGATGATCATGAAGCTTCAGATCAAGTTACTACCGAACCTCGTAGGTCAACAAGAGTCCGAATCATGTTAGCAATTGCTGCATTTTATAATTATGAAATCTGGCAAATGGATGTGACAATTGCATTTTTTAATGGATTTCTCAAAGAAGAGTTGTATATGATGAAACCAGAAGGTTTTGTCGATACTAAATGTGCTAACAAAGTGTGCAAGCTCCAGCGATCCATATATTGACTGGTGCAAGAATCTTGAAGTTGGAATATACGCTTTGATGAGGTGATCAAAGCATATGGTTTTCTACAGACTTTTGGAGAAGCCTGTATTTACAAGAAAGTGAGTGGGAGCTCTGTAGCATTTATGATATTATATGTGGATGACATATTGTTGATTGGAAATGATGTAGAATTTCCGGATAACATAAAAGGATACTAGAATAAGATTTTTTTTTTAATGAAAGACCTCACTGAAGCTGCTTATATATTGGGCATCAAGATCTATAGAAATAGATCAAGACGATTAATTGGACTTTCACAAAGCACGTACCTTGATAAAAAAGTTAAGAAGTTCAAAATGGATCAGTCAAAGAAAGGGTTCTTGCCTATTTTACAAGGTGTGAAGTTGAGTCAGACTCAATGCCCAACCACTGCGGAAGATAACGAGAAAATGAAAGTCATTCCCTATGCTTCTACCATAGGTTCTATCATGTATGCAATGATGTGTACCAGACCTGATGTGTGCCTTGCTATAAGTCTAGCAGGGAGGTACCAAAGTAATCCAGGAGTGGATCACTGGACATCAGTCAAGAACGTCATGAAGTACCTGAAAAGGACCAAGGATATGTTTCTCATTTTTGGAGGTGACAAAGAGCTCGTCGTAAACGGTTACGTTGATGATAGCTTTGACACTGATCCGGATGACTCTAAGTCAAAAACCAGATACGTATTTTTGTTAAACGATGGAGCTGTCAGTTGGTGCAGTTCCAAGCAGAGCATCGTGGCGGGATCTACGTGTGAAGCGGGGTATATAGCTACTACAGAAGTAGCAAATGAAGGAGTCTGGATGAAGGTGTTCATATCCGATCTAGGTGTAATACCTAGTGCATCGGGTCCAATGAAAATCTCTTGTGACAACACTGGAGAAATTTCCTTGGCGAAGGAATCCAGGTTTCAGAAGAGAACTAAGAACATCAAGAGACACTTCAACTCTATCCGCGATCAAGTCAAGGAGGGAGACATAGAGATTTGCAAAATACATACGGATCTGAATGTAGCAGACCTGTTGACTAAGCCTCTTCCACGAGCAAAACATGATCGGCACCAAGACTCCATGGGTGTTAGAATCATTACTATGTAATCTAGATTATTGACTCAAGTGCAAGTGGGAGACTGAAGGAAATATGCCCTAGAGGCAATAATAAAGTTGTTATTTATATTTCCTTATATCATGATAAATGTCTTTTATTCATGCTAGAATTGTATTAACCGGAAACTTGATACATGTGTGGATACGTAGACGAAACACAGTGTCCCTATTAAGCCTCTACTAGACTAGCTCATTAATCAAAGATGGTCGAGTTTCCTAACCGTAGACATGTGTTGTCATTTGATTAACGGGATCACATCATTAGGAGAATGATGTGATGGACAAGACCCATTTGTTAGCTTAGCATTTTGATCGTTAAGTATTGCTATTGCTCTCTTCATGTCAAATACATATTCCTCCGACTATAAGATTATGCAACGGCCGGATATCGGAGGAATGCCTTGTGTGTTATCAAACATCACAACATAACTGGGTGATTATGAATATTCTCTACAGGTATCTCCGGAGGTGTTTGTTGGGTTGGCATAGATCTCCGGAGGTGATTATGAATATCGGAGAGGTATTTCTGGGCCCTCTCGGTAATGCACATCATAAGAAGTCTTGCAAGCAATGTGACTAATGAGTTAGTTAGGATATGCTACATTACAGAATGACTAAAGAGACTTCCCGGTAATGAGATTGAACTAGGTATGAAGATACCGACGATCGAATTTTGGGCAAGTAACATACCGATGGCAAAGGGAATAATGTATGTTGTCATTACGGTTTGACTGATAAAGATCTTTGTAGAATATGTGGGAACCAATATGAGCATCCAGGTTCCGCTATTGGTTATTGACCATAGAAGTGTCTTGGCCATGTCTACATAGTTCTCGAACCCGTAGGGTCCGCACGCTTAATGTTCGATGACGATTTGTATTAAGAGTTATATGTTTTTGGTGACCAAAGATTGTTAGGAGTCCTGGATGAGATCACGGACATAACGAGGAGTCTCGAAATGGTCGAGAGGTAAAGATCGATATATTGGATGATAGTATTCGGACAACGGAAGGGTTCCTAGGGGTGTCGGGTACATATCGGAGTTTCGGGGGGCTACCAGAACCCCCGGGGAAAGTTATGGGCCATAAGAGGGAGGCACGCCAGCCCACGTAGGGGTGGCGCGCCCCCTCCATGGAAGGAGGCCGAATTGGAGTAGGGGATGGGCGCCACCCCCCTTTCCTTCTTCTCCTCCACTCCTTCCTCCTTTCCCCCCTCCATGAAAAGGAAAAAGAGGGGGGTGAATCCTACTAGGAATAGGATTCCTAGTACGACTCCCTCCCCTTGGCACGCCCCCTATGGCTGCCTTCCTCCCTCTCCCTCCTTTATATACATGGGGAGGGCACCTCTATAAGACACATCAATTGCTCTTAGCTGTGTGTAGTGCCCCCACCATAGTTTACACCTTAGGTGATACTGTCGTAGTGCTTAGGCGAAGCCTTGCGCGATCTACTTGACCATCACCGTCAACACGCCGTTGTGCTACCGGAACTCTCCCTGGACACTATGCTGGATCAAGAGTTCGTGGGACGTCATAGAGCTGAACGTGTGCAGAACTCGGAGGTGACGGACGTTTGCTGCTTGATCGGTTGAATCGCGAAGACGTTCGACTACATCAACCGCGTTAATCTAACGCTTCCGCTTTCGGTCTATGAGGGTACGTGGACACACTCTTCCCGTCTCGTTGTTATGCATCTCCTAGATAGATCTTGCGTGAGCGTACGATTTTTTTTTGAAATTGCATGCTACATTCCCAACACCTCATATCATTAATGTGGGCGACAAACGGACGGATGACACTTGTGTCATTTGAACGCAGAGCAATCGCCTGCACCGGGAAGCGACACAGCCCGTTTCGGGCGGAAAGCGCACGCGGGTGAGGGTGGCGGTCTGGGTGGGCCAGGGCGGCCAGGCTCGTGCTTGGCAGTGGTCCGTTCCAGCAGTCGGACATACTGGCTCGCCAGCAAGATCGCCTAGCTGAGCGACGACAATCAGACGATGGACGTGGCTTCCGACCAGGAGCCAGCGCCACCGCCCAAGCCGGTTCATGCCGGGTTCACCATAGAGCATGTGCAGCCGCACTTCGATGCCCTAATGGCGGAAGAGCTACCAGCGTAGGAGGACATGTGTTGCAACCTCTGTCTCCTCAACGATCACCACCTCACAGAAGGACGAATCGTTGCCGAACAAGCGAACAACAATGTTGTCGCAGACATGTGTCACTATGATCCTGGCTTCCTGAATGAGCACCGAGCATTGTATCAGACCATCCGTACGGCCTGTGAGGCCCTCTCCGTCGTCCTTCGAGTTGCTGCGCTCATCGTGGCGCCGTCATCTCGTGTTGTCAACATGGTCAACGAACAGAGGAATCAGGAGATGACTTGGAGAGGATGAAGTGGGGACCCACCAGGGCCATAGCCGCACATACGCAAGTGCCTCCTTATTATATACAACTATTTTTTTGCTTCCTCCTCGTTTCCTGACATCACAGTCTCACACCATTGTCAACCTATGTAGTCAATAAATGAGAGAATTGCACAAGGAGCGGCCGACAGCTGGGACCCAGCAGCTCAAGCAGTATTTGTGTTTTTTAGGTGTGAGCAGAGTTTTTCTTGAGCGATGTTATTGTTGTTGGTCAGATGAGTAGGTATCAACTGGACGGGCTGTGGCCCGTTTAGCCCAGGCTATTATTTTATGCCGACCAAATATCCAGCCGAGATATTATTATTTTTTCAAGCTGAAAATGGCTAGCCCAGCTATACTTTTATGTGAGGAATACCCAGCCGAGGTCAACTTGTTATTCTCCGCCCCGCTGGGCTGCAAATCTTTCCTAGGAGGGATGCACATTAGGCTTAACAAAAAAATGGGCTTTAAGAAATAATAAATGAGATGTAATTTTAAAAACTGGAGTCTAACTTTAAAAAATGCACCAAACACGTAATTAGTTTAAAAAAAATATTATTTTTGAATTTTGAAATTTTAAATTTCATTACTTGTTGCGCACGCAATATTTCGTTGGATTTTTACGTAATACAAATTTATTTTGAAATTATATTTAAACTGACTATAAATTTCTGGATAAAAATATTTCTGATCCAATCAAAATGTATGAAATTTTATTAAATTATGTTTTGAGCGGTAGGTTGAAATTATTAATCGTTGTCCTACCTAGAAAATGGGATGTAATTTTATTAAACTGTAAATGGGATGTAGTAAATTCCATTAGAATTCAAAAATGGGTTGTACATTCTTACAAATCGCAAATGGGATATATGTTCTTTGTTGCACACTTGTGGGCCTACTAAGTTGACGCCTACGCAAGGCTTTGTCAACTTATAGTCAACACACGGTTCTAGCAGCAGTGGCCGTTGGATGTCCATCGAATGGATGTCGTGCTTCTTCTTCAATCTCGGTTATTCTTACTTCAGCCGCCCAAACCGCCGCCGGCGGTACCGCCTGGTACCGCCTCTCGTGGTCGGCTGTGCTACCGCGCAGGACTCACCAGCCCACCCTACTCCCATCGCCGTCCATGCCATTCCTATACTCACCAACACCTCCTCTTATTCTCTGGCGATGGCAGCCTCACACTGCAGCTGAAGCAGTGAACCCTCGTACTCCCCCCGTTTGGGCATCCACCTGCCTTGTCTTCCCTGGCTCCACGTCATTCCCTTCCTAGGCCTCGCCATCGTCCACCACATGGGTGTTGTCTGCGTGGCGTGGTCAACTTGGTCAACGAACGACAGCCATCGGAAGAGCACTCTATGTGGTGAGGCTGACAGATGGACCCACCAGCTACATCTTCGCACGCAAGGAAGTGCGTCCATATTACGGGCAAAAAAATGATTATCCCCCTGACCGCTGGGACCCACCATCAATAACTTCGCACATAAGGAAGTGCCTCCTTATCCTCCCTGACGGTCGGAACCCACCTAGTCTAAGCGTACATAGCGTTGTCATTCTGGTCATGAACGTGTACGTACATATTGGTCGATCGGTCTCTCTGCAATGATGAACCGTGGCCGAGCAAGCAGCGACACGTGTAGTAGTAGAGCCCCTGATGTAGTAGTTCAGGCAGTCCAGTCTGAACTGTGTACATGTACATACAACCAGATGCCAATAAATACGGCCACATACGTACATACGGGCGGGGTCTCGAACGCCTAGCTACTCGCACATACGTACGGCCAGGGCACGTGTACATGGAGAGGCAACGGACGGCAGCAACGGCGTCCTATTCATCAGCAGCCAAGCAGCTGGGTCGAAACAAAGAAACAACGTCATGTTCATCTGGAGCGAAGCCACTGGGTCGGAATGCGTCGTGTTCAATGGGAGCCAACCAACTTGGATGGAACAGTCGGAACGGGGTCTGGCGTACCGCAAAATGAAGGAAAACGGCCTGTTGTTTGACCGTGTACAGTCGAAGCGGGGTCCTATTCATCAGAAGGGTCCGGCGTACCGCAGAACGGAGGAAACGGACTTGTGTTCGAGCTCCTACGATCGAAACGGTGTGTTGTTGATCGAGAGGGGTGTGGCGTACCGCAAAATGGAGGAAACGGACTTGTGTTGGAGTGCTACGGTCGAAACGGGGGTCCTGTTCATCGGGAGGGGTGTGGCATACCGCAAAACGGGAATCCACGGGCTACTATTCACCCACCATCGACTTCCTCTAGCCTCCACCTGCACTTTTCATCCACCGCGTCTTCCTCTTCCTCCACCGGCTGCTGTTCAACCAGCCCTCCACCGGCTACTGTTCAACTAGCCATCCATGGGGTCCTGTTCATCCAACCAGCCCTCCACCGGCTACTCTTCAACCAACCCTCCATGGGGTCCTGTTCATCCACCCTGACGCCTCGGCTATGGCGGCCTCCTCTCGGGGTCATATTCATCCAGTGGCAACCGCAACAGCCTACTACCACGGGGTCCTGTTCATCCAACCCCCGCCAGGAACTGTTCATCCAACCCCAACCATGTATGTCTCGACTCGTTCAACCAACCCCGCGTTCATTGTTCATCAAGAGGCAGCAACTGGTTCGATCGGCTTCAGTAAGCACCAGCAACAATCAATCGGGTTCAGTTAGCACCGGTAGCAAAGGAATCGCTCGGGTTCAGTTAGCAGCCAAGCGATCGATCGCTCGGGTTCAGTAACGTAGCCAGTGCAATTGCTCGAGTTCAGTAAGTGAACGCCTCGCTCGGGTTCAGTTAGAGCCCAAGGCCTCGCACATACACATGACGTGTACGAGAGAAACGCACAAACCTCCATGCATCGCTCCGCCCCGACCACCCACCGTCCCCGGGAACTCCTCGAAATTTTCTCTCCCTCGCTTCTACCACAATTTTTTCCGTCATAGACGGCCAAAAGAATGTCATGCATGTGCGTCGTCCCCGGCCCGCTCAGGACGAAAAGCCCATTTTCTGTCATGATTTTTTGTCATAGAAGTAGGAGCCCACCACATCTATGATGATACGGGTTTTTGTCACAATTATCGTCATAGAAGTGTCATAAGCATGACAGAAAAAAAATCGTTCGGTCCAAAATGTCACGGACGTGTCTTTTTTTGTAGTGCCGGCCGGCTCTCCTGACCACCAGTCATATCTCCCGCTTTCTGCAACAACACCGCCGACGCGTCGAGCATCTTTGTGGTGGACGCCTACCGCTTTTGAAGCTTCGTGAACTCCCGCACATAAAGGAGGAGCATGGCACTGCTCTCCTCCTTGAGCTCATGGAGCTCCACGTCCTTGGCCTTGAGCTCCGTATCCTTGGCATGGAGCTCGTGTGTCAGGCGTCTTACATCATAGTCCATGATCTGGTGCGCCGCCATGGTACCAGGTAGGAGCAATGGGGAGAGGAAGCAAAGGGGGCTAAACGGCAGAAAGGCAATGCAATCTACGGGATGGCGGAGGGAGCCAGCCCAGGAGCGGGATGAATCTTTTGATTTTCACCATGGGAAAACACCAGTCGACGACTTTTCACTTCAGGGAGCAATGGGTTTTATAGGCGGAGTCATCATGACTAATTGCTGTCGCGCCTGCTCCCATCAATCAAAAAAATAAAAATCATGTTGCGCTTGTCGCACCCAAAGACCAGTGCAACACAGTATCATCCAACAATATCATCGATCCAGTGCCTACGAGTTTTTCCACATATTGATCTTGCTAATTTACTACTATTGCTGCTAATATTGCAATTGCTACAAAACTGCTGCTACTATTGTTACCATCACTACTGCTATCAAAACTATCATACTACTGTGCTACTAATCACCTTGTTGTAGATATTTAATCTCCAGGTGTGGTTGAATTGACAACTCAACTGCTAATACTTACAAATATTCTTTGGCTTTCCTTGTGTCGAATCTATTAATTTGGGTTGAATAATCTACCCTCGAAAACTGTTGCGATCCCCTATACTTGTGGGTTATCATGGAGGAAGGGGGTGAAATGTGTGAGGAGGATGATGGTGTTGGCCTAAAAAACACTAACATGGGGATGGAAAGTCGGGGATATGCATACGGGGATACAAGATACAACATTTTCCAAAAAATACCCATTCGGGGATATAGTGAGTATATATATAATAAAAGATATATTCCCTACTTTTTATCTAGCAATGAGGATTGAAGAAAATTACACAAGTCACCAAGCAATATAGGAAACACTGAGGACTAACAGACAAGGTAAATTGTGTAAGTACAAAGAATTTACCTCTCCCTCGGTGTCAATTTCCTTTAGGAACATTGGACCACCTTCTATCATAGCCATGAAGATGAAAATGGGCCGCCATTGAATATCAGACCATCCATCCGTCGCAATGGTAACTCCTTTGTTAGGCCATGTTGAATTAATAGGCTCTAGGCTCTTCTGAATGTGCTTCTTCTCTTGATAAAGAAGTGTTGTCCTCAATGAATTATATCCTGGAGACACATACCCACCCAAGCTGTTGTTTGCAATGAAGGTAATGGTTTCCCTAAAGTCGGGTTGCTTGAAAGATTGAAAGGAAGCCCTACAAATCAACATTCAGTAAATCAGCAACACAGAAATTGAAGTATTTAACCATGCCGGACAGGAAAAGAAAAGATTGGTATACAAAATTACACACCTGCAGTATAAGAGATTCTAACAACATGAGCATCAGCTTGTTGTCGGATCTCTGCGTTAAAACTCTCTCCAGTAGCTATTTGCTTTGTTTTTCTTGTTGGAGGAGAAACATTAGACAAAGGTAAAGTAATTGCGTGCTTGGTTGAACCATGTTCAATGAGTTGTTGAGCGGCTCTGTCCTCTTTGCAAAGTTTCTCAAAGGCAGAGTGTGGAATCTTTTCACAAGTTGCTACATCTTCCATTGTCATCTGAAGAAGATGAGGCCTCACTCTTGAATAGCTATCTAGGTAAACTTTGTGACATAAATTTCAGTGGAACCTTATGTTTTCTCAACGGCTACCTGATACGTCTCCAACGTATCTATAATTTTTATTGTTCCATGCTATTATATTATCATTCTTGGATGTTTTACAATCATTTTACAATCATTTATATCATTTTTTGGGACTAACCTATTGACATAGTGCTAACTGCCAGTTGCTGTTTTCTGCTTGTTTTTTTACATCGCAGAAAATCAATATCAAACGGAGTCCAAATGCAGCGAAACTTTTCATGGATTTTTTTGGACCAGAAGACACCAGATGGGCCAGAGAAGCACCTGGGGTGCCCTGGGGGGCACCACCCATGAGGGCGTGCTTGGGCCCCTAGGCGCGCCCAGGTGGGTTGTGCCCACCTCGATGGCCTCTCGCACAACCTCTTCGCTCTATAAATACCTCCTTCCTCCAGAAACCCTAGGGGAGTCGACGAAATTTTGTTTCAGCCACCGCAAGTTCCAGAACCACGAGATCCAATCTATAGCCCTTTTCTGGCACTCCGCCAGAGGGGATCACGATCACGGAGGGGTTGATCATCCTCATTGGTCCTCTCCGATGATGCGTTAGTAGTTTACCACAGACCTACGGGTCCATAGGCAGTAGCTAGATGGCTTCTTCCCTCTTTGTATCTCAATACAATGGTCTCTCAGAGATATATTTGATGTAATGACTTTTTGCGGTGTGTTTGTTGGGATCCGATGAATTGTGAGTTTATGATCAGATTTGCCTTGATTTAATATCCAATCTTGATTATTATAGCCTCGTATTTATTCTCCGATATTTGGGTTTTGTTTGGCCAACTTGATCTATTGATCTTGCAATGCGAAGAGGTGCTTTGTAATGGTTCGATCTTGCGGTGTCCTTGACAGAAGGCGCAGCAAGGCAACATATCTACAATTTTTTATTGTTCCATGCTATTATATTATCTGTTTTGGATGTTTTATATGCATTAATATGCAATTTTATATTATTTTTGGGACTATCTTATTAACCTAGAGCCTAGTGCCAGTTTCTGTTTTTTTCCTTGTTTTTGAGTTTCGCAGAAAAGGAATATTAAACGGAGTCCAAACAGAATGAAACTTTACGATGATTTTGTGATAGCCTGGCTTATTAGGGATAATAGACTACTCATATCAATAAGGAAATCCTTCTTTTCCGGAAGCCCATTCAGACAAAACTCCAAAGTTAAGTGTGCTCAGCTTGGAGTAATTTCAGGACGGGTGACCGACCGAGAAGTTGCTCCCAGGTGCACACGACTGAGGACAAAGTGCAAAGAAAAGACTAGTATTGATATGTGGGGCCAGTCTAGATCCCGCCAGGAGTAATGACCACTGGCAGGTGTGTCCGGGGCATTACAAGTTGGTAATCAGAGCCTTCCCAGACCTAGGAGCCACTGTTTGATCGAACCGCTGCCGATGCTGAGTCTACATTTAAAAAAAAACGAGTCTTAGGATTATATATATTGGAGAGTAGGAATTATTTTTTCTCCTTATCCCCTTCATCGCTCTGGTGAGGACTCCTTACGTAGAAGTTTTGTCTTCCTACCATGTTTTCCACTAAAAAGAATTTAGGATCACGCAGGTATTGTTGGGGTCGTTTCAATATTTTTTGTGACGAGAACATTGTTCTTGGTGCCTCCTATCATTTAGGGGTTGTGGTAGTGTCCCGGGGAGTTGAGCTCCGAGGTGTTGTCGCCACAATTGTATCTTTGCAGTTCTGGAATACCAGAGGTGGGCGAAATTGAAAACTCTTCTATGCGTGTCTGGTGGTGAGATAACCCCGATGTCACCCAGTACTGGGGGGATAGTTTGGGAGTATTGCCACATCTAGTATAGCGGATGCTTTTTGAAGGTCTGAGGTAAACGGTTTCCGAAGGTGCCTGGTTATGTGTTGACGGATGGATACAACTGGATGTAGGATTTATTAGTTGTATGATATGTGGTGCTTCCCCTGTATCCCCAACACTAGATTGCATAACCGAAAATCTTCGGGAATAAATAGGTGGGAATTCAAGTAGCTCTTAGGAAATCTTCCAACGGATGCATGATATGAGGTTGGGGTCTATCATGTATTTGTTCCATCTGTTACCTTGTTGGTTTATTCTTCAATCATTCACGTGGCTTCTCAACAAGTTGACGTGTCATTTAAGTTTATGGAATTCATTCGTTCAATTCTCTGTTCGAATGATATTGTGAAGATAATGTTGCAACATATCTATCCTTTGTTTTTGTTTTGATTGTGGTATCCGAGTTGCTTCGATGTCAAGTGTTGATTCCATACCTTTCCTAATCGGTGTTCTCATATTTCTATGGAGGTGCTAATCCTTCTTGTTCATCAAGATTGTCATGTTAAATCCTTTGTCAACCAGTGTGTTTCTCGTCAAGTTGATTCGGCCCTCTTCATCTTTTGCAAGTTCAATCCTCAATTCTGTCCAACCGGCGTCATTTTCCCCATACAAAGTTGTCTCTATTTTCCCCACCCTCCCACCCCTTCTCTTTATGCAGCCAGAATTCTTTAATCAAGTATCTATTTTATTCATGTGAAGTCTCTTCATCAGTTTTTCTTTAATGTTTCATCCGGTGATTTCTCGTGAAGATGCTCAAGAAGCTTCAAGTTTATCATTCTCCATTCTCGTTTCTTCTCCGATGGACTAAATTCAAGTTTTGGTGTTGATCTTATCCCTTTCCTCATTTCACAATGCTTTCTCATTCCGGTGCACCAATTAATCATTCACCTCTCGCTATTCATTTGTTCTGGAGTGCTGAAGATATCTTAGAAGATTCACATTTCCATTCTTAATCCATTCAAGCTATTTTGAGGTTGTTACCTCATTAAAGTCATTTAATTCAACTGATGCAATCTCTCTTTCAAGTAATCATTCCAACGGTGTTTCTTTTGAGTGGGCCCTAACCCACATGTCTTTTTCTAGGATCTTACCTAACTCTTCTAATTATCTGGAGTTATTACGGAATTCTTTTCTAAGTGTGACGTAAGAATGGATTCCATCAGTCAAATGCCTTCTCCAAGACTGCTTTCAAATTCTTTTCATGCTTGGTTGAACGTTCCTGTAGCCCGACGAGGACGTCGGTTCCTCTGAGTGGGGGTGTATGTGATAGCCTCGCTTATTAGGGATGATAGACTACTCATATCAATAAGGAAATCCTTCTTTTCTGGAAGCCCATTCAGACAGAACTCCAAAGTTAAGTGTGCTTAGCTTGGAGTAATTTCAGGATGGGTGACCGACCGGGAATTTGCTCCCGGGTGCCACGAGTGAGGACAAAGTGCACAGAAAAGACTAGTATTGATATGTGGGGGCCAATCTAGATCCCGCCAGGAGTAACGACCACCGGCGGGTGTGTCCCAGGCGTTACAGATTTTTCTTAGACCAGAAGACACCCCGGAGACTTGAGAACGAAGTCAGAAGAGCCACGAGGCGGCCCCCACCCTTGCGGGCCCCTCATGACTCCACTGACCTACTTCTTCCTCCTATGTACATATATATTTCAGAAACCCTAGAGGGGCACCGAAACCACTTTTTCACCATCGTAACCTTCTGTATCCGCAAGATCCCATCTAGAGGCCTTTTCCGGTACTCTGCCAGAGGGGGATTCAACCATGGAGGGCATCTACATCAAAACCATTGCCCTTCTGAAGAAGCATCAATAGTTTAGCACAGACCTATGGGTCCATATCTAGTAGCTAGATGTCTTCTTCTCTCTCTTTGATTCTCAATACCATGTTCTCCTTGCTATTTCTCGAGCTTGTGTTGTATTCCCTCGAAGAGGAAAAGGTGATGCAACACAGTAGCGTAAGTATTTCCCTCGGTTTTTGAGAAACAAGGTATCAATCCAGTAGGAGACCACGCAAGAGTCCCTCACACCTGCACAAACAAATAAGAACTTCGCAGCCAACGCGATAAGGGGTTGTCAATCCCTTCACGGTCACTTACGAAAGTGAGATCTGATAGATATGATAAGATAATATTTTTGGTATCTTTGGTATAGAAACAGAAAGTAAATGAAGCAAAGTAAAGTAGATGGAAGATTAATATGATGAAGATAGACCCGGGGGCCATAGGTTTCACTAGTGGCTTCTCTCATGAAAGCAGAATTCGACGGTGGGTGAACAAATTATTGTCGAGCAATTGATAGAAAAGCGCATAGTTATGACAATATCTAGGCATGATCATTATATATAGGCATCACGTCCGTGACATGTAGACCGAAACGATTCTGCATCTACTACTATTACTCCACACATCGACCGCTATCCAGCATGCATCTAGAGTATTAAGTTCATAAGAACAGAGTAATGCTTGAAGCAAGATGACATGATGTAGAGGGATAAAATCAAGCAATATGATATAAACCCCATATTTTTATCCTCGTTGGCAACACTAGAATACATGCCTTGCTGCCCCTGCTGTCACTGGGAAAGGACACCGCAAGATTGAACCCAAAGCCAAGCACTTCTCCCATTGAAAGAACAATAGATCTAGTAGGCCAAACCAAACCAATAATTCGAAGAGACTTGCTAGGATATTATAATCAAACATAAAAGATTTCAGAAAAGAATCAAATATTGTTCATAGATAATCTTGATCATAAACACACAATTCATCAGATCTCGACAAACACACCGCAAAAAGATTACATCGAATAGATCTCCTTGAACATCGAGGAGAACTTTGTATTGACATCCAAAGAGAGAGAAGAAGCCATCTCGCAAATAACTATGGACCCGAAGGTCTGTGGTAAACTACTCACAACTCATCGATGAGGCTATGGTGTTGATGTAGAAGCACTCCTTTATCGATCCCCCCTCTGGCGGAGCTCCGGAATAGGCTCCAAGATGGGATCTCACGGGAACAGAAGGTTGCAGCGGTGGAATTAGGGTTTCATCTGTTGCCTCGATGTTTTCAGGTTACGTGGACATATATAGGAGGAAAAAGTACGTCAGTGGAGCAACATGTGGCCAACGAGGGTGGGGGGCGCGCCCTTCCCCCTCGTGTGCACCTCGTTCCTTCTCTGACTTGTAACCCATCTCTCGTGAAGATATCGTTCCAAAAATAACTCTCCCGAAGGTTTCATTCCGTTTGGACTCCGTTTGATATTCCTTTTTCGCGAAACACTGAAATAGGCAAAAAACAACAATTTGCACTGGGCCTTGGGTTAGTAGGTTAGTCCCAAAAATAATATAGAAGTGTATAATAAAGCCCATTAAACATCCAAAACAGAATATATAATAGCATGGAATAATCAAAAATTAAAGATACGTTGGAGAGGTATCAAGCATCCCCAAGCTTAATTCCTGCTCGTCCTCGAGTAGGTAATTGATAAAAATAGAATTTTTGATGTGGAATTCTAACTAACACAATCCTCAATGTAATTATGTTTATTGTGGCATGAATGTTCAGACCCGAAAGATTCAAGACAAAAGTCTATATTGACATAAGAATAATAATACTTCAAGCATACTAACAAAGCAATCATGTCTTCTCAAAATAACATGGTCAAAGGAAGTTATCCCTACAAAATCATATAGTGTGGCTATGCTCCCTCTTCATCACACAAAATATTTAAATCATGCACAACCCCGGTTTTAGCCAAGCAATTGTTTCATAATCAAAAAAATTCAAACCTTTCAACTTTCGCGCAATACATGAGCGTGAGCCATGGATATAACACTATGTGGAATAGAGTGGTGGTTGTGGAGAACACAAAAGAGGAAGATAGTCTCACATCAACTAGGCATGTCGATGAGCTATGGAGATGCCCATCAATAGATATCAATGTGAGTGAGTAGGGATTGCCATGCAATGGATGCACTAGAGCTATAAGTGTATGAAAGCTCATCAAAACAAACTAAGTGGGTGTGCATCCAACTTGCTTGCTCATGAAGACCTAGGGCATTTGAGGAAGCCCACCATTGGAATATACAAGCCAAGTTCTATAATGAAAATTCCCACTAGCATATGAAAGTGACAAAACAAGAGAATCTCTATCATGAAGATCATGGTGCTACTTTGAAACACAAGTGCGGAAAAAGGATAGTAACATTGTCCCTTCTCTCTTTTTCTCTCTTTTTTTTCTTTTTTTTTCTTTCGGACTTTTCTCCTTTTTCTCTTTTTTTATGGCCTCTTTTTTTTCTTTTTTGTCCGGAGTCTCATCCCAACTTGTGGGGGAATCATAGTCTCCATCATCCTTTCCTCACTGGGACAATGCTCTAATAATGAAGATCATCACACTTTTATTTACTTAGAACTCAAAGATTACAACTCGAAGCTAGAACAAAATATGACTCTATGTGAATGATGCTGAAGCATGTCATATGAACGGAACGGTGGAAAGTTGTATGGAAATATATCTCGGAATGACTATGGAAATGCCATGATAGGTAGGTATGGTTGTTGTTTTGTGGAAGGTATATGGTGGGTGTATGGTACCGACGAAAGTTGCGCGGTACAAGAGAGGCTAGCAATGATGGAAGGGTGAGAGTGCATATAATTCATGGACTCAACATTAGTCATAAACAACTCATATACTTATTGGAAAAATCTATGAGTTATCAAAACAAAGTATTCAACGCATGCTCCTAGGGTAAGGGTTGGTAGGAGTTAACCATCGCGCGATCCTGACCTCCACACAAAGGATGACACTCAATAAGTAAATCATGCTCCAACTTCATCACATAACGGTTCACCATACGTGCATGCTACGGGAATCACAAACTTTAACACAAGTGTTTCTCAAATTGACAATTAATCCACTAGCATGACTCTAATATCATTATCCTCACATCTCAAAACAGTCATCAAGTATCAAACTTCTCATAGTATTCATTGCGCTTTATGTGAAAGATTTTACTATACTCGTCTTGGATGCCTCTCATATTCGGACTAGTTTTATAACCAAAGCACATTACCATGCTGTTCTAAGAGACTCTCAAAAGGATATAAGTGAAGCATGAGAGATCAATAATTTCTACAAAATAAAACCACCACCGTGCTCTAATAGATATAAGCGAAGCACAAGAGCAAAACTATCTAGCTCAAAAGATATAAGTGAAGCACATAGAGTATTCTAACAAATTTCAAATCATATTTATCTCTCTCAAAAGTTGCATCCATCAAGGATGATTGTGGAAAACTAAAAAGCAAAGACTCAAATCATACATGACGCTCCAAGCAAAACACATATCATGTGGTGAATAAAAATATAGTCTCAAGTAAAGTTACCGATAGACGAAGACGAAAGAGGGGATGCCCCGAGCTTAGGCTTTTGGATCCTTGAATTTTTACCTTGGGGTGCCTTGGGCATCCCCAAGCTTAGGCTCTTGCCACTCTTGGTTCCATAGTCCATCAAAGCCATACACAAAACTTGAAAACTTCACAACACAAAACTTAGCCAAAAATCTCATGAGCTCCGTTAGTATAAGAAATCAAACTACCACTCAAAGGTACTGTAATGAACCCATTCTTTGTTTATATTGGTGTTAAACCTACTGTATTCCAACTTATCTATGATTCATACCCCCCGATACTACTCATAGATTCATCAAAATAAGCAAACAACACACGAAAAACAGAATCTGTCAAAAACAGTACAGTCTGTAGTAATCTGTAACTTTCGAATATTTCTGTAACTCTAAAAAAATTGAAATAAATTGGTGAACGTGAGGAATTTGTCTATTAATCATCTGCAAAAAAAATCAACTAAAGAGCACTCTCCAGTAAACAATTACAGCCGATCTTATGAGCGCTAAAGTTTCTGTTTTTTACTGCATGATCATATAAACTTCACACAAGTCTTCCCAAAGGTTCTACTTGGCACAAACACTAATTAAAACACAAAACCACATCTAAAAAGAATCTAGATGCAATATTTATTCCTAAACAGAAGAAAAAAACAAAGAAAAAAAATTGGGTTGCCTCCCAACAAGCGGTATCGTTTAACGCTCCTAGCTAGGCATGATACAAGAATAGATCTAGGTATTGCCATCTTTGGTAGGCAATCCATAAGTGGCTCTCATAATAGATTCATAAGGTAATTTGATTTTCTTTCTAGGAAAGTGTTCCATGCCTTTCCTTAACAGAAATTGGAATCTAATATTTCCTTCTTTCATATCAATAGTTGCACCAATTGTTTTAAGGAAAGGTCTACCAAGAATAATAGGACATGAAGGATTGCAATCTATATCAAGAACGATGAAATATACAGGCACATAATTCCTACTGGCAACAATAAGAACATCATTAATCCTTCCCATAGGTTTCTTAATGGTAGAATCTGCAAGATGCAAATTTAAAGAACAATCATCAAGCTCATGGAAACCTAACATATCACACAAAGTTTTCGGAATTGTAGAAACACTTGCACCCAAATCACACAAAGTAAAGCATTCATGATCTGTAATCTTAATTTTAATAGTAGGTTCCCACTCATCATAAAGCTTTCTAGGGATAGAAACTTCTAATTCAAGTTTTTCTTCATAAGATTGCATTAAAGCATCAACAATGTGTTTGGTAAAATCCTTATTTTGACTATAAGCATGCGGAGAATTTAGCACGGATTGCAACAAGTAAATACAATCTAGTAAAGCGCAATTATCATAATTAAATCCCTTGAATTCCAAGATAGTGGTTTCATCGCTATGCAAAGTTTTAATCTCTTCAATCCCACTTTTAACAATTTTAGCATCAAGATCTAAAAACTCTTGGGACAACTTTTAACTAAAGTAGACTCATCTCTAGTCCCATATTTATCAAGATTCATACTAGAAAACAAGGATTTAATAGGAGACACATCAATCACTTTCAGATCTTCATCTTTATTTTCATGATAACTAGAAGAACACGCTTTCATAAAACAATCCTTTTTAGCATGCATCCTAGTGGTTCTTTCTTTGCACTCATCAATGGAAATTCTCATGGCTTTGAGAGACTCATTGATATCATGCTTAGGAGGAATAGATCTAAGTTTCAAAGAATCAACATCAAGAGTAATTCTATCCATGTTTCTAGCCAACTCATCAATCTTAAGCAATTTTCTTCAAGCAAGGCATTGAAATTATTTTGCGAATTCATAAACTATTTAACACTAGTCTCAAATTCAGAGGGCATCTTACCAAAGTTTCCATAAGAGTTATTGTAGGAATTACCATAATTATTAGAGAAATTACTAGGAAAAGGCCTAGGATTAAAGTTTCCTCTATAAGCATTGTTACCAAAATTATTCCTACCAACAAAATTCACATCCAAAGATTCATTATTATTTTCAATCAAGATGGATAAAGGCATATCTCTTCAATAGCATGCACTTTTTTGCTAATAGATATTTCGGTGTGCCATTGAGAGTAGTTAATCATAATATTATCTAGGAGTTTGGTAGCTTCTCCTAAAGTGATTTCCATAAAAGTGCCCCCCGCGGCCGAATCTAAAAGGTTGCTAAAAGCAAAATTCAAGCCAGCATAAAAAATTTGTATAATCATCCATAAGTTCAAACCATGTGTAGGGCAATTACGTATCATTAATTTCATTCTCTCCCAAGCTTGTGCAACATGCTCATGATCTAGTTGCTTAAAATTCATAATATCGTTTCTAAGAGAGATAATCTTTGCGGGAGGAAAATACTTAGAGATAAAGGCATCTTTGCACTTATTCCAGGAATCAATACTATTTCTAGGCAAAGAGGAAACCCAAGTTTTAGCACAATCTCTAAGTGAAAATGGAAATAGCTTCAATTTAACAATATCATTATCCGTGTCCCTCTTCTTTTGCATATCGCACAAATAAACAAAGTTATTTAGATGGGTAGCGGCATCTTCACTAGGAAGGCCAGAAAATTGATCTTTCATGACAAGATTCAACAGAGCAACATTAATCTCACAAGATTCAGCATCTAAGATAGGAGCAATCGGAGTGCTAATAAAATCATTATTGTTGGTATTGGAAAAGTCACACAATTTGGTATTGTCTTGAGCCATAGTGACAAGCAAGCAATCCAACACACAAGCAAACAAGAGGCAAGCAAACGGTAAAACACACGGAAAAAAAGAAGGGCGAATAAAACGGCAATGGTGAAGTGGGGGAGAGGAAAACGAGAGTCAAATAATGTAGTGTGAAGGATAAGGGTTTGTGATAGGTACTTGGTATATGACTTTTGCATAGATCTCCCCGGCAACGGCGCCAGAAATTACTAAACGGTATAACATGGTGAGCTGGGAGCCACCACAATGCTTTGGCATCGCTAGCCGTCCGATTAGATCGATCCATAGAGCTTGCCATTGCTAGCCAATTAAGTCGATCGCGTTCTGTTTTGATGTTCTGGTATTTCTCTTGGGCTGCTGCTCCGTGGAGCTAGCTGGGCGAGCTGTGATTGATCGGGCCGTGATTGCTTACTAGGCCGGATGGTGCATGCATGCGTTCATCCTACCCCGGATGAAGTGTAAAACGTGATCGTAATCCAAAAAGTAGTGTGTGCTTTTATCCCAACGGCCATTAGCACTGCTAATGCTTTACTTCCCAAACTTTTTCGTGTGAGATAATTGCTCTTACTCATTTGTCTCGGGAACAGTGGCTCCAAAAAAATTGTCTTAGGAAACACTTTTATATCCACCCCATTGAGCTAAATAGTGAGATTTTTTATCACTGTGGAATGGGGTTAATGTGTTTTAATTTTTTACCTCGTGTCGTGTGTGATGCACATGCAGACATGCCCATCGCCATTTGTTGGGGTTAAGAGCATCTCCAGCTGTTCGACCCCTAGGGACGCCCAAATAGCGCCACATGAGGGTGACCCGGCAAAAACCGCGCCTTGGGGGCGTTTCCCCCCAGCCGCCGACCCCCCCCCACGGCGCTTTTATTTTTCAACCCCAATGTCGCGCACTTCCCCTCACCGGGCCCACTGGTCGGCGTCCCATTGCCCCTAGCGCACCC
Organism: Secale cereale; assembly: GCA_902687465.1. Classification (NCBI taxonomy): domain Eukaryota; kingdom Viridiplantae; phylum Streptophyta; class Magnoliopsida; order Poales; family Poaceae; genus Secale; species Secale cereale. Next base: position 36,848,226 of record LR738714.1, on the reverse strand, counting down.
TCGCTCTCCTCCTTCCTGGCCGACGTTGACAGCCAGTTGAACATACATAATGAAAATGATACATAGATAGTTCATCATAGCAAAGACTATTAAAAGAAAAGATCAACTACTCGTCGTTTTCCGGCTCCGGCTCGGTAATGTCCTCCTCCGATGTCTGCAAGTAGGCGTCAGCATACCGCTCGTCCTCGGAGTCCCAGGACGACGCTTCTCCTAGCTTCATGTTCAATTGAGCGGCCTGCATCCGCGCACGCTTGTCCTCCCGATAGGCGGCTCGCTCCTTCCTGCTCGCCTCCCTCTCCGTCCTCCGTTGCTTGTAGAAGTGGCGCTCATTGACGATGTCCTGCGGGAAGCGTTCACGCCACTCCGCCATGGCTTCCACATCCATCTCCGTGATGGCGAGGCGACGCTGGCGCCTCCGGTTGTCACGACGATCCTTGTCGGTGAAAAGCCGTGGGAATTGCACGAGATCCTGCGCCCGCTGGCTCGTCGACACGTCGAGGAAATTCATATCCCGACGAGGCCGCCAGAGGCACCACGCCGCCGCTTCCTATGCGCGAGCCGCATCCTCTGAGGTATCGAAGGTGTCGAGATTGAGTCATTTTTCGCCAAATGAGATTTAGGAGGAGAAGACGTCGAAGCGGCGCTCGCGGACTCAGCGGACATCAGCAGCGCCCGGGCGGCGCATCGATATGGTGGCACAGAGGTGAGAAAGAGAGGAGGCAGGAGCGTCGACCGGTGGAGAGGGAGGGGAAGTGTGCGTCCACCGGCATGGGGGGTTTATAGCTGCGGCGATGCGTACGCGTGGCGGGAGAGGGCGGGACACGCAGCACCACGCCTTCACTGCGCCGCCCATGAGGATCAACGGATGTTGACCGGCGCGGCAGCGCACCACAGCTTCGGCATTGGTTCCCCCCACTGGAACCGAGGCGATGAGGACGACGAAGTGACGAGAAGCATCGTGTCGCTGACTCGGCTAGCCCACGGATAGTTCACGCCAAAACCATTTCGCCCAGCGCCCCCAAGCGCCCCCAGCGAGCGGGGTTCGGCCTGGGTCTGCCGGCGCCAAATTCGGCCCGGGCTGGCGAAAAATGGCCTTCTCGGCGCGTGGCTGGGCCGATTTTTGGGCGCCGGCACGAAAAAATCGCTTGGGGAGGACGTGTTGGGGGCGCGGCTGGAGATGCTCCAAGTCATGCATGCCAATACATATATGCAAGTCAACCGCGGGCAATTAATTAGTCCCGTCTGGATGCTTCTTTAGTGGTTGCATTGACATAGTGAATTTGTTCGTTTTTTCGTCTCTCAGTTGGCGAGGTTGGGATGTCTATCTCGTATATGTACCTGTAGAAAGTCACCCATTATTTCCTTCAAAAAAATGGTCTCCCATTATGTGAATAACTACCTTTCAATGTATATTCTCTGAAAGTGAGAAACACAAGTTTTGAATCACACTATGGGTCTGGTTTGCAATAGCCCCCCACATTGCACTACTAACCACACTGCTTTGTGAAATTTAGTATGCATGTAGGTCTAGATGACCATTTTGTTATTGAACCATCAGATATTTCAGACATCACCAAGAGGTTTTGAGTCCTGAAAAGTTTGATGGCCAGAAAAGTACGCATCTTAAGTCAGCCAGTTCTCTCTTGCACTCTTTATGCAAGCCACGCCATAATCATATTAGCCAATATGAGGTGTAAAGAGGGAATTTCAAACATTGTGAAAAGTTTTGCACACTATTATATGTTTACATTTTATGTGTTATGCGTAAGAAAAATGTTATCCACTGAAAATTGTTTCTTGTTGTATATGCCTATGAAACAGTGAAAATGATGCTCTTTTATTGAAAATGGTCTCATGTATGTGAAAGAGTTCCCCAAATTATGTTGGCGATCCTTTAAAGCTTCGATGGGTAATTATATTTTATAGAAGCTTACTTGTTATGTGTCATTTGACCTGTCATGGCGAGGTCACAACTGGACAGGCATCAAAGTTGGGCCCCTTAGCAAGCATTATTTACTATCATGGTATTATGTTTTCATCATTGTAAATCATAGGTGTACCTTATGTAAATTTGTTTTCTTTATCTTTTTACAAATGTTTACACGATATTCTAACTTCTTAAAAAATGAACGGGCGCAGCAACGCGCGCGATCATGATCTAGTTCTTCTTGCTACTTCTCGAGCTTGCGTTGTATTCCCTCGAAGAGGAAAGGGTGATGGAGCACAGTAGCGTAAGTATTTCCCTTAGTTTTTGCGAACCAAGGTATCAATCCAGTAGGAGACCACACGCGAGTCCCTCACACCTGCACAAACAAATAAGAACTTCGCAGCCAACGCGATAAGGGGTTGTCAATCCCTTCACGGTCACTTACGAAAGTGAGATCTGATAGATATGATAAGATAATATTTTTGGTATTTTTGGTATAGAAACAGAAAGTAAATAAAGAAAAGTAAAGTAGATGGAAGATTAATATGATGAAGATATACCTAGGGGCCATAGGTTTCACTAGTGGCTTCTCTCATGAAAGCATAATTCTACGGTGGGTGAACAAATTACTGTCGAGCAATTGATAGAAAAGCGCATAGTTATGAGAATATCTAGGCATGATCATTATATATAGGCATCACGGCCATGACAAGTAGACCGAGACGATTCTGCATCTACTACTATTACTCCGCACATCGACTGCTATCCAACATGCATCTAGAGTATTAAGTTCATAAGAACAGAGTAATGCTTGAAGCAAGATGACATGATGTAGAGGGATAAACTCAAGCAATATGATATAAACCCCATCTTTTTATCCTCGATGGCAACAATACAATACATGCCTTGCTGCCCCTGCTATCACTGGGAAAGGACACCGCAAGATTGAACCCAAAGCCAAGCACTTCTCCCATTGCAAGAAGTATAGATCTAGTAGCCAAACCAAACCAATAATTCGAAGAGACTTGCAAGGATATTATAATCATACATAAAAGATTTCAGAAAAGAATCAAATATTGTTCATAGATAATCTTGATCATAAACCCACGATTCATCGGATCTCGACAAACACACCGCAAAATGATTACATCGAATAGATCTCCTCGAAGATCGAGGAGAACTTTGTATTGAGATCCAAATAGAGAGAAGAAGCCATCTAGCTAATAACTATGGACCCGAAGGTCTGTGATAAACTACTCACAACTCATCGGTGAGGCTATGGTGTTGATGTAGAAGCACTCCAGGATCAATCCCCCCTCGGGCAGAGCTCCAGAACAGGCTCCAAGATGGGATCTCACGGGAACAGAAGGTTGCGGCGGTGGAATTAGGGTTTTGTCTGTTGCCTCTATGTTTTCAGGGTACGTGGACATATATAGGAGGAAAAAGTACGTCGGTGGAGCAACATGGGGCCCACGAGGGTGGGGGCGCGCCCTGCCCCCTCGTGGGCACCTCGTTCCTTCTCTGACTTGTACCCCAAGTCTCTCGTGAAGATATCGTCCCAAAAATAACTGTCCCGAAGGTTTCATTCCGTTTGGACTCAGTTTGATATTCCTTTTCTGTGAAACACTGAAATAGGCAAAAAAACAACAATTTGCACTGGGCCTTGGGTTAGTAGATTAGTCCCAAAAATAATATAAAAGTGTATAATAAAGCCCATTAAACATCCAAAACAAAATATATAATAGCATGGAACAATCAAAAATTATAGATACGTTGGAGACGTACCACTCCTCGATGTTCTTGGAGATCTATCCGGTGTAATCTTCTTTTGTGGTGTGTTTGTCCAGATCCGATGAATTGTGGATTTAGGATCAGCTTATCTGTGAATATTATTTGAATCTTCTCTGAATTATTATATGCATGATTTGATATCTTAGTAATTATCTTCGAACTATCAGTTTGGTTTGGCCAACTAGATTGGTTTTTCTTGCAATGGGATAACTGCTTTGCTTTGGGTTCAATCTTGCGGTGATTTCACCCAGTGATAGAAGGGGTAGCGAGGCACGTATTGTATTGTTGCCACCGAGGATAACAAGATGGGGTTTTCATCATATTGCTTGAGTTAATTCCGCTACATCATGTCATCTTACTTAAAGCGTTCACTACTGCGGGATGCTGCTAACGCGACACTACGATCAAAGACCTTCGACGAAACTATGTGCGATGCAATTATCGCAAACGGTGGTGTAAAAACTCATCAAAAAAAGGTGCAAAACATTTGCGATGACGGATGCATCAAACACAGTTTAGATTTTGATTATTTGTGCGATGCAGGGCATACGGTTCAGTTCAATGAACTGTTTGCGATGAGGAAGAAGAACGGAAATGGGCAGCCAGATGAAGGCGTGTGTGATATACAGCATACAGTTCACTCAGATTAATTGTTTGTGATGAGGCGGAACAACAGAAATGGGCAGTTGGATAAAGCTGTGTGGGATTGAGGGCATACCCTTCAGAAGGATTAACTGTTTGCGATTAGGCGACAGAACAGAAACGGTCAGCCAGATCAAAGTGTCTGCGATTGATCGCATACACTTCACACGGATGAATTGTTTGCCATTAGCCATGACAAACAGAAACAGTTAGACAGATCAACATGTGTGCGCTATACGGGCACACATTCTAATTAAAATAAGCATGTGCGATGGTAATAACGAGCGCGCAAGGTTCTTGGAATAAGACGTGTGTTGACATTGCCTATTGCGGTGCAGCCTATGGTGCTAACGCCATGTACGCGGCCGAGAAAGCGTGCCCACGTTACGCCGTCCGAGAATAGTGCCGCACTTAGAAATTATAGAACCGTCAATAAATTTTGAGCCTGCGTCCCGTCTCATTCCAAATTGCAAACCTGTTCACACCAATCAAAACCTAAACAGTTTCCCACTTAGGAGCGTATTAGTACTCGGTTGTAAACACTAGTACTCCAAGATGACTACACATTCCTCCTCAACTCCTCATCCACAAAATCAAACAAGTCATTCATCATCGTTCCCGTGTGTCTGCCATGGCCAGCGTGAGTTTTGGGTCGAGAGATTGTGTAACATCCCAAATTTTCAATTTGGAATGTTATACATAGATCATATTGCATTGCATATTTCACTGCATTGGTGTGCTCTTGATCCTCGAAAATTCTAAGCAACTCAATGACCGCGGAGAGAGTTGGGGATTTTTACCGTTTTCGTATTTGAGTTTTCTCAAATACCGGTACGGGGATCACTTTGGTTTTAATTAATTTTCTCTCCTAATAAACATTTCTTAGTAAAATATATGAGCAGAGATAATATGACTTCTCCAAAATAAAAGAAATATTGGAGGAAAAATATTAAAATCACTTTTGGTTTTTATTCGGATTTATTTGCAATTTTATTTGCATAGGAAAAATGCGTGTTTTTCAAAATTGCATTTAAGTCCGGGAAAAATGTTCACTTTGTCCTAAACATTATTAGAGGACGGTGAAAACTTATTTTGGAATATTTCGTCTCCATTTAGTATTTTAATTTTTGGAGTTTTCTACGTCAGGATAATTTTTTTTGAAAAGTGGGTCGGACCGTCTGGTCCGAAACCCAGCCGGCCCAGCGCCGCCGCCGACTCCGACTCTGGTCCGGAGTCCTAGCCGCGCCCGCCAGCCGCCGTGGCCGAGGCGGACTCCGCCGCCGCCTGCCCCTTCCCCAAGCCACCGCCGCCCCCTGCCCCTATATAAGGCGCCGCCCCCCACTTTCGCCGCCACCACCGCGGCTGCAGCCGAGCCCCGCCGCCGCGCGCCACACCATTGCCTTCTGCTCTGCGCCGCCGCAGCCACCGCAGCCGCTGCCTGCCACCGTCGTCGCCCGATGCAGCCACCGTCGTCGTTGCCGCCGCCGCCGCCTTGGCCGCCGCCGACGACGCCCCGCCGCCCGCTCCGCAACCCGCCGCCCGACCCGATTAGGTAACGGCCGGTTCTTTTAGAATCGTTTGTTTTTCTAGAAACCCTAGATCTATTTTTAATAGATCGGTTTTTTTGGTTTAGTTAGTTAGCGGATTTTCATCCGTACGTTCGTTTTAACGAACGTTGTTCACCCGTTAGTCGCAGAGAGCGAACGTTCGTTCGTTAGCCTGTTCATCAGTTTTCTTTTTCATGACTTTTTACGTGGTTATTTTCGACTGCGATTTCTGCCCTGATCTTGTTTTTAGTTTTTCTTTTCACTCGAGAGTCAAAATCAGGCGATTCAAGCGCCCAGATCTTCGTCTCGAAGCCCTCTTTCCATTTAACCAACTTGAACAAGGTTTTGCTACTGTAAAATTTGACCTTAGACCAATCTAGTAAATGGATCTTGTTTCTTTCGTAGTTTGAGTTTCATTGCTCCGTTTGATTTGATTCTTTTTGCAAATCGGAGTTCTTAAGTTGAACTTTCTGGTTAGATCTTCTTTTGGAGTTTTATCTGTGCATCTTTGCTTGTTTGCTTATGTATGCTATTGTTTGCTTGCGCTAGAATTCCCGTAGTTCGAAGCGTGCTACTACGAGTCCCTAGGTTTTGCGAATCATCAGCAAGGCAAGTAACACTTTGATCATACCCTTTATTACCCAGTTTTTATGCATTAGATCAAACCCTCACACATTGCATGAGTAGGATCTCTTAACTTGTGGGTCTGGGAAGTAGATTGAGGTACGACCTATTACCTGCATTATTTTTCAAACCCTTGGGAGTTACTTCTACATTATGCTTAGGTTGCCATGTTATGCTCGTAGACGTGGATTGGGTTTGAGAGTATCCATGACAGATGTGAGTTTTTAATTAATGGTTCAACTTAAGGTGGCTACTTGAATACACATCTGGGTGGATTGGTTGCAGGGCACCTGGAGAATCGAGTGTTGTCCTAGGAAATCCCGGAGGAACCGTGTGATTATCCTTTGGAATGCCACCCAGGCCCAAAGGGATCATAAAACTATTCATGCTAGAAACTTCCGTGTGCAGCCACAATGCCATTATGGGCTCCGGCATAGTATGAGTAAGTTGTGTGAGCTCTTTCAGTGGTGGACTAGATGATGTAGGGGAAAGTAGGTGTACGGGTCCACCCGGGGTAAAGAGTAAATGCTTCTGAAAGACTGTGTCTCGGTCATCCGTTTCTCAAATACCATGCAGTGTGAGAAATCCAATGGAGGAGATTGAGTCTTGTGGGGAAAAGTGCACAAACCTCTGCAGAGTGTACAAACTAATCATGATTAGTCGTGTCCCCGGTTATGGACAATATTGAGTATCTGGTACTTGAATTATTGGTTGATCTCAACACTCTAAAATTAATTTGTTGCGTTAAAGATGACTACTTTAATTGGGATTGAGTTGCAAGTACCTTCTCAATGATGTTTCAACTACCATGGTAGTTACAATAAAAGTTATTCCTTTGTTGTAGGGAAAAATTGGCTTTACGCAAAAAACTTTAACCTTAGAGCCTCCACCAGCCAAATATGCATATAGTGTTAGCCTTTATTCTGTTACATGCTCTACTGTGTTATCTCGCCAGCATATTCCATGTGCTGACCCATTTCGGTCTGCAACATGTTACGTTGCAGACTTTTCAGAAGAAGAGTAACATGCGCTAGGTCGTTTGTCGTGCACTCAGCTATGCCGTTGGAGTTGATGGACTCACTTATCTTCCAAGCCTTCCGCTGTTATTTTGTTAGATGGCCTTATGCCATAGAATTTTGTAACAAGTTCTCTTTTGAGACATTTCATGTAATAAGTGTGTGATTGCTACTCTGTTATAAATCCTTCAAGTACTGTGTGTGTCAGCATTACCGATCCAGGGATGACACAGAAACACAGAGACTTCGGTCCATTCGGATCATGGTCGCTACAGATTGCCACCAGGGAGAGACGATGTCGGCGTCCTGGGAACCAGGGTACCCAGAATTGCCTGTCTGCGGGCCGCGATGCGCTCCTACTACGGCCTGGTACGGCCCAGCTGATCGACCAGCTGCCCAAGACCCTCGCGAGGGGGCTAGGACTCGCGAGGAGAACAATGTCAAGACCCCCTTAGGAGCGGAGGCAGTGATGTCAGCAGTGACGCACCGCGCCAGCGAGTGCCAGAGCCCGCTAGCGGCGCAGTTGCCGTTTCGGTGCAAAGGAGGCAGCGCAGGCGCAGGTTCCCGAGGAGCGGGACAAAGGTTTCCCCATTGGTGCAACAGGACCGAAGACCGCAAGGACGACAGGGAGGATGTCACCATCGAGCCCACCACCGCGTCACCACCTGATCCTTTTGCAGGTGAAGACTGCTTTTGTCAGGGTAGAAACGTCCTTGTGTTGCCACTCAAAAATGGACGTTGTGGGATAAAGCAGATCCATAAACTCTGCCACCACGCAAAGTAGCAAGAACACTTGCCTCCTGACCCTCCTGAGCTCAGGAATCACTACATTGGTTCATATTCCAGCCCTCCCGAGGCCAATCCACCAAAGCAGGAAGTAGGGTTTTACACCACAAGGTGGCCTGAACCTGGGTAAACTCTTGCGTGCTTCACTTGTTGTTTGCTTGAATCTCTTCACTGGGCAAGGGCGAGACGCTAGGTAGACGCGAGTGGGAGAGATCTTCGTTCACACCCCTGTGTTCGAACTTCTTGGGTTTTGCGGAGCCCGAAATCCGACATTTGGTGCGCCAGGTCGGGGGCGTGTCGAAATCTCACCTCTCCGACGACCTCGCCTCCCCTCTCCTGCTCTGCGCCGCCACGATGACCGCGGCCCGCCACATCCGCATGGTGGCTAGCACTCTCCCCGCCGTCCGAGCGGCATCAGTGGACCATGCCACCCTTGGGTGCTCCGCCTCCTTCCCCGACGACGTTCTCGCCGGCCGGGCCACCGGAGAGTGGCCTGCTCCGCCACTCCCGCTCCCCATGGTCACGTCGGCGACGCTCTTGGTGGCATGACGGCAAACCCCGGCACCGGCCACCCATGGGAGAGCTCGGCGCTCGAACTGCCTGCGGCGGCGGGTTGTTGAGCGCTGCCGGTGCGGAGCTGCCCTGCCACGGGGTCGCCTGCATCCTCGGAGGGTCCCAAGCATCGGCGTCGGCTCGGCACGTCAAGTCGCACTTTCGGCAGGTCGGGGCTGCCACGCAGCCGTAGGAGGCCTCACGGGCACAGAGTGCGCAGGGGCATGCCATCACCTTCGGCCCTAGCGACCTCGCCACAGAAGTGCCCGGCGCAAGTGTTCTCCCCACGGTGTGCACGCCCACCATCTGCGGGGTGGCCATGACAAGGACCCTCATCGACGGCGGCGCCGGGCTCAACATCCTCTCCCCCGAGGCCTTCCGTTATCTGCCTGTGTCCTACAGGCAGCTCCTCCCCACCAAGCCCTTCTCAGGGGTCGCAGGCTCGGCCGTTCCGCTCGGCCAGACCCGCCTCCCGGTCACCTTCGGTACACCGACTAACTACCGGACTAAGCTCATCGTCTTCGACATTGCGCCCATCCACCTGCCCTACAACGCCATCCTCGGCTTCCCAGCCTTAGCGAAGTTCATGGCGGCGACTCACCCGGGCTACAACACCGTCAAGATACCCGGGAGCAACGACGTCATCACCGTCAAAGGGGACCCCAAGGATGCCCTTCAGGTCCTCGGGCATGCTTATAGGGCCACCACCGCAGCTCACCCAGGAGCAAAGGGGGCTCCGGAGGCGCCGGAAGCCGCGCCTGCCAAGAAGAAGCAGCTCTTCTCTCAGGACCCCGCCGAGACGAAGCAGGTGCCCGCTGATGAAGAAGGCTCAGGATCTACCTTCACCATCGGTACGGGCATGGATCCTGAGCAAGAGGCAGCGCTAGTCAGCTTCCTCATGGCCAACAAGGACGTGTTCGCCTGGGAGACCGCAGACTTGGTCGGGGTGCCTAGGCACGTCATCGAGCATCACCTCACGATGTGCCCCAATGCGCGCCCTATCAAGCAAAAAACGTGCAGACAAGCCCCGAAGAAGCAGGCCTTCATCGTTCAGGAGGTTAGGAAGCTGGAGGAAGCAGGTGTCGTACGGGAAGTACGGCACCCGGAGTGGTTGGCCAACCCCGTCATAGTCCCGAAGAAAGGAGGCAAGGAGCGCATGTGCGTTGACTTCACAAGCCTCAACAAGTTCTGCCCTCAGGACCAATTCCCTCTTTCGTGCATCGACCAAATCATGGATTCAACGGCCGAGTGCGACCTGCTCTGCTTCCTCGACGCCTTCTCGGGCTACCACCAAATCAAGATGGCAGTGGAAGACGTGGAGAAGACGGCGTTCCTGACCCCATGCGGGGTCTACTGCTACACTTGCATGCCTTTTGGGCTGAGGAACGCGGGCACCACCTTCTAGCGCATGATGCACATCACCCTCGGCCCTCAGCTCAGGAGGAATGCGGAGGCCTACGTCGACGACATCGTGGTTAAAACCAGGGAGGCCAGGACTCTCGTCCAAGACCTAGAAGAAACGTTCGTCAACCTGCGCAAGGTGAAGCTGTGCCTCAACCCGGAGAAGTGCGTGTTCGGTGTACCCTCTGGCAAGTTGCTAGGGTTCCTGGTTTCGCACCGGGGCATTGAAGCTAATCCGGAGAAGATCAAGTCCATTGAAATAATGAAGCCGCCCACGAACCTGAAGGAGATGCAGAAGCTCGCGGGGTGTGTAACGTCCCTAGGGCGCTTCATCTCTAAGCTTGGGGAGCGCGCCCTCCCATTCTTCAAGCTCATGAAGAAGAAGGGGCCCTTTGAGTGGACTCCGGAGACCGATGCCGCCTTCCGAGACCTGAAGGAATACCTCACTAGCTCGCCGGTTATGGTAGCGCCGCGACCCCTGGAGCCCATGACTCTCTACCTCACCGCAACGCCTCACTCCGCTAGTACGGCACTAGTCGTGGAGCGCGAGGAGAGGCCCCGAAGCCCAAGGCCACCGGGCGGCTCGGCATCTTCAGGGCCCGCGCCGCCCCTTGACGCAGTCCCAGAGGTAGATTCAACCACGGGCACTGACGGCCCCGCCACTCAGCAAGAGGCACCCAAGGTTCCAGAAGCGCCCATGGACCCTGCTGCGCCAACCCTCGTGGAGCACCCGGTGTACTTCGTCAGCATCGTACTGCGTGACGCGCGCTCGCGCTACCCGATGCCTTAGAAGCTGCTCCTGGCGCTCCTCGTCACCTCCAGGAAACTGTGCCACTACTTCCAAGGCCATCCTATCAAGGTAGTTTCGTCATATCCTCTCGAGAAGGTACTGCGAGGCCCGAATGTCGTTGGGAGGGTCACCGAGTGGAACATCGAGCTTCAAGCGTTCCAATTGGAGTTCAGCACCATGCGAGTGATCAAGGGAGCGGCTCTGGTAGACTTTGTCGCGGAGTGTACTGGCGTGCCAGAGCGGGGGGCTAGCGAGGACCGCTCGCTGGCCCCCGGCGATGAAGCCCCAGACGGATCGGTTGTATACTTCGACGGCGCCTTCTCGCACCTTGGCGCGGGGGCTGGTGCCGTGTTAGTATCTCCCACTCATGATAAGTTGTACTACGCTGTGCAGCTTTGCTTCCAGCAAGGCGAGAAGGTCTCCAACAACATCGCAGAGTACGAGGGCTTGCTGGGCTCAAGGCCGCCGATGCACTGGGGGTCAAGCGTCTCACCATCAGGGGTGATTCGCAACTCCTCGTCGACTTCTCGAACAAGAAATAAAATCCCAAGGACGAGCACATGGAGGCATATCTGGAGGAGGTGCGCAAGATGGAGAAGTGATTCCAAGGGCTGGAGGTGCAGCACGTACCGAGAGGCACCAACAAGGAAGCGGATGACATCGCCAAACGAGCCTCCAGGCGAGAGCCTGAGAGGCCGGGCGTCTTCGAGGAGCGACTACTCAAACCGTCGGCAGCACCGCCAGCTCGTGAGCCGGCATCCCCTCAGCAGGGGCTACCGGCAGCGCCTCCGGAAGGCGCCCCGTCCTGCGGACCGCCCTCCAAAGCCCGCCTACTGCTCGCCGCGGAGCCTGAGGAGGGTTGCTGGACGCAAGAACTCAAGATGTACCTGCAACATGACACCTTGCCGGACAAGGAAGTAGACGCAGAGCGCATGGTTCGATAGCCTCAGCCTACTTCATCCAAGACGGTGAACTCTACAGGAGGCGCCCCAATGACGTCTCGCTAAAATGCATCTCGAGAAAGCAAGGGCGCGAGCTGTTGGCTGACATTCACGGTGGGGACTGCGGTCATCACTCGTCGTCCCGTACCCTCGTAAGCAAAGCCTTTCACAACGGCTTCTACTGGCCCACGGCGCTCAACGACGCCATGGAGCTTGTGCGGGCTTGCGAGGCGTGCCAGTTTCACGCCAAGCAGATCCACCAACCGGTGCAGAGCCTCCAGACGATTCTGCTCTCCTGGCCCTTCGCGGTCCGGGCATTGGACATCCTGGGTCCATTTCCCCGGGCAGCGGAGGGCTACCAATTCCTGTATGTCGCCATCGACAAATTCACCAAGTGGGCAGAGGTGGAGCCTGTTCGCGCGATCCCAGCCGGGTCGGCTGTCAAGTTCATCTAGGGCCTCGTGAGGCGATTCGGGGTCCCCAGCCGCATCATCACGGATAATGGTTCGTAGTTCACAAGCAATCTCTTTAGGTCATATTGTGCTAAACTTGGAACACAGATCTGCTACGCTTCGGTGGCTCACCCCAGGAGCAACGGTCAGGCCGAGCGCACCAACACGGAAGTTTTGCATGGCCTCAAGATGCGCAGCTTTAAGAAGAAGCTTGAGGCTTGCGGCAGGGGCTGGATCGATGAGCTCCAGTCCGTGCTGTGGTCAATCCGAACCACTAGCACCAAACCCATGGGGGAAACTCCTTTCTTTCTCGTCTATGGGGCGGAGGCGGTCCTCCCTCACGAGGTAAATCATCGCTCCCCACGGGTCTTGGCCTTCAATGAGGAATGCCAGGATGCCGCCTGGCGGATGGAGCTCGTGCTCGGCGAGGAGGGCGACCGCCGAGCTGCCCTCAGGGCGGCACGTTATCAGCAGGCGCTGCGGTGGTACCACTGTCGCGGCATCCGCGCAAGAACACTTGAAGTTGGTGACTTGGTCCTGAGGCGGGTCCTCTCCCAGGAGCGGTTGCACAAGCTCTCACCCATGTGGGAGGGCCCATTTATAATCGCCCGTGTCTCTAGGCCCGGTGCTGTGTGATACGTCTCCAACGTATCTATAATTTTTGATTGTTCCATGCTATTATTTATGATGTCTTGGATGTTTAATGGGCTTTATCTTACACTTTTATATCATTTTTGGGACTAACCTATGACCCAAAGGCCCAGTCCAGATTGTTGTTTTTGCCTCTTTCAGGGTTTTGCAGAAAAACAATATCAAACGGAGTCCAAACGGAATTAAACCTTCGCAAGAGTTATTTTTGGAGAAAATCACACTCGGAGAACTTGAGAACCTTGTCAGAAGAGCCACGAGGGGCCCATGAGGGTGGGGGGCACGCCCCCCTTCCCAGGGCACGCCCCTGCCTCGTGGGGCCCCCATGACACCCCCGGTGTCCTCCTTCCTCCTATATAAGTCTATGTACCCCGAAACCAACAACAACAGAGAGAAAACCCTAATTCCACCGCCGTAACCTTCTGTTCTCGTGAGATCCCATCTCGGAGCCTGTTCCGGAGCCCCACCGGAGGGGGATCCATCACGGAGTTCTTCATCATCATCATCATCGCCCTCACCATGAGTTGTGAGTAGTTTACCACAGACCTTCGGGTCCATAGCTAGTATCTAGATGGCTTCTTCTCTCTCTCGGGATCTCAATACAAAGTTCTCCGCGGTCTTCGAGGAGATCTATTCGATGTAATCTCTTTTTGCGATGTGTTTGTCGAGATCCGATGAATTGTGAGTTTATGATCAAGATTATCTATGAGAAATATTTGGTTCTTCTCTGAACTTTTTATGTGTGCTCATGATATCCTTGAAGTCTCTTCGAATTATTGGTTTGGTTTGGCCTACTAGATCTATAGTTCTTGCAATTGGAGAAGTGATTAGCTTTGGGTTCAATCTTGCGGTGTCCTTTCCCAGTGACAGGAGGGGCAGCAAGGCACGTATTGTGTTGTTGCCATCGAGGATAAAAAGATGGGGTTTATATCATATTGTTTGAGTTTATCCCTCTACATCATGTCATCTTGCTTAAGTCGTTACTCTGTTCTTATGAACTCAATACACTAGATGCATGCTGGATAGCGGTCGATGTGTGGAGTAATAGTAGTAGATGCAGGCACGAGTCGGTCTACTTGTCTCGAACGTGATGCCTATATACAATGATCATGCCTAGATAGTCTCATAATTACTCGCTTTTCTATCAATTGCTCGACAGTAATTTGTTTACCCGCCGTAGAATATCGCTATCATGAGAGAAGCCACTAGAGAACACTATGGCCCCCGGGTCTATTCTCAACATATCAATCTACATCTACTTTACTTTTATCGCTTTTACTTTTTGTTCTTATAAACTAAAATACCAAAAATATAAACTATCACCTCTATCAGATCTCACTTTCGTAAGTGACCGTAAAGGGATTGACAACCCCTTATCTCATTGGCTACAAAGTTCTTATTTGTTTGTGCTGGTGCTAGGGACTCGCGCGTGGTCTCCTACTAGATTGATACCTTGGTTCTCAAAAACTGAGGGAAATACTTACCCTACTGTGTTGCATCTCCCTTTCCTCTTCGAGGGAATACAACGCAAGCTCAAGAAGTAGCAAGAGCAATTTTTGGCGCCGTTGCCGGGGAGGCTTACGCAAAAGTCATATACCAAGTACCTATCACAAACCCTTATCCATCGCATTACATTTATTTGCCTCTCGTTTTCCTCTCCCGCACTTCACCTTTGCCGTTTTATTTGCCCTTCTTCCGCCGTGTGTTTATCGTTCGCTTGTTTCTTGTTTGCTTGTGTGTGTTTGATTGCTTGCTTGTCTCTATGGCTCAGAACAATACCAAATTGTGTGACTTCTCCAATACCAACAACAATGATTTTGTTAGCACTCTAATTTCTCCTTTTACCGATGCTGAATCATGTGAGATCAATCCTGCTTTGTTGAATCTTGTCATGAAAGATCAATTCTCTGGCCTTCCTAGTGAAGATGCCGCTACCCATCTAAACAACTTTGTTGATTTGTGTGATATGCAAAGGAAAAGGGATACAGATAACAATATTGTTAAATTGAAGTTATTTCCGTTTTCACTTAGAGATCGTGCTAAAACTTGGTTTTCCTCTTTGCCTAGAAATAGTATTGATTCGTGGAATAAGTGCAAAGATGCTTTTATCTCAAAGTATTTCCCTCCTGCTAAGATCATCTCTCTTAGAAACGATATTATGAATTTTAAGCAACTAGATCATGAGCATGTTGCACAAGCTTGGGAGAGAATGAAATTAATGATACGTAATTGCCCTACACATGGTTTGAATCTATGGATGATTATTCAGAACTTTTATGCTGGCTTGAATTTTGCTTCTAGATATCTTTTAGATTCGGCCGCAGGAGGCACTTTCATGGAAACTACCTTAGGAGAAGCTACCAAACTCCTAGATAATTTTCTTTTCATGATCCACATGCGTAAAAGAATAAACTCATGACCTCTCCAAACCCACTTTCAATATTATCGCAAACATATTCATCATGAGGCTTAAATAAATTTTCAAGATCGTAACAAGAATCACCCCAATCATGATCATTGCAATAAGTAGAGGACATATCAAAATTAGCATCCCAAAGCTTGGGGTTTTGCATATTACTAGCATAATTGGCATTAATAGAATTTATTATAACACCATTGCAATCATGCTTTTCATACAAGGAGCTATCATGAATCACTTCATAAATTTCTTCTTTTATCACTTCATCACAATAATTAGATTCATGAATCTCAAGCAAAACTTCATAAAGATAATCTAGTGCGCTCAATTCACTAGTAATTGATTCGACATGATTGGATGTTTTAAAAAGATTGGCAAGTGGATGAGGATCCATAAATGATTTCCTTACGATTTCAAATAAAATACCCAATTATACCAAACAACCAAGCAAAGTATCCAAGTAAGACATAAGGGCAAATGAAAACAGATCTAACGAGAAAACGACCAACGAAAAAGAGGGCAAATAAAAGCGGCAAATTTTTGTGAAGTGGGGGAGAGGAAAATGAGAGGAAATGGCAAATAATGTAAATTGTGAGGAGATGAGATTTGTGACTAGGAACCTGGTATATGTTGAAGATCCTCCCCGGCAATGGTGCCAGCAATTCCTTTTGATGTCGCTTAAAGCTACGTCGGTATTTCCCCAAAGAGGAAGGGATGATGCAGCGCAACGGCGGTAGGTATTTTCCTCAGATGTGAAACCAAGGTTATCGAACCAGTAGGAGAACCAAGCAACACAATGTAAACAGCACCTGCACACAAATATCTCGCAACCAGACGTGTTAAAGGGGTTGTCAATCCCTTTCGGGATACGGCGCCTCAAGATAGGTAGAACGGACATGAGGAATTTGTAGTAGATTGATAGATCGAGCGCCAAATAAAATAAATAAGAATAAATTGCAGCAAGCTATTTTTGTATTTTTGGTTTAGTAGATCTGAAAATAAATGCAAGGAACAAGTAGATCGCAAAGGCAAATATATGAGAAAGAAGACCCGGGGGCCGTAGGTTTCACTAGTGGCTTCTCTCGAGAAAAATAGCAAACGATGGGTAAACAAATTACTGTTGGGAAATTGATAGAACCTCAAATAATTATGACGATATCCAGGCAATGATCATTATATAGGCATCACGTCCAAGATTAGTAGACCGACTCATGCCTGCATCTACTACTATTACTCCACACATCGACCGCTATCCAGCATGCATCTAGTGTATTAAGTTCATGGAAAAACGGAGTAATGCATTAAGAACAATGACATGATTTAGACAAGATCCATTTATCTATGGCGTTAGATATGTATCTTGTCGTTTTATCCTTAGTAGCAATGATACATACGTGTCGGTTCCCTTTTTGTCACTGGGATGAAGTACCGTAAGATCGAACCCACTACGGGCACATCTTCCCATTGCAAGATAAATAGATCAAGTTGGCCAAACAAAACCCAAATATCGGAGAAGAAATACGAGGCTATAAGAGATCATGCATATAAGAGATCAAATAAACTCAAATAACTTTCACGGATATAAAAAGATAGATCTGATCATAAACTCAAAGTTCATCGGATCCTAACAAACACACCGCAAAAAGAGTTACATCATATGCATCTCCAAGAGATCATTGTATTGAGAATCAAAAGAGAGAGAGGAAGCATCTAGCTACTAACTATGGACCCATAGGTCTAGAAATAACTTCTCACGCATGATCGGAGAGGCACCAATGGAGGTGGTGAACCCCATCCAAGATGGTGTCAAGATTGGATCTGGTGGTTCTGGACTCTGCGGCAGCTCGATGAATATTTCGTCGAATCCCCTAGGGTTTCCGGAATATTGGGGTATTTATATAGCAAAGAGGCGGTGCGAGGTGGGCACAACCTGTGACGCCCCCAATTTGACCGTACACTAATCATGCACGCAGACGTGTATGGCCAATATTAGGGACTCACTGGAAGATATCACAACACAACTCTAGACACAAATAAAATAATACAAGCTTTATATTACAATCCAGGGGCCTCGAGGGCTCGAATACATAAGCTCGAATACACAAGTCAGCGGAAGCAACAATATCTGAGTACAGACATAAGTTTAACAAGTCTGCCTTAAGAAGGCTAGCATAAAAACAACACGATCGAAAAGGCAAGGCCTCCTAACTGGGACCTCCTAACTACTCCTGGTCGTCAGCTGTCTCCATGAGGTAGTAGGCTTTCTCGGGGTAGTAGCAGTCGTCAAGTGTGGCATCTGGCTCCTGGACTTCACCATCTGGTTGCATCAACCAGAAAGAAGAAAGAAGGGGGAAAAGGGGAGCAAAGCAACCGTGAGTACTCATCCAAAGTACTCGCAAGCAAGGATCTACACTACATATGCATCGGTATCAATGAAAAGGATAGCATATGTGGACTAAGCTGCAGAATGCCAGAATAAGAGGGGGAGAAGCGAGTCCTATCGAAGACTAGCATCTTCTGGAAACCACCAATCTTGCAGTAGTAGAAGAGAGTACATAATAACATATTATAATTATTAAGCATGTTGTAGCAATAACGCCCAGAGATCCTTCCTCGACTCCCTGCGAGGAAGCAATCCCGAAGCCACATATACATTCATGTCTCAGTATCCAGTTCTAGTTGTATCGATTGGGATACAACTCAAAGTTTCCATTACCATAGGACAGGATATCGATAGATGTTTTCTTCCTTGCATGGGTGCACCAACTTACCCACCACGCTTGCTTAACTCCGGCTGGACACACCATCAGGTCATGCCCGCCCTCATCCAAACAATACGCCGCAACCCGTCCTAGGCTTAATAGAGAGGTCATGCACGCCGGACTAAACCCTATGCCCCTAGGGGTCATGGGCCAATAGCCCCGGGAACTCCTGCACGTTGCGTGGGCGGCCAGTGAGCAGACCTGGGCTACCTCCTTAAAAAGGTAGGTGCTTATGCGGTCCGACCTGGCGCGCGCCGCTCAGTCGCAATGACGTCAGATAAGCTTCGGCTGATGCATACGATGCAGAACGCCCATGCTATGCCCATGTGATGGTTAGCGCTATCAGGCTAGAGGCCCCTTGGATCAAATATCCAAACAGTTTAGTGTCTTGGGAACGCGGTAACGAGCAGAGACTCACGAAAGATGTGACCCCGTCGCCCCGTCTCGAGGACTTCCGGCAAGGGCTAAGAATGCCCTGCTACGCCTCGTATTCAACTCTCGGGTACCCTCCAAGTCAGCCCGTCTCCACATCACTCGCGGGTACCCCTAAGGGTCGACCCGCCTTTTCAAGTAACATTTGTAAAGTCATAGTAACCATAGTAACTGTGTGTCTAACACCAAAAGGAAACCTGAGGAAGTCACCCTCAATGGAATTCCACCTGATGTTTATCGTCAAGGTGAACGAAAGATGAGTCACCATCGAGGTCCACTCTTGAGCAGTTGCACGACAGTGTCGTTATCGGGAGTGGAGAAAGATGAATCACCCTCGATGACCATAACCGATGAACTAACCTACAAGGTTAACATCAGAAGTGCAGCTGAGGTGTCACCCTCGGCACTTGATAGTAACCCAGTATTGTCGAGCAACTAAGGGGAAAGTGATGTGCGGTGCTGGGGCCTGGTCTTCGATCCCGTTGATCGGGTAATCTGATAATCCAGCGGGGTAGTCGGGACAATGTGGGGGGTCACTTGTGGATCTCTATCCAGCCTACACTAAGCAGTTTAGTGTAAACATGTAAGGTATGAAAGCAGGTATCAACAACATGCTATGCATCAGAATAGGATCATACAAAAGCAGTAGCAGTTATAATGCAAGCATAAGAGAGAAGAGAGCGGGCGATATCGGAATGATCAAGGGGGGTTGGCTTGCCTGGTTGCTCTGGCTAGAAGGAGGGGTCGTCAACACCGTAGTCGATCACCGGGGCATAATCGGTCTCGGGGTCTACCGAAGAGAAGAGGGGGAAGAAACAGTAAATATAAAGCAAACAGTTGCAACAGAGAAGCACGACATGTCAGCACGCAGTGCTAGGGTGCTCTAACGCGGTGGTACACGATACCGGCGAAGGGGGGTAACATCCGGGAAAGTCTCCCTGGTGTTTCGTGTTTTCGGAGAGATGAATCGGAGGGGGGAAGTTGTAGGTTTGCTATGCTAGGAGCAAGTGGCAGATGAACGGGCCGCGTATTCGGATTCGTCTCGTCGTTCTGAGCAATTTTCATATAAAAAACATTTTCATCCCAGTTACGGATTATTTTATATGATTTTCTAAAGTTTTAAACATTTTCTGGAATTTATTTAATTAATTTAAATCAACGTTAACCAGAATAGTATGTGATGACATCAGCATGATGTCAGGGTGATGTCAGCAGTCAGTTGACTTAGTCAAACTGACGTGTGGGTCCTACCGTCATTCGCTGTTTATCTAAACAGATAATTATGGTTAATTAACATGATTAATTAGTTTAATTAACAGGATTAATTAAGTTAATCAATTATTTTAATTAATTTATTAATATATTTTTGTTATTATCTTTTTAAATCTTTTTTTAAAAAAGGGGGCTGGGCCCAGTGGTCAGTGGCCCTTGGGCCTTAGCGGGGCGGGCGAAGCGGGTCGGGCGTACGCGCCCGCCCGATCGGGCTCCTGGGTGTGGGCGAGGCCGCGGGGCGCCCATAGGACACCGGCAGCCACCAGCGGTGGCGCGCGGCGGCCCTAGGCCGTGGCGGGCATGGGTGTCCGGTGTTGGACGCCGTAGCACGCGGCGGCGCCGGTGAAGGGTAGCACCGGCGGAGGGAAGTGGTCGGGCCCATCGCGGCTGCAGTGGGCGCGCGGCCCGGCCAGGGGCGGGGCTCTGCCGATGGGGGCGGATGGCTGCGGCAGGTGGGACGAGCGGGCGGCCAGGCGAGGCTAGGAGCGGGGCACGGGGGGCGCGAGGTGCGCTGGTGCGGAAGCGCGGCGCGGGCCGGCGGCCATGGCAGCAGGCGAGCGGCGGCGATGCGGCGAGGAGCATCGGGTGGAGGTGGAGGCAGACACGGGGAAGTAGCGGGACAAGCCATGGGGCGAGGCAGGGCATGGCGGCCAGCCTGCGAGGCAGAGGGGGGGCGCGGCTGTCGGAGCGACGGGCGGCGCGGCTCGCAGCGGTCCACTGCGCGGCCAAGCGATGTCGCGCGCAGGTGGGGGAGCTAGGTGCGGCGGGGTGGCGGCGCTAGGCGCGGTTGGTGCGAGGCCGGCGCGGGCAGGTGGCGCGCGTGGCCGGGGCGCGCCCTGGTGTGCACGGGCGCGGCGGTGAGACGCACGGAAGCCGCTAGTGAGCGCGTGCGGGCGAGCCATGGGGCGGGCGCAATGAGCGCGGCCCGGAGGCGGCGACAGGTGCGCGAGGCAGAGAGGGGAAAGGAGGAGGCTGGGGCTCACCCCCATTGGTGGGAAGAAGGGCGGCGAGGCGTGAGGGGGTCCGACGAGGGAGAGGCGGTGGGGCGACGCCGGCGATGTAGCGAACAACGTCGGGGCGTCGGGCCCGAGACGACGGGCGCTACCGCCCCGATCCAGATCCAACAAGCAGTGGGGGGAGAGGGGAACAGGTGAGATAAGTCACGATGGGGGGTAGGTATAGGCACTGGGTGGGCCGGCCTGGTGGGCCAGGCTGGGCTGTTTGGGTCCAGTGGGGGGGCTGTTCTCTCATTTCGTTATTTTTCTTTTCTGTTTGCTTTTTACTTCTTTTTTTCTTATCTTCTTTTCTATTTCAATTAGTTTAGGACACTTTAAACATTTTGCAAAAAATGTTGGCCCACCACCAATATTAACAAAAGAATATTTGCCACATGATGAACATTTTAGTTTTCATGTTTGAGCAATTTTCAATTTCACTCTTATTTTGAAATTTATATTCAACTGGAATTGGCAAGAGATATTAGACAATGATGATCAAACACTAGTTTAGCAAAAAGATTAACTTAACCACAAGGGTTACTGTAGCATCATTACACCGAGGTGTTACACAACCCACCTGGACACGCCACTGGACCCAGACAGCCCAGCCTGGCCCACCAGGCCGGCCCACCCAGTGCCTATACCTACCCCTCCCCCGTGACCTATCTCACCCATACAGCCCAGCCTGGCCCACCAGGCCGGCCCACCCAGTGCCTATACCTACCCCTCCCCCGTGACCTATCTCACCCATTCCCTTTCCCCTCTCTGCCTCGTGCAACCGTCGCCATGTCCGAGCCATGCTCACTGCGCCCGCCCCACGGCTCGCCCGCACGCGCTCACTAGCGCCTACCATGCGTCTCACCGTCGCGCCCGTGCACACCAGGGCGCGCCCCAGCCGTGCCAGCGCCACCAGTGGCTGCGCGCGCCACCTGCGCGCGCCGGCCTCGCGCCCAACGCGCCTAGCGCCGCCGCCCCGCCGCACCTCGCTCCCCCACCCGCGCGCGCGACGTTGCTGGCCGCGCAGCGGACCATTGCGAGCCGCGCCCTGGTGGGTTGTGCCCACCCAGTGCCTATACCTACCCCTCCCCCGTGACCTATCTCACCCAGACAGCCCAGCCTGGCCCACCAGGCCGGCCCACCCAGAGCCCATCCACCTGGCGCGCCCTGGTGGGTTGTGCCCCCCTAGGGGCACCCCTAGGTGCTGCCTTGGCCCATCAGGTGTCTTCTGGCCCATAAAAATTCTTCAAAAAGTTTCGCGGTGTTTGGGCTCCGTTTGATATTGATGTCCTGCGATGTAAAAAAACATGCAGAAAACAGCAACTAGCACTTGCCACTATGTCAATAGGTTAGTACAAAAAATGATATAAAATGACTATAAAATGATTGTAAAACATCCAAGAATGATAATATAACAGCATGGAACACTCAAAAATTATAGATACGTTGGAGACGTATCAGGCATTAGCAGCATATCGAGTAAACTCCTGAAGGATTCCGGCCCCTTCAAAGAACGGGTTATGCGGCCATTCGCACGGCTGTAGCTCCGCCATATTCGTGAGATGACTCCCCAATCGCTCCCTTTGAGTTCTTCTTGGAAGCAAGCTTCCTAAAGATACTCATGTTTTTCCTGTGAACAAAAATTCTGAATTTTTTAGTCCATGCAATTTTCACAACAAAAGTTCACAAGATTGACAGAAACTACTCATAGGGATGCATAGAGGCCATAACAAGCATTCAAACTACTTAGAACTTTAAGAATTCGACATGCAAGATCATCTACAGCAGCACGAAGAGCAGCTAATTACTCTAAATATAAACCACTAAAGCAAAAACTAATTGGAAAAATGGAGGAGTCACATACCAAGCAACAATCCCCCAAAACAGTTTCTTAAACGGAGCTTCGAGCAAAGATATCGAAATCCGCGGGTTTGAGAGCAAGAACATGAGAGAGAGAGAGAGAGAGAGAGTTATGGTGATTTTTTCTAGAGGTAGGTGGTGATGTGAGAACAAGAGATAAGTGAGGGGGCCCACGTGGGGACCACAACCCACCAGGGCGCGCCTGGGGGTCCTGGCGCACCCAGGTGGGTTGTGCCCACCTGGCGCACCTCCCTCTGATGTTATTTGCACCAAAAAATCTTAAATAATCAGAAAAATATTGTAGCAAAATTTCAGAGCATTCTGAACACCTTAGTTTTGGGTCATTTTTTATTGCATGGAAAACACAGAAAACAGACAAGGCATTTTATTTTATTTTATTTTATTTAACTAATAAAAACAGAAAAAAGGTAGGGACAAAAGGTAGTGCTTACTAAATTTATCAACTTCATACCTCTAATAAAATGATCCATTAATAAGGTTGATCAAGTCTTATTAACAACCACTTTCAATTAGCATGAAACCAAAGAACTTTCGTAAATCACTAGGTTACCTCAATGGGGATATGAATGTCCCCAACAATAAGCATTTCCTATTTCTTTTTGGCAATAGGCAGAGGTAGTTGAAAACTTCCAATAGTGAGTGTCGGAGATTTTTCACTAACATTAATACCATTTACTTGGAATTGCTTCTTCGGAAAGTGCACCGTATGCTCATTACCATTGATATGAAAAGTGACCTTGCTTTTATTGTAATCAATAACAGACCCTGTAGTATTCAAGAAGGGTCTACCAAGGATGATCGACATATTTTCGTCCTCGGGCATCTCAAGTATAACAAGGTCAATCAGAATAGTAACATTAGCGACAACAACGGGAACATCCTCATAAATACCGATAGGTATGGCAGTTGATTTATCCGCCATTTGCAAAGATATTTCAGTAGGTGTGAGTTTATTCAAACAAAGCCTTTTATATAAAGAGAAATGCATAACACTAACACCAGCTCCCAAATCACATAAAGAAGTTTTCACATAATTCCTTTTGATGGAGCAAGGTATAGTTGGTATTCCCGGATCTCCAAGTTTTTTAGGTACTCCATCTTTAAAAGTATAATTAGCAAGCATGGTGGAGATTTCAGCTTCCGATATTTTTCTCTTATTGGTGATGATGTCTTTCATGTACTTTTCATAAAAAGACTGGCCTCAGCATTTTAGCAAAGCATTCAAATTCTTCATCATCTTTCTTTTTAGTTGGATTAGGTGGAAAGGGCATAGGATTTCGAACCCACAGCTTTCTTTCTTTACAGTGTTTTCTAGCAACAAGGTCTCTTTTATCATATCTTTTATTCTTAGGTTGTGGGTTATCAAGATCAACTAGCGGTTCTATCTCAACATCATTATCTGGTTCCTTTTCATTGTTTGGTTGAGTATCTTCATGAACCTCATCATTATGTTTTTCATTATCAGAAGGTGAGTGTTCACTACCAGATTGAGTTTTGGCATCAGAAATAGAAACTTCGTTATCGGGAGGTTTTTCTACTTCATGTTCACTAGAGGCATGCAAAGTCCTATAATTTTCTTCTTCTTTTTCTTTTGAGAAGGACTACGTGCATTAGTGTGAACTCTTTGAGAGTCTTGTTCAATTCTTTTTAGATGTCCATCGGGATAAAGTGGTTTCCGAGTCATTTTACCTCCTCTAGTTGCTGCTCTAACAGCAAAGTCACTTATATTATTATTCATTTCATCAGGCAACTCTCTTTGAGATTTAGCAACTTGTTATAACTGAGTTTGAACCATAGAAGCATGCTTACCTACACCTCTAACGACATTTGAGATTCTAAATAACAAGTCACTCAAGCGAGCAATCATATCAGAACTATATTTCAATTGTTTCATAACATTTGCATTGAAGTGATCTTGTTTTCTAATATAATTTTCAAACTAATAAAGGCATTGGCTAGGGTGCATATTGTCATGATTATCATTATCATTGAATTTCATTAGAGAATTTACCTCTACCACCTTAGGCAGTGGTGGTGTATCAAGCCCATGTATTTCTTCAATAGGAGGTACATTTTTTACATTCTCAGCTTTAATCCATTTTTCCTTCATAGATTTCTTTGCCCCTTGCATATCTTCAGGACTGAGATATAAAATACCCCTCTTCCTCGGAGTGGGTTTATGCGGTGGTTCAGGAAGAGTCCAATCATCATAATTTTTCAATATGTTGTTCAATAATTCTTCAGCTTGTCCAATAGTTCGTTCCGTGAAAACACAATTAGCATAACTATCTAGGAAATCCCTATTAGCATCGGTTAGTCCATTATAGAAGATATCAAGTATTTCATTTTTCTTAAGAGGATGATTAGGCAAAGCATTAAGCAATTGGATAAGCCTCCCCCAAGCTTGTGGGAGACTCTCTTCTTCAATTTGCACAAAGTTAAATATTTCCTATAAGGTAACTTGTTTCTTATGGGCAGGAAAATATATTTCAGAGAAGTAATAAAGCATATCCTGGGGACTACACACACAACCAGGAGTAACAGTATTGTACCAAGCTTTAGCATCACCCTTTAATGAGAACGGAAATAACTTCATAATATAATAGTAGCGAATTTTCTCATCATGAGCAAATAGGGTGGCTATATCATTCAGCTTAGTAAGATGTGCCCCTATGGTTTCAGTTTCATAGCCACAGTCTAGCAAGCTTACTTATAGCTGAAGGAGAATCAAGCGCAGAGTGTGATGGCAATTCCTTACCTCCCCTCGTAGTTGAAGGAAAGATCGTAGTTCTATCATCCTTTAGATTCTTCATAGAGATAAATTGATACTAATCCCAAGTGACTCAACAAATATAGCTATGCTCCCTGGCAACGACGTCACAAAAAGGTCTTGATAACCCACAAGTATAGGGGATCGCAACCGTTTTTGAGGGTAGAGTATTCAACCCAAATTTATAGATGCGACACAAGGGGAGCCAAAGAATATTTGTAAGTATTAGTAGTTGAGTTGTCAATTCAACCACACTTGGAGATTAATTATCTGCAGCAAAGTGATAAGTAGCACAACAATATGATAGTTTTGATAGTAGTGGCAGCAGCAATAGTAACGGTAACAGTGATAGCAATAGTTTTGTAGCAAGTGAAACATTAACAGCAGCAGTAGTAATTTAGCAAGAACAATATAAGAGAAATTCGTAGGCATTGGATCGATGATTTGTTGGATGATATTCATCATGTGATAATTATAACCTAGGGCGATATGGCACTAGCTCTAGTTCATAAATATAATGTAGGCATGTATTCCGTAAATAGTCATATGTGCTTATGGAAAGAACTTGCATGACATCTTTTGTCCTACCGTCCTGTGGCAGCGGGGTCCTATTGGAAACTAAGGGATGTTAAGGCC
This sequence comes from Secale cereale, assembly GCA_902687465.1. NCBI lineage: Eukaryota > Viridiplantae > Streptophyta > Magnoliopsida > Poales > Poaceae > Secale > Secale cereale. Next base: position 36,821,942 of record LR738714.1, on the reverse strand, counting down.
TCCTTTTAATAGAGAACCGGAACAAAGCATTAACACATGGTGAATACATGAACTCCTCAAACTATGGTCATCATCGGGAGTGGTCCCGACTATTGTCACTCCGGGGTTGCCGGATCATAACACGTAGTAGGTGACTATAACTTGCAAGATCGGATCTAGATCATAGATATAATGGTGATAACATAAACAGTTCAAATCTAAAATCATGGCACCAGGGCCCGAAGTGACAAGTATTAAGCATGGCAAAGTCATACCAACATCAATATCAAAACATAGTGGATACTAGGGATCAAGCCCTAAGAAAACTTACTAGATTACATGATGAATCTCATCCAACTCCTCACCGACCAGTGAGCCTATGAAGGAATTACTCACTCCCGGTGAGGAGCATCATGGAATTGGCGATGGAGAAGGGTTGGTGATGACGAAGATCGAAGATTCCCCTCTCCGGAGCCCCAAACGAACTCCAAATCTAGCCTCCCGATGAATAACGGGAGACAGCGGCGGATCTGTCTCGTGAAACGCGATAATTCTTCCTCCCTGATTTTTTCTAGAAAAATAGGATTTTATAGCGTCAATTTCAGGGTCTACGGGGCCACCAAGTGGGGACAACCCACCTGGGCGTGCCTGGAGGGGGGATGGTTGGTTTTGCCCACCCAGGTGTCCCCCTCTGGTGGTTCTTGGCTCCAAAAAATCTCTTTTATTGTATAAAAAATCCTCGCGAAGTTTTGTTCCATTCCGAAAAAATTAATTTCTGCACAAAAACAACACCATGGTAATTCTGCTGAAAACAACGTTAGTCCGGGTTAAGTTCATTCAAATCATGCAAATTAGAGTCCAAAATAAGAGCAAATGCATTAGGAAAAGTAGATATGATGGAGATGTATCAACGGACGTGATGCCTATATTACATAATCATTGCCTTAGATATCTTCATTACTTTGCGCTTTTCTATCAATTGCTCGACAATAATTTGTTCACCCATTGTATTATTTGTTATTAAGAGAGAAGCCTCTAGTGAAACCTATGGCCTTGGGTCTATTTTCTGTCATATTAGTTTCCGATCTACTATTTTGCAATCTTTTAGTTTCCAATCTACTCGGACTAACGCTGCAATAACCCAAAAAAATTACTTTTTATTTATCTATCTCTATGAGATCTCAATTTTGCAAGTAATCGTGAAGGGATTGACAACCCCTTTATCGCGTTGGGTGCAAGTTGTTTGATTGTTTGTGCATATATTGGTGATTTGTGCATTGTCTCCTACTGGATTGATACCTTGGTTCTCAAATTGAGGGAAATACTTATATCTACTTTGCTGCATCACCCTTTCCTCTTCAAGGGAAAAACCAACGCAAGCTCAAGAAGTAGCACAAGGCACGCATGTATCGTTGCTATTAAAGATAAAAAGATGGGGTCTATTCCTACATGAATAGATCTTGTCTACATCATGTCATCGTTCTTACTGCATTACTCCATTTTCCATGAACTTAATACACTAGATGCATGCTGGATAGCGGTCAATGTGTGGAGTAATAGTAGTAGATGCAGGCAGGAGTGCTCTACTAATCTTGGACGCGAAGCCTATATACATGATCATTGTCTTGGATATCGTCATAATTATCTGCTTTTCTATCAATTGCCCAATAGTAATTTGTCTACCCATCGCACGCTATTTTCTTGATAGAAGCCACTAGTGAAATCTACGGCCCACGGGTCTATTTTCCTATCATATACTTTCTGATCTATATTGCCATTTGACTTTTCTTTTATTTTCATATCTATATTATCAAAACCCCAAAAATACCTTGCTGTGTTTTATTTGCATCTATCAATCTACTACAATTTTATCCTATCCTTACGTCACTTTTTGGCACCGCTACCCGAAAGGGATTGAGAACCCCTCTAACGCGTTAGGTTGCAAGTAGTTGTTATTTGTGTGCAGGTACCATTTACATAGTGTTGCGTGGTTCTCCTACTGGTTCGATAACCTTGGTCTCATCACTGAGGGAAATACCTTACCGTTTTTGTGTTGCATCCTCCCTTATTCCTTGGGGAAACACCGACGCATCTAAGCGACATCAAAGGAACTTTCTGGTTCCATCGCCAGGGAGACATCACCAACATCTATCAGGTTCCTAATCACAAATCTCATCTCCTTGCAATTTACCTTATTTGACATTTTCCTCTCATTTTCATCTCACCCAATTCACAAAAATTTACCGCGTTTATTTGCCCTCTTTTTCATTCGTCGTTTTTCGGTCGGATCTATTACCTACTTGTGTTATTATTTACAATTGCTCAAGATGACGCAAGAGAACACTAAGTTGTGCAGTTTTTTCAATACCAACAACAATGATTTCATTAGCACTCCAATTGCTCCCGCCACTAGTGTGGAATCTTGTGATATTAATGTTGCTTTGCTGAATCTTGTCATGAAAGATCAATTTTCCGGTACTCCTAATGAGGATGCCGCGTCCCATCTTAACACCTTCGTGGAGCTATGTGATATACAAAAGAAAAAAGATGTGGACAATGATATTGTGAAGTTGAAATTATTTTCGTTCTCTTTGCGTGATTGCGCTAAAATTTGGTTTTCATCTTTGCCTCAAAATAGTATCCATTCTTGGAATAAGTGCAAAGATGCTTTTATTACTAAGTATTTTCTGCCCACAAAAATTATTTCCCTTAGAACCCAGATCATGAATTTCAAGCAACTTGAACGTGAGCATGTTGCACAATCTTGGGAAAGGATGAAATTGATGCTAAGGAATTGTCCAACTCATGGGTTAAATCTTTAGATGGTCATACAAAAAAATTACGCGGGGTTGAATTTTTTTTCTCGAAATCTTTTGTACTCCACCGCGGGTGGTACTTTTATGGAAATTACTTTGGGTGAAGCCACAAAATTGCTTGATAATATTATGGCGAACTATTCGCAATGGCATACCGAAAGGGCGCCTACTAGTAAAAAAATAATTCGGTTGAAATTGATTCTTTGAGTGAAAATTTTGGTGCTCTCATGAAAATGGTTGATAGTAAGAATGCTCCTATTGATCTTAATGATATGACTTTTTTACTTTGATTGAGAAAAATAATGATGCCATAGATGTGAATTTTATCTCTAGAAATAATTTCAACAACAATGCTTGTAGAGGTAATTTTACTCCTAGGCCTTTTTGGGAAATTCCTCTAATAGTTATGGTAATTCTTCTTACAATAATAATAATAGGAATGCCTCTGATATAGAGAACAACATTAAAGAATTTATCAATACTCAAAAGGATTTCAATGCTTCTATAGAAGAAAAATTGAATAAGATTGATGATATGTCTAGAAGTATTGATAGAATTTCTCATGATGTGGAAAATCTCAAGTTGAAATTTTTTGTCCCTAAGGTTGAGGAATCAATTAAGGCCCTTTATGTCTCTATGGATGAAAGTAAGAAAAGAACCGCTATGCTTAGAACTAAAAGAGAATTTTTAGAAAAAGCATTTTCTAGTGATTGCGTTCATAAAAATGATGAAGATCTTAAAATGATTGGTGTTTCTTCTATTGATTCCTTGTTAAGTAAAGTTCAACTTGATGATAAAGGGACTAAAGAAGAGTCAGCTTTAGCTAGAAGGTGTTCCCATGATTCGGAGGGTGAAAATCTTGTTGAGAAAATTGATAAAAGTGGATTTGGAGAGGTCGAAACTTTGACTAGTGATGTACCAAATCTTTTGGAATACAAAGATTTTAATTATGATATTTGCTCTTTCATTGATTGTATTTCCTTGATGCAATCCATGATAAATTTACCTCATGCTTATGAGCAAAATAAAGCTTTTACTAAACATATTGATGATGCTATGATGAAAGCTTTAGAAGATAAGTTGGAATTGGAAGTATCAATCGCAAGAAAATTACATGATGAATGGGAACCTACTATCAAAATCAAGATTAAAAATTATGAGTGCAATGCTTTATGTGATTTGGGTGCTAATGTTTCCACAATTCTGAAATCTCTTTGTGATGTTCTTGGTCTTACCAATATTGAAGATTGTTCTCTTAATTTGTATTTGGCGGATTCTACTATTAAAAAGCCTTTGGGAAGGATCAATGATGTTCTTATTCTTGCAGATAGTAACTATGTACCCATAGAATTTCTTGTTCTTGACATCGATTGCAATCCATCTTGCCCTATTATACTTGGTAGACCGTTTTTGTGCACGATTGGTGCAGTGATTGATATGGAAGAAGGGAATATTAAATTTCCATTTCCCATTGAGAAAGGGCATGGAACACTTCCCTAGAACAAAGATCAAATTGCCTTACGAATCTATAATGAGGGCAACCTATGGAACATCCAACAAGGATGACAACACTTGAGATCTTTATATTATGCCTTGCTAAGGACGTAAAACGATAGCGCTCGTTGGAAGGCAATCCAACTTGTATCTTTTTGCTTTTTGGTTTTCTTACCGTTTCAATAAAATACCCAATAATACCTCTGGTTTTATGTGTTTTTATGGTTTAAATAAGTGTTTGTGCCAAGCAAAGCCTTTGGGGTGATTGGGTTGATTGTTGATTTGATCGCGTTGGAAATTCAGAAACTTTTGCGTCCAGAGCTAGAATTTCTCACGAATACTTGTCGGGGAAACTGATCGCCCGCGAACACCTATGGGACCGGAGCCCCTTTTCGGTACGGCAAGGGAGCGGAGGGAGCACAAAGAGCAGATCGAGGGGCACACGCGAGCAGTTTACCCAGGTTCGGGCCGCAAGGATGCGTAAAACCCTACTCCTGCCTTGGTTGTATTGAGTTCTTGGCTCGGGAGCAAGAAGATCTACAATACTAGCTACACCGAGCGTGGGAGTGATCAAGTTTCGGAACCCCCTCTACGTTGTGCATGGGCCTCCTTTTATAGTTCAAAGGGGTCACCGACAGGTGTCAACGTAGGTGAGGGTAAAAGCGTAAAATTGGTGGTAGTTGTAAGAGTGCATGTACAGTGTACGCACAGTGGTCTATACCTAACCCAGACGGTGGGGGACAAGGGCATTGAATGCCCGTCACCGTCGCCCCAAACAGTGTAAAAAGCGTCCGTCCGGGCGTCTCCGTTCGCCACGACGGAGGCCTCGTCATCGTGGCTTGCCACCATGTACCCCGAGGCTGCACAGCCATCCGCCACGTGCCCCAGGAAGGGCCCCAGGGCGACGCGTGGCCAGGTGAGCTGGAGCGCAGGCACACAGTGAAAGCTTGCCGCGACAAGCACCTTGCCGCGGTCGCTACCTTGCCGGGCCCGGAAGCTTGCCGCTCTCCGGGTCTTGCCGGGGCGCGCGATGCGCCGCGGTATGTCTTCTGAAATGCTGTTCTTTGGCCTTCCTGGCAAGCTCCTCTTGCCAGGGTCTTGTGCAGAAGGGATGATCTCGATCTTGGAGCGGCCTTCCCGGCAAGCTCCTCTTGTCGGGGTCTTGTTTCTTAACTTGAATACTTTGTTCTTGAATGGCTTCAAGGGAACCAGAGTGGGCTTTGGCGGGCGCGTGGTGAGCCTGACCACGGGACGCTGCTACTGCCCGTGCACAAGTCGGGATACTAAGGTACCCCTATTTTAGTACACCGACAGGAGCCCCCGGGCCTGGGCCACACACGGTGCCGAGCGCTGTTGGGCCAGGCCCAAAACAGTGCACGGGCACACACGGCCCACGGCGCGCCGTTTCCCACTCCGCACCCACCGCATCCCTCCCTAACGGCACGCGTCGTGGGAGAGATCGTGGCCTGTTTCTTTAATGGGAAAATGCGGAACGTCCCCCACTTCCCCCTTAAAAGTAGAGGAAGCAGGGGCAGTCCCCCCCC